>CAESWR010000139.1:72954-84997 GCA_903171835.1 Mullus surmuletus | reverse complement strand
TAACATCAAAAGTTAAAAATACCTGCCATGTAAATGCACTGGGATACCATTGGCTAAATGGAAAGGACACAAACAGTCGGTCAGGCGTTTGATTTGCTCATCCACCATCTTTTAGATTTCAGAGCCGGAGCAGCACATGTCAATACTCTGCGTCAACCTATAAAAGCGTGTTACCTCACACTCTCACATAACAGAGAAACACGATCCCACTTCCATCTTCGTTTGCGTTTGCCAGCCCGTGTGATAAACAAAAGAGGCGCACGTTGGCGGTGACAAACGGACTCTCTTACCTTGAGTCGCGGCAGAGTAGATCATGGAGTTCGTCCCCCCTGCGTTGAGACCTCCATCGGAAGGCCTGCCGACAGCGTAGTGAACAGCGCCGGCTGAGACCACCGCCGAGCTGCAACAATCATAGGAGGCTGATTTTAGCTGCCTCTGCCCTGCCTGCCGCCCTCATATCTTGTGACAGCTCATATTCATGGAAACATTAAGACAGCTGTATATAGAGCAAGGAAAACAGACTAAAATCCCGTCCGCAAAACCCGATATTTGCTCTGCCTTGGGAAACACGGAGCCAAAACAAAAGGCTATAGTGATTTAAAGTTGATGACAAAGATGGTCAAGGACGATCGTGACATTTGGAAATCAGAGCAAAACCGAAGAAAACACGTGAAGCGACCGGCCGTGTGTCGTAAATTCATGCTGAATAGTCGGTCCGTCCATGGGAGAATATTTGGCAGCCAGCTTTGGTGAATTTTAAGCTTGGAAATAACTCACCCCTCGTTTGTGTACAACATTCGGTTCTGCAGGTGGAGTTTTCCCTTCACGTGCTGGTCCCAGTCCTGAAAACACACACACACACACACACCGTTCCAAACATAAAGTCTCACAGCTCGGACGCTCTGGAGGCTCACTGCTTGCCCTCCCTTGAAAGCTCTTACATACCCCTAGTATAAGCTCATGGCCGGGAGCAATTAAAGAGACAAAGTCGTGGATTGGGGAGGGGCTGCTCCTCAAATCTCAAACATCAGATTAATCACTGTTTTTCTTTTTGGTTTTTTTACTGTAGTGGTTAAAGCTAAAGTTCAAAAACGTTTTCATACGTGACTTTCTCACAGAGAAGCTGACCCACCTTGAGGTTGTAGACCTTCTTGTCACAGATGCTACACTGGTGTGGCAGCTGAGTGGGTGTGACGGCGTGGTAATCGTTGACCTGGTAAGGCTGCAGAGTCCTGCTGCCTGAACCCGCGGTTTCCTCGCCTCCGTGTGGGGGCTGGTAGACCCCAAATCCCTGCAGGCCGCCAGACCCGAAAGAGGAAACCCCACTTTTAGGATTAAACTTGGGGTCGGAGGTTGGCTCCTCTGGGTTATAGAGTTCCGTTCTGGGACGCAGCGGCTGCCCAGCTGCCGTCCACACCGCGGCGGCATCAGAAATATCCACATTGCCGCTGTGACTCATGTTGGCGGGACCCTTCCACTGGTCCTTCTGCCCAGTGGAGTTATAAACATTCAAGTTCTGCTCAGAGACACTGAAGCCCGTTTGCTGCCCTGGCATGTCCTGCCCGTAGAAATCTCGCTTAAAGCCAACATTGTTCATGTTTTTTGCCTGAGTGCTGATCATTGTGAACTGTCCATCACCAGCCGCAGCAGATGATACAGATGTTCCTCCGGCTAAGTTATACTGAAGGCGCCGGTCAGTGTCAGAAGGGTACGTTGACCCTGACTTTTTGCCGTACTCCGCGCCCTGCTGGCCCACTGTGGTCCCTCCGCCGTGATGGTTCAGTCTCACGTTCCCTGGGTTTTGGTTGAATCCGGCGCCTCCCAGGGCGCTCAAGGCTGAGTTGGAGGAGGGAAAACCCAGCATCCCCGTGGGGAAGCCAGCCTGAGGGTTCCCCACCATGGTCGAGGTCCGCAGCTGGTTGAACAGCGGTTGGGACATGGCGACATTGGAGAGAACCTGGTTGAGGACGGTGGCAGCGGCGGCCGTGTTGCCGCCCTGCGCCAGTTTGAGGCGCTGGAGGGTGAGCTGGGCCTGGAGCTGGGCTAGCTGGAGGCTTGCCGGGGTCAGGAGGAGCTGCTGGTTCTGCTGCTGAGGCCCAACGTGGATGCCGCCGGACAGCTGGCCACCCACCTGGAGGCCCTTCTTATCGAAACTGTCCACGGGAACCCCACTGGTGGTAGGAGGGAGAAGAGCAACATGTTACAATATAAACAGTAGTTGGGATCAAACGGTTCATTCTTGGTTGCTACTGAAACTTCGAAAACTGAATTGGCTGGAGGTGGTGAGCAAAAAATACCCATGAGCATTCATATTAAGGTACGCTAACTAGCCATTAGCTCTGGCAGGCAAACACAGTCGTACTAAAACCAAACCATCAGATACAAACCTATACTAACTCATTTCAGTGGGAAGAAGAGCAAGAGAAGAATGTTACAGCATCGCTACCATTATGCGACCATTGCTGTGTGCAAAGGTTTTGGAATGTATCTGAGAAATGTTATCATCTGAAAATAAGACTCAGGTGAAATGAATGCATTGTATCTATTCTGAAAATGTAGGTGTTCCAACGTTAGCACTTCCTACAATGGTTTAAAATGATTGTTCCTCAATTTATGGCTCAAAAAGTACCGATGGGTCAATGTCTGATGATGTGTTTTCTTTCATATTCCATCAAAAAATGTGTTTATCTATATCTTTCTATGACCAAGATAAGATAGTTAAGAGCAAGTTAAATCAGCCTGTGCTGAGAGACGAAGCAAAATAAAATCTTAACATTTTGTAATTGAAAGAAACATGGACATTTAAAGTGATTAGTTCAATCGTTTTTATGGGTTAAAAGTCATGAGGCCAAGAAAGAACATTGCGTTCTTTTACATGCTTTGATAAACAGCGCTTCAAATATCGCGACTTTTATAATCACGCACTTTCCTCCCTGCGCTCCCAACAACACGAGCCGCTGTAATAGAACCACTTAGGACCACGTCGCCCACTGGCGCTCTGACCCTGTTTGACTGGCCTGCCCTTTCGATTTCTGATGAATGCCCTCACATGCTGTCTAAACTTAGTCTACTCCACTATTCATCACATCGTCTATGTTAAGCACCTGACACTGCCCTATCTCGCCACGGCAGCAGCCCGCCCTGCTGAAAGGTGCCGGGCTGATCACATTAGACATGCTGAAATCTAAAATTGTTCATTGTCATCAATTAATTTCCATACAGACAAGTGGCAGAGTGGCGTTATTAGCAGACACAGTCACACAGATCCTCCTAAAACTGCCCATGTGAGTGTGATTATGAAAACAACTGGCTCGTCTTCTATGATTTTGATGAAAAAATATGAATTTATAAAATGGAAATCTTGTGCTGTGCCCAAACCCCGCCCAGATCTGCCCCCCATAGTTGTGATGCGGTCTTGTGATCACATTGCCACATCATAAACTCATCATATCACCATCATCACTCACGTCCAGTTATAAACTATATTGCAGATGATTAAAAAAGCGAGATACTGCATCAGATGCGTTTGTCACTCAAAAGTGTAACACAACAGATAAGCTCTCTTTTAAATCAACGCAGCTGTCTGCATTCAGCTCGCTGCACCAACACACATCTCTGCTGCGTGTCACACACACACCTGAATATTTTTTCCATCAATATGCATGAGTTAAGGTCGATGAAGGGAGAGAAAGACGAACATCTATATTTTGCAGTCGGGTTTTTGCCTCATTTATTATTTTCAACGATTTAGATTTGATCATAATATCTTTATTTTGTTTTTATTATCTGGCCTTTTTCCTCGATAATATACTATCATAATAAATCATATTTGAACAAAATTACACCGTCATATTCAAGGTAGCCAGAGGTGGTCTAGATTGAACTGAAATGTAGTTTAGCATTTAGCAAAATCACTGTAATTCTTTTGCGGAAACTGTTTTTTAATGTTAAATAAATCACCAATACACACAGAAACAAAAACTGTAGAAAAATCATCTAGTGCATGCATTGAAAAGCTCTTAAGGAGCCATTTAATTTGACGAATTAGATGCGGCAGCGGTCAAACAATACGGGGCTATCAAAGCAATCGTGATTAAAATAGCTGATTATTCAAGCATTTGTTTGGCGAGGCCAGATACGTATTATTTCCAAGCCCACCTTTTTTTTTTTTTTTTCGACGAGGACTGGGTTACAACAGCATAAAGCTCGTTTTGACACAGCATCTAAACATAACATCAAAACATAAACTATAGTTGTTCATCTGGAAAGTGAACAACTATGTCACGGTCAGCATGTGTGAGTGAGAGACACACTTCACCAAAAAGCTGACAGACTCGGATCCACCCAAACCCACGAAGCGCGCTCTCTCCACACGGAGTTATATAACAACTGATTCACGCTGGACAATCGGCGTCGCCGGTTCTACTGCCGACTGTACACACTCTTAAGTGAACATGCATGCTGATGGAGAGAGATACACTTACACCATCCCGGCTTATGACTCAAAGCTATAAATACTAGAGCTGCCCTCTACATCACGACACACACTGTCCTTAATAGACTAATATGGACTCTTGGGCAGCTGGCAGCGCCGCCGCAAACACTTCAGACCGATCTTATGATGAACACGGATATTACAGGTTTTAGATCAATGGCAGACGGATGCGGAGGGGAAGTTTGAGTTAATCAGTCAAACATCAGTCTATGTAATGACGTCCCCGGAGCACCCGACCGCTGACTAGAGAGCATCAGCTTTCTCTCTTATGCTTCAAGGGACGATTTTTCTCTGTATATTCTTTTTTTTTTTTTTACAAACAAATAAACAAAATGTAAATAAAAATTCCTATTGAGTATGACGTGGCTGTATCGTGTCCACATAAGGTGTAAATAACAAGAACCTAACAACCGATAGGTAGACAGATTGGAAATTGGAGATGGATCCATCAGAGTTTTATAGTTGGTGTTCAATGACTACAATGTAATCAAGTATCACCGTTAAAACATCCAATATTTCGGTCATTCAATATTTCTGTCATTATGGCCATTGTGCGACGTTTAAACTGAAGCTGAGAACTGTGAGATTTTGGATTTTTCTCTCAAACATTGTGATCCACACTTTTTTCAAATTTTACAGTACAAAGTCGTATGTCATATGTTTGCCTCATTTCACTCCTGTTGTCACAAATTTCTCCACTTCAGGAACATTGTGAGTTTTCCTACTGTACTAAAGCTGAAGCTGCATTAACTGGAAAGACACGGGCAAATATAAAGAGTGTGTGATCGCTCTAGACTTTATTCATACCTTTGAAAAATGGCTGAATTTGACATGATGTACATCGGCCATCTGGCAGAGAGGAACCCCTGACCCTGCGGTAACAATCCCCCTCGTCCCCTCCAATAAAAACTGTGTGCACATTTTCAAAACAATTGTGGTTGTGACTAGAATTGAACTTGACTAACTTAAAGACTTTTCCTCTCAAACCCACAAACGTGACCCACTGCTGCAGCGCTCAGCGGACATGTACGCACAGCGGCCTGATGGGTTAGTAATCATAACATTTTCATATCCAGAGGACAGCTGTGGAGGCAAAACCACCGTGTTATGAGCAGCATCTGTTTGAACAGTTCACACTCGGGGAGAACGGACAGACTTTCACTCACATCAGCCCAACATCACAGCTCCATAGTCACAACAAAACGCCACATGGGCCGCGCCGAGCCTCCGCAGAGCCTCATCAGAGGAAGCAACAAATTAGGGGAAGGATTCCAGCCCGGCCACAGAAACGTCCTCTGCAGCATTCAGCAATAAAAAAAACCCCCAAAAACAAAACATCCACACACGGTGAAGCTCCAGAGACAGCTGTAAATCCTGTCTGTTTACGGATACTCGCCGGGGAAGATTTACCCCCCGCCCACGCTCCGCTTCCATCGGCTCGGATCCAAACACACACACACACACACACACCTGCAAGAAGCAACACCAACCTTGAACGAGGTGCAGCCACACAACACTTGGCCGGGTGTCTGCGCCCAAACTTGACCTCTGCCCAGAAGATCAGTCTGACGCACCACTCGAGCCGCTGATACGTCGACTAACGCCGCCAAACCAACACCAGCGTAACATCACTGCAAGTGGTCGTCACCCTGTGTGTGTGACGCTGCTCCCCTGTGTTATTAACTACCAGACAGGCAGAGGGGACGCATGTGATGAAAAGTCACAAGTGTTCAGCATGTGTGTGTGTGTGTGTGTGTGTGTGTATGTGTGTGAGGACTGGGCTCAACCGGCACGCAACGAAGAAAGTATTCACAGAGGAAGCATGATTGTGGGTAATTTATACCTTCAGGTCGCAGCACTCCATCCCTCTTTGTTTAACAATGTTACAGATATCTGATGGAATATTGGACCTAAAAGCTGTTCAATTCACATTCCTGAGAGAATATGAGAGAATATCTGCTCACTATAGAATATTTACCTTTCCAAGTGGTTTCCTGGGGATTTTACATCTTTTTACTCAAGTTAGTCTGATGATTAAAGAGACAAAGGTTAACACTAAATGACCGCTTTCACCACAGCAAACTAGCAGTAACAGAATGAATGACTTTACAATGACATTTACAAGATTTCAACAACTTTTACTCAAACTTTTAAAGGCTTTCTTTGCCACGTAATTACTTAAATTATTTGCTGTTCCTGTGCTTTGAAAGTGACGGATGTTTGTAAACATCCTTAAACAACTATTCACAGTAAAGTCAAACAAGTTGCCTTCAATTGACTATTTGGTAAATATGAAAAACAAAAAAACAAGCAAACACTGGTATGTCTAATATATATATTTAACTACATTTCCATTTTCCTTGATTAAGCTATTTCTGTTTTGTCTCATAATTAGAAAAATGTGAAGCAAAAAATAATGTTGCTACATTTGTATATTCTCATGAGTGTGACAGTGAATTTGGGGGAGTTTGTGAGAATTTTAAGTGATTTACAAAAATTGAAGTGAATGCTTGTTTAAAATAGAAAAAGCCTAAATCTTTAATAAAAATTACAAACAATAATCATTTGAGTTAGATCTTAACATAGATCTCTGTTTCAGTTCTTCTATTCAATATTTTGATTTATTGCCATTTTTAATTATAGAAGAAAACAAATTAAAATGTTAAATTTTCCATTATCTTTTCCATGCTTAAAAAACAAACAAACAACGAAAGTCCTTTTTTTGTTTTTATTTTGCCCAATTTAACATTCCGCATCTGGACATAAACAACAAAGCCACGATGTAAAATAATCCATGTAAACATTAATCTCCTGAAAATGTCGTCTCATCACAGGTTAATCCGTAGATTTTTAGCAGCTGTGAATGAGAGCTTTACCTTTGCACGGAAGCACTCGTGTCCCGGAGACGCGTCGCACTGACAGATTTACAGTCGGCCCATCTGTTAGCATCACACCCAGACCAGAACAAGACGCTTTCCATCCTGTGCCAACAGCACACACACACCGACACTGATCCCACCACAGAGCAAAAGGCTCATAATTCATCATCATTATTATCATTACTATTATAACTATTATTACAGAGTAACAATTAGGCCTTTGAGTCCTTGCTTCCATCAAATGACTCAAATTAAATTATGTTGGATACAGAATTTCCAATATGTTTGTACAATTAATGCATGTGTGACGATAAATGTAGGATTTCCTTTTCCAAAAATATTGGTAAAAAAGTAAAGAGGGATTCAAATCATAAATTCACTAACAACAATAATATATTCTGCCGCCGGCTCATGATCCTGAGTGCAACAACTTCCTGTTTCAGTGAACAGCTGTACGTATTTGTGCGTTTGTTGATATTCTGTGCATAGGCAAAAATAAAAATAAAATGAGCTTTTTTTTGCTATAAACTGACTTTTGATAGCTGGAAATATTTTGAAGCAACAAATGTAGTTGATGCAGTTATCTGGAAGTAGAATCTGCAAACCTTCTATGCTCTACATTTGGTTTAGTATATTTTGATTGTTTTACTGTTTAGCACATTTGCAATTACAAAGGTAAAGGAGTGCTCACACACACGGAATCACAGGGATGGGTGCTCCATCAAACACTTCCTCCCTGGCCCACTAGGTGGTGCCACGTATCGGCAGAACAGAACCCCAGGAGATGTGACTGGGATGAATGAGCCCACCGTTTGAGGGCACTGTACTCCTGTTGAACAGCAGCCTCGGCCCCCCGGCTGCCGGCACGGCCCTCGCGCCGATTCCATCTACTGATGCCGTGATGTTGCTCGTCACCTTTGGAACAGGATGAAAGCACTCGCTGGACGCCCGTTTTTTCAAAGTTAAGTCTCGCCGGCCTCGAAGACACACCGCAGAGAAAGCCTCTGTGCACGTCACGAACCAGTAACTCAAGACCATAATGAGACCCCGCGAGTTTTCCCTCTTCCCAATATGGCGTAAACAGTTACCCACATTCCAGAGCCTCAATTTAACTTTTCAACAAATCAGACACGTAGCCGCGGCATGCATAGTCCACATGCAGCCCCCCGTCCTGCCGTGAGAGACAGTAGCATGGGGCGCGGCGTGGGTGAGGAAGCGGGGTCAGCTTGCCTAGCACCACATTTGGCACGGCGGCGGCGGCGGCGGCGGGGGGTGGGTTCTGATTTATGGCACCCTTGCGATGGGTGAGGTATCTTGGACGCTGAGACACAAGGTCTGCCCCCCATCCCCCCCCCCGCCCAACCGCCATTACACCGATAATGCCGACACATCCAGACTTAGGCATCACTTTGATTCATGCCCCCCCCCCCTGCACCCCCACCCCCCGATGGCGCTTGTAAAATTCCTTGATTTATGCCTCTCAGCAGTCATGGGGTTTCAGAAGCGATATCAAAAGATAAACTGGGGTTTGTGAGGTAACGAGAATCGCATGTACCCTGGCACGGTTCTCCGCACTGTCACATAAACCTTTAAGTTCACATGACAAACTCAATAAAATGTTAGACCCCCCTGAGACATGCGACGACACTGCGGAGGGGCTTATGCTAGAGAAACATCTCCCTCGGCTCTGCGTTCGCATGCACGCGGTGGCAGTTGGCGATTTGGTTTCCAGCGTTAGAGCGGCGCAACACGGGACCCGGGGGGTCAGCGGTGAGACACGCAGGTCAAAAGCAACCGTTTGACATGACAGCTGCCTCCCAACTGTGCAGCTCGAAACGCCAACAAATATGGTTTCCTCTTGCGGGGGGAAAAATGCAATTAGCCCCTCACGGTTCTGCTGACTCCGGGAACTTTGTTTGCGACACCTGTTTGACGGACGGGTGAGAGGGAAGACAACATCACCTCCATGTTCCTGCTCGTCAAACGCCTCCCGGTCGCGAGCTTTACAACACAAACCATTAATTCCAGTGCCGTCTTTTTATTTCTGACAGTTCATCAGCACATGCCCTCTTTCCTCCGGCCTATCGGATGTGCTGTGGTCACTTCTGACGAGAAAGTGGTGACACCGGCTGAGAAAGGCCCTCGGGTTACCTGGGATCCACTGACAGCGAGTGTCAAACTGGGTGCTGAGAGCTGTGGGGGGGGGCAGGTGACCGCCGATCCAAACCGGCGCGCTTGGACTTTGGACAAAGTGACATCAGAGATCCGTCTGGCTTGTCAAGCTCATGGCCGGCAAAAAGAAGGATGGCGACCGCAACAGACCGAGGGGAATGTACAGTCGTGGCAGTGCAAGGACAATAGTCGTTAAAAAAATACGATAAAAATGAAAAAAAAATCGGTGCCGGTCGGCCAAAGTTGAGCCCCGGATCGGATCAACAAATTAGTATAAGGTGGATTAGAGAAATATTTGTCAAGTGAGAATTCAAGTAAAGGAAGCGTCACAAGACTCAGAGGTGAAGTAATATGAGGAGTGGGGGAGGAGTGTGTTTGGCTTTGACAACTGAGCCTCACCAGCCATTTTTCCCGCTGCTCCGGAATAGTTATTTATAGCCACTGTCCGGGCAGACTGTACATTTCACTGGCTGCTGCTGTGCTGCTCAGTGACACATTTAATCTGATGTGATTTTTACTGATGAAATTATTCATCTCCAAATATAAACACATTCAAACCGGCCGTTACATTTTCCCCAGGCCGGCTGCTGAGTTATATTCACGGGGGTTTGGGGGGGCGGCGGTGGGGCCTGCAGGGTTCGGTGCCCGCCTGGAGTCTTCCCCGAGTGTGGTCAGCAACATCAGAGCTATATTGGTGTCCGAGGTGACGTCGCCCTGGTTCCCACAGCCCCTCCCAGTCCCGCATATCACCGACACTCCGCTCTTACCTCACTCTCCCTCTACACTCCGTCTCTGTCCAAAGCAAGCATCGCATTTTACCATCTGTCACCGCTCTCGTGCCCCCCCGCCCCGCCCGCCTCCCCCCGCCCCCCCCATGCCAGTCACGCCCAGCAGCGGTGGCAGTCCACCAGCAGAGCTCCCAGCCAATGGCAGGTCCGCTCCCTTTTTCGCCTCCCCGCCATTCCGTCAAAATTATGGCTTTGCCCTTGAGTGGGGCTGGGATTAGCCCGAGGGTTTCCTGCCCTCGTTTTCCAAAGTGTGAAAACTGGAAACAAACAGTCCCGAGCGAGGCGGGAGGTGAAAGGCAACTGTCAAAAAAACAAGTGCCAAAACAAGTGTCAAAAAAGTGCATGGTTGAAAAAGTTGATGAAATAAAAATAAAATGAACCTCCTGCAACTTGTTCACACGGCACAATAAATGCTCATACAATGATATCAATCATTTACAAAAAACAAAAAAAACATTTCACGTAAAATGGCCTCACGGTGTTTGGTGTGCATTCGTCAGAGTTAGAAAATAAGATCTAGTGGTGTGACTTCCAGGGTGTCACACACCCTCTCACCCCTTGAAATTCTCTATTTACGCCAAGCATGTGATTGAAAATTATACCGACCAAGATCAGCCGGTTTGTCTGCACGGCGACGGCTGCTCTCTCAAACATAGTGAGAGGTTCCACTTTTTTTTCTCCCTGCGGTTTGCTTTAATTAATCTGTTGACGAATCCCGACATTGTGAAGGAATAATAATGGCAGGGTTTCTGCTTGTATATTATAAACCCAGCGGGCTGTCGCGGGTGTAAGTTTTGACACCCAGCTGTGTCGAAGCATCTGGAATTTTGCGAAAATATGTTTTTAATTTAGCAAAATCTTAAAATGGATTCGTGGGTTGACAGGATTCGTGAGTGTTCCGTGTAAAAAAACAGAAATTGTTAATGGCGGTGCGTATCAAGTAATTTATATTTTTGTAGTATAAAAGTGCAGTTTAGGAGATTGAAAGACTCCTAAAACTGAGAAAGGGAGAAAAGTCACGTATTCAAATGTTCTATAGGAAATTTTTTCAGTCACCCACTGCAAAAAATTTAACATCCAGTACCATTTTTTAACTTGCAAAATGTATTAGATTTTGTGACGCCACAGCAGCAAACTAAATCATTAGACATAAATACACATTTTTTCTGTTTTATGACCAATATTTGTGTCCATGTAGTGTTAATAATATTTCATATTTTCCTTTGCAATTTTGGATCACAATTATAGTTTAAACGTAGGTGACAGAAAATAAAAAGTTACAGTGATGACAAATATATTCAAGTCAATCTTTCAACACTAAATAAAAGATCTTTCTGTGTATTTAATTGTTTCCTTAAGTCAAGACGAATTCTGCCTAAAAAGTGTTCAGTGTACTTTCTATCGGTACTGAAAATGGATTCGTATGGTTTTGTGGACGTTATTGATATACTGTTGAAATAGAGTATTGCGTTTTCACAGTAAGTTAATGACACGCACACACGGAGCCTGTGGACAGGATCTGGCTCTAGCTCTGGCGAGGGCGAGGGCAGGGTGGCAGCGCGAACATATGGCCCGACATGTCTCGTCCCAGGAAGCCGGCCATTAGTACAAATTACCCTAAACAATGGAGGAGGGTGGACTCAGCAAATTTTCCAACAGCTGCTTTACGCAAACCCAAATGTGACAAGTGAACAAAGGGGGGGGGGGGG
>CAESWR010000139.1:51418-71488 GCA_903171835.1 Mullus surmuletus | reverse complement strand
TCTCAACCATCCCTGACAGGCCCTGATAGCGGCAGGGGAGAGGCTGATTGCAGCCGCCAGGAATAGAGGTTCAGCTGACATCTTTTCCTCCAGCAGCACGAGATGAAGGTAGAAGGTTCCAGAATGCAGTCACAGTATTGGTGTGGAGAAAGGCCTTCAATGTGACTATAAAAGTAACATTTTGTAGCATCATGCAGCATCTGAGATTGGTCTGAAGATTGGTCTCAAGGCCAATTTTTTAAGGTCTTGGTCTCCATTATGTTTCAGCCTCAGACTGAGTGGAGTCTGAGTGGAGACCACCACCAGGCTTTTAATCTTTGGACAACAACCAATCACTCCCAATCATTGGTAGATTGATTATTTCCCCCAAGTTGCAGCTTCTGCCTTCTTCTGTAATGTGAACATCTCAACTTAGAAGCCACATTCAGCTGAGAACCCACATCTGGTTTTGTCATACAAACAAAAAAGCCCATGTCTCTATTTTGGTTCCCTGCAGTCTTGGAAAAATCTTGGGTCTTCGTCTTTGTGGTCCTGATTATGACACTAACACATAGTGGATAAAATAATATTGTTTCTGTCGTTGCTAGTTTTTGGAAGAAATAAATCTTGGTGCAAAAGCAAAGCAAATTAAAAAAAACGGACCATGACGCGGCAACATTTTCCAGTGAGGGTTGGAGCAAAGAGAAGCTGTGGGTGAGTGGGTGAACATGGAGGGCATGTCCATTCATGTGGGTGACAATGGAAAAATACACATCTAAACAAGGAGGGAGAGAGAGGGGGGAGCGCGAGAGAACGTTGTGTAACAGCAATGAGTCAAGAGTAATTATAAAATGAGGAGGATTATTTTGCCTTTCTGCGCTCACATCTCATTAACCGATATGACTGATGAAGTGTAAAAACAATTTCACCACTAAATAATGAAGTTAGAGAGCTCTAAGCACTTTTCATGACAGTTATTGCCGCCACCGCTGGGAAAAGTAACTCGACTTGAGTTTGCCTGTTTCAAACTTGTTGTTATATCAACACAGCACTGACCCATTTCTCAAAGTTACTTTGGTTTTAGTCTTATGTAAGGTTGGGGCTGACAGACGGTGCGATGACTCACACCAGACCCACAAACCTTTGCATGACTCACCCCGACACTCAAAATACACCAAAGTCCCGCGACTACACACTTTGATACACTCAATGGTGCTTAATTGCATGGAGATGGAGCGTTGGCGCTGATTAAACTCCACTGATTGAGGGTGGTGGGCTGCTGGTGGGCTGCTGCAGACACTTGTTAAGATTCATGTTTCAAGGCGCAAACTGGCATCACATCCGTGGTATTTCTGCCGTTACTGCTCTTCAACTCTTTTAAAACTGTTAATTTATACTATACTAATTAACTGCATTACAAAAATAGTGATCAAGACTGTGTGGAGACAATTCTTTCTCCAGTAATTGCTCTTAGTTGCAGGTTGAAGAGTCAAAGCAGTTGCAATTTGGACAGTGTCGACCAGATGAGAATATTTCTGTTAATTTAGCAGAAAATATGGCTTCAGAAACTCTTCAGATACTCTCTTACTTATTAGCCACCAAACTTTAAGCGTAAAAAGTAGGTTTTTTTAAACAACGATGAAGCCATTAACATTCGGCAAGTCACTGCCAGCAGATGAATCTGTGGCTGCTTTTGATATGTCAACATGTTGATGCCGCGCGCCGGAACGAAGCGAGGTAAGCAACACAAAGGAGCATGAAAGCCGGAGAGTCAACTGTGTTTTTTCACATTTGTCACTCTTCCAAACCGCACCAACTCAGCGCCGACTGAACGATATCATACACTGATGGAACAAAGGCTGACGGAGTTTGTCACGCTATTACGTTATGTCAGCACCATCTCGTAAATTAGCAAGTTCACCCGGGTGTGACGTTCCCACCAGAGATGATTGGAAGTGAAGCCTATAAAAACCTGTCAGTTGCAGATTGCAGATGAAAGGCGACTAGAGTCTCTTCCATTGTCGACATGAGCCAATTGGGAGCATGGTAACATTGGATTCTGGCTGGGGGCTTTTGTCTAGCTTGTTCAACCCTTGTGTTGGAATAAAATGCTGTTGTAAACCTGCCTCCTGGAGAAAAGAACTAGCAGGTCCTTTTCATCGACTAAGGCTAATTGTTCACACAAAAAAAAAGCAGAAATAGATTTACCTTAGAGAACAGAACCATACGCATGATCCCAACACGTCCCTCGCACCACACAGCCTCCCCTCTCACCAAGCCAGCCATGTAAATGCTCCGACTAAAATAAAACTCTTCAGGTTGCAGAGTCGTATATCGCAACAGGAAATAATTTATGGAACACTACTTTTACTGCATTTTAAATATATCTCAATACGTATGACGGCGTCCGTATGGCAGATATTGAGGACATTTGATTACAGATTAACTGCGTGTATCATGTTGCGATACACATATGAGATTGATTTTACTGCGGTAGCAAATCTGAGTACCTCACAAAGCTGCGAGGCAACTTTTACAAAGATACATTGTGAAATTCTCTCACATTTTCACTTCGAAAGCCATATTCATAAACTTCTTCCATTAACTCATTTATTATTACAGTGCAGAGTTTGGCAAAGTGCCGCGGTTTTTGATTACAGGAAAGATAATACAAAGTGGGCTTGGTGACAGATTGAGTGGTTCTCACTGCTGGTAATGTCGTCTCGGGAGACTCTCTCTTCCTATTGCCCATTTACATCTAATCCCTCAATGCAAATATGTTGGAAAATGCGGTAGAATCCCACCGGTGTGCAATCAGCAGCCAAAATATAATGCGAAAGAAAGGTCGGCGTAGATAATACGTAACTGCAGCTGCATTGTTTTTGCAAAATGGAGCTGCACTATTGCAAACGTAAATTCCCTATTGAATACAGGAGATATCAACACGGCAGCTGACAGACAGTCATCCTCATCGGTTTACCAAGAGGGGACAACTTAACTACACGGCTCAAATATACACATAATCATTTACAGTGAGAAAGAAACTTGATGCGGCTATGCTCAATTTATCATGTATTTTCAGACACTTGAAAGGATAGCTACCGAAAAGCAAGCCGGTCACTGTACGCCCGAAATGGTGACTTTTTTTAGAATTGAAATGAAACATTGAGCGCGTCACAGTGCTTTAAATAGAAATCTTACAAGCATTAATATACTTGTTCCACTGCAGACATCTTCATTTCTCCTTCAAATTTAAATCAAACAATTTGCCACAAAGACCTCCTGCTGTTCTCTCTTGATGGACTTTTAGTGAAGAGCTGCAACATATTTTTTTAATCAAGCTACTTTGTAAGAAAAATCTCAAACCTGAACAAATGAGTTTTGACACTGAAATGAAACTTTTTTTTTCTGTACGTCTTTTACACAACGCTGATTACCACACAGTAGCAACAACCTTCATATATCTTACAAGGGACACAAGGTGCCCGTTCTCAACTGTCAACAACTCTGCAAAAAGTTGGCAGACATCCGTCACATGATCGAGACCAAATAGTCCACAGTGGATATCAGACATTGCTATCCATTAACATTGGTGTCGATTGTATCCACAATGACAATTGCTGAGTTGTAAGGTTATAGTTTAACCCCTGATCACTATCCTCCAGCTATTGGTGCTATGGCATGATAATGTACACACAGGCCACCTGGTGCCTCCTACATAGTATAGATATATATGTACAGTATACTGAGAAAGTGCCAGAGAGAGTGTAGTACTTCACAGCCCAACCTTTAGACGGGAAAAACAAGTGGGAATAGGTCAAATAGCAACATGATCCAGAGTCCATCCTATAATATGTGTATCTTAATACCACCATAAATAATCAAGTTCCTCAAGGTGAGATTTATTCCCACAAATGGTCAAAATAATGTTTTAGTGTAAGAAACAGCACATTGGGTGAGATAAATTGGTGTAATGACATAGGCTCCGTACTTGAGCTTGTTTACAGCTTTCAGGCAAACAGTGGTGATGGCGTTCCTTGGATTGAACAGGGTATCCATGTCCTTGTGGTAGACTGGTGACCCGAGACACATAAATCTTAATGTGTAAGACAAGCAAGATGATCCACTAGTTTTAGAAGCTACACACATTGCTTTACTGCATTAACAACAAAGTCTACATGCTAATGCTTTGGTGTTTTGCCAGTAAAGCCAAGCCTGAGATGACTATTTACAAGACTGTGCTTTTCAACCACTAATATACACAAAAATACAGATCAAGTATTTTGCATGGAAATGACTTTTTTCAGTGTAAAAAAAGATTGAAGTGTGTTATTTGTCCAGACTGCCGAAATATCTTTTTTTATCTGAACTTCCGGGATCTTTGTCGTTATTATCTCATCCTTATATTTTCTTTAGCTGAAACACAGCATTCATTATTTCAGTGGGTCCACGTTATAATAGTCATGGAAACTGTGTCCATGTGAGCGTTTTATAATGGACTTGAACGACACATTTTGAATACGTTGTGTTACGTTGTCTATTAACACTGAGTGGATCAACTTGTCTTACGTGTTGCCGTGACAAAAATACAGCTCAGTGACCTTTACAAATTTGCCACGGCGTCTTTTAAAGACGTTTTTAGCAGTTGCCAGATCATTGTGGATAAAACTGTTAACCTTGTGAACAGCCTATACTACTTGAGTCAAATTCCAATGTTTTATCACCCTCACCCTTGGGCCACATGGCTCCCTGACTTAAAAGGCAGCCTACCAGAAATAGATGATTTACAATGCATAACCTAAAGCCAAAAAATAAAAAAAAAATCTAATAAAAAAATCAGTGGGAGACATTTTGCCGGACCATGTTGCCAGGTGTGTAAGACAAACCACCAATGTTGCTGCCACTGATTTGACTGCATTCTACAGTAGTACTGTGTAGTATCAAAGCATCAGTGGTATGCAGTAATTTAGTGCGGGGAGGAAGGTACACTGCCTGAATTGTGTCCAAGTTCTTAGCACACGGTGCGTCACTCTTTCACTGCATCAGCTACATGCATTCAGCATCTTAACACCTGACACAGTTATGAGTAGGCTTGACATCACATTAACCATTTAATACAGCTAAAGCCTGGACCAGCTGACTTTTCAAAAAGCTTAGTCGCAAGACAAACACAAAGACAGACACTCCCTGATCTGCAGCATTATTGGGAAGCGGCAGATATGGCCTCCATACCCAATGGCGCCTGTATCGAAGAATTTCACTCACAGCTCATTTGTCTAGTCATTACAAATAATTACATGTAGGTGATTATCACCCTGCGTCTCCCTTCTGCCCACCTTGTGTTCCATTCTGAGCAGCCGATCTCTTTCACAGTAGAGACATAGTCGTGGCATCTGTTATTAGGGACCTATACATAGCACCCTGCTCAGGAGATAGAGGCCCCCCATTCATCCTCAATGTGGCAGTGACAAAATTCAAGTCTTAATTTAATAATCACGAATAGTCAAAAGGTCTTTTGATTTATTTGCCAATGCATTTCCAAAGTATGAAATGCTTTCTTTATACAAAACCAACTGTGTTCAATAGGGATATGCTTCCCGTTGGCTTCTATTCCTGTCAAGAATTCTTGAGTGGGCCCCGCCTTTTCCAAGATAAGATCAGATTGTATTAACATGGATTATCACTGTGCAGTAACATACATTTATTCTAAGTAATAGTCATGCCAACAGCAGTAGCTATGGATGGAACTCACAGCCCACAGACACACAATGCCAGTCAATATAAACTTTCTACACAGAACCCTTGTCTCCTCAGAACTCCCACGATTACGTTGGCCATGTAAGTATTGTGTAAAAATCAGACAAAATGATCAGTTTTTAGCAGTTTGTACATGTGCAGCCCTTTGAAAAAAAAAGGTAATGAATAGCTTCCAAAGGCTTTCATATGAAATCAATAGGAACAAAATGTCCCCTGCCTCAGTATATCCATGATGTAATACATCACTTCTGACCTTTACATCTATGTTTGTTTTTGCTGCACCTTTGTGAGACGGAGGTACACTGAATTGGATTTCCTGTATTCTTGCCCTCACATTGTGTGCACCAAAGCAAGATGCCTTTGGGGTGAGCACACGAACTTCAATCGCGCCTGCCTCAGCTGTCGGTGTGGGCCTAACAGCAAAGCAGAGTGGACTTAAAACAGGGGGTTGGGTTTATGTGTCACTTAGACAACCCTACGGTCCTGCTGTTCAACCTGGAGCGCAACATGCATTCAGTACATTCTCCAAATTCATTATGGAGGTGATTCATTGTCTGTGACCTTGCGTGGATGCTTGACAAAGCTGTATTCCAGGGCATTACTGAGAGATAGACAACACAGCAGGCCAATATTGACAAAATACCAATTATGTTCCAGTCTCTCCCACACTGTCTCGTTTAAAACAACCCCCTACTCTCTCCTATGTCTAACAACCTAGCCAGTAATCAACTGCCATGCCTCAGAATTCACATCCGAGTTGATACGGCTGAAGTTCTACAAGAAAAACGGAGTCGATTTTTTCTTCTCTCATTCAGACATATCAAACTAAATCTGTATGACTTTGAAAAGTCACAGTTTAAGTAGCACAGTGCAACTATAACAGACCAGTTGGTACTCTCTTAATATACTTCCAGGTCCTTTGCCAAATTGTGATGGGCTCTTCCAGGGCCAATGCTCTACCCCTCCGCCACATTTGCAATAATGACCCAGGTAGGTGTTGAGAAGGACCACTGACAGCCAGACAGGCAAACGAACTAACAGACATGGGTGAAAACATCATCTCCACGGTGTAAGTTACTAAATCAACATATGTCTGACCGACAACGTGGGGCAGAAGCAGGGGCACGTTTTTTAATAAGATAAGGTGCAAGGAATATTTCATGAAAAGCATGGATCCTCTTATTCGTGTTAGCCTTGTCAGAGCAAAGGAGCAGAGTTGTGTAACAATAAGTTCTTAATATAAAATCTGACTCACTGAACTAAATGTGCGTATTAATCATACTGAATTCAAGGAAAGTGCCCACGCGCTGTACCTGTACGCTGAGGACCTGTTGTCATTGAAAAAAAACCCATGTATAATCAGTCCCTTCAGAATTCACTGTAAACATATTTATCTAGAAAAGGTTATTTCCTGGAAAGGATGTGAGATCATCTATATAGTGAACCTAGTTACTCCCAGACAGTAATATTTAGCTCCATAGGACTGAACAAAACCACACAACCAACATGAACGGAAGCCTCTTTCGTGGTGTAACTATGTATCCTGCCATCTGACTCAGCAGAACATGAAGTTCTTCCAACTAGTATTACTGTCTCACTGTTGTATGGCACTACAAAGCAGCCGGGATGTGCGTCCAGAGTCGCCAAATATATCTGTTACAGAAATCCTATGATACTAAACATCGAACCTCTTTTCCTCGCTGATGGCTTTCAATAATAATATAATGCTAAAAATAGCAAATACAAACAGCCTGTTATAATAACATGCTATATTTCAATTTTCCCTTCAGTTTCCACAAAATGGCCTAGTAGTGAAATTACTACAACCAGGTTTGTTGTTTGGACTTGTGTATCGAAATCTTTGGACACAAAAATACACACACGCCCACACCGATTCTTGAGAGCACGGCATCAACGCATCTTTAATTTGATCCCAAAAATGTTGCACTGGTGGATCTGCCTGCTTCGCCTTGTGTTTCCCTCGGGGCAGCGCACTTCATTAGTTTCATATGAACAACCCTTTAAATTTAGATTGTGTTTACACCGAGACCTTTAAACTCTGCCAGCTCATATATTCAAGCATTAAGGAGTGGGAAGGTAGTGATGAAGAGCTGATCCCACATGACTTGATTGATTGTCTCTCGTAGTTTGAGCCAAGGTCAACTACGGGGAGTTAAAATGTCATAAAGTTAACTCTTTGTCACTGCAACTGTATCCATATAGGTCAGTGGAAAATTAGTACACATGCTTATTGTGTTTACTACAAGAAAATATATTTAGTGTAATCAAATACAACATACAAATACTTTTTTAGAGCAGTCTAACAGCCTTGATAGCTGAACAGTATCAAAGTATTACATGAAATAAACGACCTCAAGAGCAGATGCGTTCACACGATTTTGCATTAGTTCAACAGCCACAGACAGACGAGCGACCGCCATTATATTTAATGTGTTTTGGAGCTTGCTGCTAATGAAATGATGACGGGCGAGTGTAAACAAACCAGGCACAGCACGGCTTTCTATTTTAACACGATACAGTGCACCCCGACAAAATTTTCTGCATCCTAGCAAACAAATATTAATCATCACACCATTCGAGTCACATTACAGCTTTATTTCTAATGCCGCCGAGCTAAACTCTGAAACTGTGATCATTTGGGGATTAACTGCTGAATCCCACTCAAGCCTGTCTAAGTTATGTGAAAATCTGGTCGGTAAATATATACAGATGGAAATCTTTGACGACGCTCTCATTGCCGTATTTTGATGTTGATCGTGATTGAAGACATCAAAGCCTTCTTAACTCCCGCCCATGCCCACTGTTCCAGAGAGTTAGGCCCACTAAATCTACCAACTCAACACCTGTAAACCCTTTTCCACTTGGACGCACTAGTGTGTGCTTTAGCGTGAGAACCAGACATATCAATTTGGTGCACTGAGGATGCGTTCGGGATGCATTTAATTACAAAATATAGCTTTCACAACAAAAAATATGTCAAAATAAAGAATACAAAATCGCCCTGAGGTTGTTGTGGAAGTCATGCTGAAGCTCCAAGAGGGAGACCTTCGCAAACATGAGCTTCCACTTCTGAAGAGTATCTCCACAAATCCCGGGTATGAGGGTGCCATAATTTATTTATTAGCATCTTCTCCAGTGTGTACAATAAAACAGCAGATGCATTTAACGGTTCTGGCAGCACTATCATGATGTGCAATGTTGAGAGCTGAAGAGAAGCACCATATCCTGCCATCATAAATCTTCTCCAGTAGAGGATTATACACACAGCAAAACTACACCATTTCTTGTAAAAAAAGGACATTCTGGCAGGAATGAATGGAAACAGAAAGCTGAAACGGGTCTAAGTTGACCAGAGGGAGCGGGACTCTCTCCTGCTGAGAACATGTTTGATCGCACGCGAGTCGTTGAATGTTATTGTCACAGGACGCACCTAGGCTTGACTCATGTCACCACGAAGTAGATGCCAACACGACCACGGTAACTATGAGCCCTCAGAGACCCTCGCCTGGTGCCATGCAACTGTCAGCCATTTAACATCAAGATTAGCCACAGTTGCTGCCACGTGTCAACACAGCAATGAACACATGCTTAAGGTGGTGGCGGTGGGGAAGGGACGCGGTCAGAGGCGTTCGGGACAATAAGTGCAGAAAATTTGTGTGAGAAGAAGAGCTGCTCGCGGTCCGCGGCGCTGATAAGGACTGTCGCTGGAGAGGTGATGACCGGGACCGCGGGGGTTTTACGCCGATACCACAAGCATCCTCCTAATGGTATTTGAAAATAGTCACTGTAAGAATCCTTAAACACCCTCCCTTTTCATGTTCTTATCTAGATAAACAATCTACAGCTGTGGAGTTTTGCGACAAGGCTATACGTCTTCTTCTGAGTCAAAAAACACGAATTCCCAGTGGCATTTATTTTGATTAGCCTTGTTCAAACACATGCTGCGGGTTTCAAAAGGAGTCCCCCCACTGTCACAGAGCTGTAAAGCCAACTCTCTAATCAATCGTCGCATCTAAGTCCCGACACGTATCCGGCCAGAGCCATATGAGGTGCGGGAAAGCCCACCAGATTAGCTCTTATTAATGACCTTCGGTGGGAAAGAAGTCAAACTCTCATTTATCAATGGTCAACCTGGTCCGTCCGACTAACGCAGACAAAGGTCAGATAGTTGGACCCCCCAAAACGTACAGACAGGAGAAAGTGATATCTAAAGAGGGAATAATCCCGAGTACTAATGTACTCAGTAAAACGTCCAAAAATCCTAAGAATAATTTGTTGAAATACAAATAAGATAAAGGAGTGACTCGCAACTTTAAAAACTAGCTTGACAGTCAACAAAACATCTGAAGGGTTCATTTCACACGTCCTCACAACAAAAGGCCCATTTTGCATTTGTCAGAAAGGCAACAAAGACCCATGAGGCGTCGTAAGTAGAACCTGAAACCTCCAGGCACATTCACCCATAAAAAGAAAACTGTGAAAATGCGGAAAAAAACTGCAAAGTGTTAGGATTTACCTTTGAAGAGGCATTTTCATGCGTCAGAGCTGCGGCCAAGGAGGTAAAATCTGATCGGGAGGTTCCAGCTAAGCAAAGACGATCAACATGTGCGAGGAGCGGACCACGCTGTGGCCATCAGCACAAACCTAGCGAGAGGTCAGAGGCAGCTTAGCCTCCCGTGACACGCTGCCAGAGTGATATAGGGCCGGCAGGTGGGAAAGCCGGGAAAAATTAGGAAAGTGAGATAGGACAAAAGTGCGAAGTGACGAATTCAAAATCGCAAATAATTCATCGGAACATTTAAATCCTTCTTAATTAATCGGTTCGAAAATAAATATGTCAAGGTTGAGTCAGTCAGAGACAATCGTCACAGAAGAGATAAACATATAAAGATATATTCTCTTGCTTAACTTTTTCAATTCTTTTAAAATGGACAGAATGTTTTCTACAATTCAATGTGGATTTTTGTAGTGACTCTCTAAATTGACCATGTGCATGTGGTTGTTCGCCCCTTTTTTCCTTCTGTAATTCTATGTTTCTCACATGTTCTCCTCACATTTCTCTCAAGTTTTGTGCTTTGAGTCAGAAAAATAGGTTCGGTTTTTCTACGCAAAGTCACATCTTGCTTGTCTGATTTACCATAAAGCAATATTTCCCAGAACAAAATCAACCTGAATACCGAATCATCTCATAAAATCCTGCTTTATATCGAGTTGGACGCCGCTTACTTCCTTAATTCGTTGTTGATCTAAATTAAGCCGCAGACTGCCAATCCATGTATGGGCTGCGAACTTTCTCGCTTGGAAGGGAGCCAACGAAAATGTCGCAACCAACATGTTCCCACGAAATAAAGTCCCAATCACTTGCATAAATTCGTAGTTCTATAGGTTCTTGGCAAATGTTTGAGCGCTAATGTCAGCAGTAATATTATATCGCCCGCTAGCATCCAAATCACCCGCACATACAAGGAGTTGCCATTAATACTCTGCGAGGGCACCGCACAATTACTGGTTGTTTGTTGTTTTCTGTCGGCAAATATGGACAAATCTGTTACTCAATAAAGAACTGGAAACTTTTTGGGAATAATCTTGCAATGAAAATAAAAAAGTTAAGGCAAATTATCTATGAAATACACTCAAAATTGAATAATCCAAAGGACAATTGAGTCATAAATCATTCTGAATACAGAAAGGATTATATATTGAATATATCTCTTCTTTTTAGTCACATGGTCGACACGTTAAGCGTCCTACAACCTCCTCCAGCCCTGAGCTACAGCTTCAAACACAAGCTGACACTCTCAAACGGCCTTGACGTGTCTGCACAGCAAGAGGCCTGACATAGATGACTTTACCAGAAAGCGTGTTACGATGCATGTGTTACTTCAACATGTTTCCATTCAGTCTTAGCAACATCTTAGTCTTACACAAAAGGTCCCACGTGGAGAATGTCGTCTTACTTTATAAAGTCATTTTAAAATAAATGGATTTTCTTTAACAGCTGGTTTCCTTAAAAATTAAATCTATTCTACTTAAGGGATGTATGTTAATTTTTGTCTAGAACATTATTCACATATCAGCAAATATAAAATCTTAAGATAAATAATTTTGAACTTGACAAAAAAAATGTCTATGCATATTTACATTTATACAATTGTTCATTTGTTATGTTAATACAATTGTATGTGTTTAAAGTTAATACAAATTGTTTGCCGTTTTTTTTGTATTATACATTCGCAAAGGTACATATATATAAATTATTGTTCTCTTCTCTAAGCAAACATTTCATGTAAAAAAAAATATATATATATATGTGTGTGTCGCAATTTTGCAATGTTCCAAACAATTTTCTTAGTAAATTCTTGGTCTGTGGATTTTAAAATGTTTGAGTATTTATGACTATATTACTGTAGTATTCAATACTATCATGACTGTATAACCTAATAAAAAAGGCCTTAAATGAATAATGTACATTTTGAAGGTTTAATGTATTATGTTAAGTATTATGTATTATTATATACAAAAATATATTTTTCGTCTCTCAAATGGTCACTGAGTGTAAGTGTATTTTCTTTAAATACAATCACAAAGTCTACACTATGAAATGAAACGTTTTGTAGACTTTGTTCCTACTCTGGTTCTTATTCGTTTTTGTTTTTTTTCGCCAAGATAGAGCGTCTAGACAACGAAACTCAGTAAAGCCACGTTAAATAAGCCAGTACTTCACAGGAAATATCCAAATACTTAAATCTTGAGACAAATTAACAATTTCATACCAGACACGCTGCATATAATTTCACGCTGGTGGACATTCCAGCACCAGTATAATTCATCTTGTGGAGATACTTCCCACCACCACAGCTACTTATGGAGATTACTGTATATTCATGAATGCCATCATCCAAATCCCTGTGGAACAAATTCATTTTTCATCCAGCCATGTGAGCACCAGGCATGCGCCTCCACTGAGCAAACCTTCTGTTTTTCGTGCTCGACATTTTCTCCTTACCTTTGCAGGAGTTCACCCGCCGTCTCCGAGGGGTATCCAGAGTTTTGTCCTTTCCCCAGCATTTTTTTTGTATTTCCTTTCTCAACACACACGTCAATGCTTCTTGTCCGATCCCGAGCTCGCTGCAAGGCAAAACAAACTCCCTAGCACCACCTGCAGCCTTAACACCCCCGCGAGCCACCACCACCCCCACGCCCCCCCACCCACCCCCCCCACGCCCCCCCACCCACCCCCCCCCCTCAAAAATAACTACCACAATCCAAAGAAAGCAAGTCCTGATGAGGCAACTTTCACTAGCCTGCTCGGTCTCTCGCTCTCCCAGTCTGCTGCACGGACAGATGACAGGAAGGCCGGCAGACGGGAAGACAGACCCGGCTGCTGGGCACTTTAGCGGGGGCTCTACTACCCGGCTACTCCTGATCGACAGCACCAAAAGAAGCAAAGCCCCCCTTCAGCCTCCTCTCCCCCAACTCCCTCGCCCTTATGGACTACACTATACGTCCTCTGCTAAGACTTTACTTCCTTCAAGCCCCCCTTTTCCTCCTGGCGGTCAGAAGATGTGTGGGGAGAAAAGTCATAGTCTGTCCTCTTCAAAGGGACACAGCAGGTCAAATGAGTGGCGTTTTAGAGGGAATTACGGAGGAGGTGGGCTCAGGGGATAACAGGAAGGGGGGGAGAGTTGAAAGGGACCAACTGGGAGTCCCTGCCTGGGACAGCTCCACGCCGTGCAACAACAGGGACAAGAAAGTCCCTCTGGCCACTACTGATTATCACCTCTACACTCACGCACGCACATTCCCCCTCCGAGTCTGGCCAATGGAGGGATGCACTGGGATTCTGGGAATGCCATCAATCGCTCAGTAGGTGTCGGGATCTTTTTAACTGCTGAATCATTGGAAGGGTCCATTGCAGAGCGGCACTCCAGCACAGTGTCAGATTATTCGCATTTTGTAATGGTCTGGCGTTCTGGGGTTTCACATCTGCGAGCCAAAAGGTAGGGTGTGTTGGGCAATAAATCATGATTAGGGGGAAGAATAGCACTGAGTGCGAGCAGATCCGCGACCCTTTCGGAGCACATCACACCTCAAAGCCAGGGACAGGTGCGAGTTTATGCGCTGCCTGGATGGTGTTAATCTTTTTTGTTTGTTTGTTTTATTCGGGTCTGATCACAAAATTGTCAATTCTGAGATCAGCCGGCTCTGCGTACATGTGTTCGGGGTGTTAGCTAGCTCACCACCATGTCTGCACTGTTTGACTGCACAATCGACTGAGTGAGACAAAAACAAACACAAACACACCCGGTATGTTACCCAGGACCCGCATGGTTAATCGCGAAAACAACAGTCTCCCCATCTATCAATCAAGGCGGCGGGAATTCTGCCTCTCTCCTCACATTGTCTGTTTCAATGATGAATGGCAAAGTTCAATAAACGTCTGACAGATTCCTCGCTGACAACCACCGCGGAAACTCTCACTACGCCACGCGCGTGTGCAAGCGGGCGCATATATTCATGTGACAACTCTACACAACAATCCGCCCATTTATTTTTGGCCCTGTGAGAAAGCAGATACCACTGTAGCACGAAGTGGTCTCCACAATGGTGCGTGCCAGAGCGACTCTGTGTTAAGCGTGGCGGTAACAGAGGCGAATTACAATTAGACTGTTTGTACAGTGAATCCCTTGCAATCTTCTGAAACCATCAAACCCCTGCTCTAACACGCATTAACGTCATGGGAGAGAAGGTTTGTCATACTTACAGCATTTCCACACGCTGAGATTCCACTTAGTGCCTTGAAACCTACGGATAAAAGACCAGAAAAACACAAATGTGAATCACAAAGGCTATTTTCTTTCTACAATGCTACAGACACTGCAATTTGGGGGAGGAGATACAGATGTGTACTCACCTCTTGATTCGAGAGCATCACCGCCACGTTTCTGTATCCCTGCCACCCAAAATTGGCGCGGTTGTGTGAGCTGAGGAGACGCCGATAAGTGATCTGTCAGTCAGTGCGGTCAGCTGTGTCTCAAAGGCCTCGTGGCGAAAAGTCTTTTTCGATGCAGTGCCAACGAGAGACCCTGCAAAGAACCAGCGAGCGGCACAGAGGGGCAATATTTTTACCTCCACCAAGGACGTTTCCACCTGGTCTTTCTCTGTGTCGGCGGGACCTGTAGGAGCGCTGAAGAACGGGGTGATGAGGAGGGTCCTGTTAAATAACGGGACACATCTGTGAAAACAAATGTTCATCACCCTCTTTATTGTTGCTCTGTCACAGAAAATAAAAAGGCAGTCTATAGCGATTGGTCGGCTACTAACCACGGTAACAGCTAACAGGCTAACAGCTTTGCTATGACTCTGGCTGCTTTTGAAAATCCAAACCATGAAAATTCCCCCCAAAAAACGGTTTTCAATCTCGTTTTGTGTATCATTTTCATTTCCAAAAGCGTTCTTATCACCGTATTAAAGCTAGCTGCTAACATTCCAACGTCCTCCATCTTGTAGGAGGAGCTGCATTAGTTCAGTAAGTTCAGGAAGGCAACAGAGACACTCTTTACTTCATACTCATACAATTTACATGCAAATGTTCTTCCTACTTCAAAAAATAATGAAAAAAAGCTTTAATAGCCTCAAATTGCCTCAATCACAAGAAAACTTCACCTCCTGTTGAAGACAAAGTTTACCTTGAGAGCGTCAGGACTTGACTCGGTAGGTAAACGTTCCTCTCCGGCACCGACCAAAGTCCGACCGCACTGTGCGGCGTTGGACCAGCGGGGTTTGCATGATGGGAGGAATGGTTGGTGGTCTGAACCGGGCTCACGTTTTACTGCCAGGATTATTGCGAATGCCTGAGTGAAAGAATATAATATTGATGTATTCTGGCACCCAAATCCTGACAAAGTTTCCGAGCAGCGTTAGAACACAAAGCCCGAGCTTGTGCGTGCCCGAGTGTGTGACGGCGCCCGGGCGGCACCGTGGGTGTCCGACATCAGTGTGTGTGGATTTGGAAGCGCCGCGGCAACTTAAGCACCAACGCAAGTCATGATTGGTAAATTAAGAGGCGTTTGGGGTGTATCCGGTTTTATAGGGATAAAGGAACAGTTGGACGGTTTATCCTTATCATGTTGTGAAAAATGGAGAGTATCAGCGTTTCACTTACTGACACAATAATTCAGTGAGACAAAGACAACCATAACAATCCATTCCGCGTTGCCATTTGCCAGATGCCGAACTAAGACGGTGCTAAGTAATAAGCAACTCCCTCTCCATGCGATCAGTTTTCCGGAAAAGGCTCCCGGTGCAGCTGACAACGCCACTCCAGAGCGGCGCATTCCCATGAAGAAGGGAATGTGGATTTTGCCGTGGATTTGGGGCGGACGTGTGTGAAGTCATTAAGGGGGTCTTAGTGTGTTAATTAAAAGCACTCTAAGTTTCTGCCTCACGCCTCGTCCCAGCGGAACCTTGGTGTTTGTGAGCCGCTCGGGCCCGAGACCCGCTCGTCAAATCCACTCACCGACACATGTGACACACACTTATGCGCTGAAGGTCAAACGGGCTGCTGGACGTTGCATGAGAAGAAGGTATCCATTTCATCAGGCCTCTTTTGTTGTCGAACACTTGGAAGGGGCGAATGGCGGCGCGGCGCTGATGTCCCCCAACCCACGTCCTTGTTCGTCGGGTTACAGTTTCTGCTGCTGCGCGTCTGTTTGTCGGCCGGGTGAGAAGGAAATCATCTTCTGTGGGCCAAAGAAAACTCATTTAATCTGGGAGATGATCGACAGCGGCGGAAATGGAGCTCAAGTTTCAGTTAAATTCAACGGCTCAGAATTAATAAAGGCTCTTGTTCTCGTTCACGGGGCTGATTTCACTCGTGAAAAGGGGAATTTTTTGAATTATTGCAATTACCAGCATTGAAGAGCTCGGCTGTCGAGGGAAAATTCAGATATTACTGATTCTTTTCAAATGAATCTTTTATAAACACAAAGATGCAAACTCACAAATCTGTAAGAAATTTAAAGCATTTTTCAAAGTCACACAATGACGAAAAAAATACAGTATATTAAGGTTCTCGGCACCAGTCGAAATCCTAATACTGGTAAACCCGGGGATCAGGCCGGGCCGAGCACAGGCACGCAGAGACCCTCAAAGCCGGCCAATCACAACAAAAAAGACTTAGGCAAAGGTCATTTGCTGGATAGACGTCGGCCCCCCGGTGACGAACCCTGACTTCAGAGAGGTTGTGACCAGCCGTCAGCTTCTGGCCGAGGATCCAGGAGAGCATATGACCTCATAAAACCAACGTTAAAAAAGGAAAGAGGCACCGCCGATCTCTGACAATGGCCTGTAAATTCCATCGCTCCTGACAGAACAACAGTTGCATTTTTTTTATTGTTGAATCCAAAATAAGACGGCAGACGGAATGGCCGCTGCCGCAATCGTCCTGCCAGCCAGCTTTATAGAGACGGAGCAGAAAAAGGTCATGTTTTAAATGGTCCAAAATAAAAAGGTGAGTTTATAAACACTTCACGCCGGAGCTGAACGACACGAACAGCAGCGCTGCGGCCGCATCAGATCCTGTGCTAATGGATCCAGTCCCACACTTGAGAGGCTTTTAACAGGAAAGAGTTTGTTAACACGTAGCGTTTTATAGACTTGAACGGCCCCAACACCAACCTGCGATCCAATCAAAGGAGCTCCACCGACCATTTAGGACCTCTGCGCTTCTGTTCTACCCTCAAAACTCAAACCACCTCAACAATTTCAACCATAAATCTGAATTTAAATCTTCACAACTACTTCAAAATCCCCTTCAGAAAATCTTTAAAGGGCAAACCCCAAAAGAGGCCAAAACAGCACAAATCAGTGGAGAATTTCCCAGTCTGATCTTTCAGCTAATGAAGCAGAGAAAAAGTGGAATGACACTTTAAGAGAGAAATCCATGGAACATTTTCTTCTAGTTCAAATTCCATCGTCAGCAAAAAGCCAGAACGTTATTTTGCACCACAAACCACTGGAGAGAGAGCATTCCAAAAATAAACCCACCCAACAAAAATAAAGATACTGATGCGTAAGACACAATTTAAAAACCAAATTAACGGTAGTTTCTTGGCATTAGTAAATATTAAGAAGAGTGGACAGAAGAAGTTTAAGGCAAAAGCAGGTTATTTCATCCAAACAAAGTCGCTCTCAGGCAACCGCGATCCCTCCAGACTTTACAATTCGGACAAAGCGGTGGTGAAATGCGGGGGCCAGATTGGAGGGATGGCGTTTGGTTCCACGGAGTCTGAGCCAGGTCCTGCTGCGAGGCTCCGGCAGCGGCACAGCAGGCCGGCGGGGGTTAACGTCCGTCTGCCTGGGGAGCAGATTGGTGTCAGCTAAACAAACATCACTCTGGAGGCTAAACTAATTGTATTTTTGAGGCTTTAGCCCCAAGAGAAGGGGGGGGGGGGGGGCCCGAAGGTCGTAAATGAAAGCGACAAGAACAACTTTCACTGATGCCGCGGGACAGATGCCATCAGTATTCAATCCCCCCACTCAGTTTTGAGTGGGTGACTGTATGTTTATAGAGATGTCGTCAGGGAGCAGCAGTTCCTTTATTGACCACCAGGAGGCCGTTAACACTAACCTTGTCGATGGAACCACTGAGAAAAGGCTGCTAGCAGCGGTTTGAGGCCCTTTTCTGTCTCAAACCCGTGACATTTCGCCCTGTCACACACAGTAGCAAAAGCACAGGTGTTGATAATAAAATTAATGATGGCTGAATTCCACTTTGCTTCTCTCAGGGGTCTGGCACAGCAAGAATCTGGGAGAGAGGAGATCTGCCAATCACGGCTGCCAATAAAAAAAAATGGTTTATGATGGATGAATTCCATTTCGCTGCTCTGGGTTCAGGGTCCCGGGTCTTGTGCTTCTTGGCTCGGCGTCACAACGGTTTTACTGTGATGCTTGAATAGATCGAAGGCATCTGTAATGTCAGCGCTGACCCTGAGATGAGTGGCAGCCCGGATCAATTACAAGGGAGCAAATCCAAAAATGGTCAAATTACTTGCAACTCATTTTTTGAAAGTCACTTACTCACTCACTGGGAAAAAACACACTTTGATTATGTATGAAAATTATTTCCGGCTTCACAGTAAAAAAAAACAAAACGTCCAAACTAGTCATATTTTTGATGTACATATTTCATGAGTGGGTTTTGTGGGTAAGAAAAATAACGGGTTCAAATTGGAAGGTTAGAGTGGATGAAAAATGTTGGCAAATAATCTAAAAGAGGAGAAAAAGTGGCATTTTAAGGCAAATATACTCACTCTTGTTATTTCAGCTAAACGTTTAGATCGTAGATCGTAGCGATTTCTTTACCGTATATTTCGCGCACATTATACTCACTGCATCTCGTCTTTTATTTTCTGAAATTCTAGTATGTATATTTATCTAAAATAATTTGCCACTGCACCAAAAACAATTCCGAAAGCACACATTCTCCCCACTGAGCGTGTTGTGTTGTGTTTACAGCACTGGTTGAACGTGTGTAAATAGGATGGGAGGAAAACTACCAGTGGACATTCGACATGAAGTCACAGGCAAACACGGTTACACATCTATTTTATGTTTGTAGTCCTTATTAAACAACAGGAGCCAGACTCTCTGAAAGTGTATGTAAATAAATGAACAAAAGCACTCTCTTGATTTCTCATTTTCCAATTTAAATTCAGATCTCAATGAGTCGATGTTGTCCACTGTAAAAAATACTAATAACAAAGCGAGACGATTTGGTGCGAACGGTTCGACCACATGGAAGTCAGAAAAACAAAAACATGATCATTTATTTCCAAAAATGACATTTTATTGACCCCCACAATTGAGGGCCATGCTTGGTGGCTGCTTTCTCATGTCGCTCCCACCTGCTCACACACACACACACACACACACACATACACACACACACACACACACACACAGCGACGCCTCAAGCCACCGTGTCTTTCCATTTAATGAACGAGATTATCTCCCCCCGTCTCCATGCTTATAAACCCCGCCGCTCTCACCCCGGCCCGGGCCGCCTGCGACTCGTCCCTCAACACCCCCTCCGAGCTGCGGCCCCCCGAGCCGCGGCCCTCGGGCCCCCGCTCACACCGCAGCAGGTTTGGACAGTATGGTGAGCAGATTCACAGCGCTGCGAGTGCGAGGAGGAAGACGAGCACCGACAGATGACAGACGCAGCCATCAGCTGACGCTCTGATAAAACAGACGGATATGGAGATGGACTCGGGGGGGAGGGAGGGAGGGAGGGAGGGAGGTCGCCGCCCG
>CAESWR010000139.1:33117-43822 GCA_903171835.1 Mullus surmuletus | reverse complement strand
TCAAGTTGAAAAGGCCTATTTTTCTAACTCTATTCATATTCAGAGTTGTGTTATTGATGCCACGAAGGGTAACTCTTGTTACACAAGGGAGAAGAATGAATGAAAAATGTCATATAAAAATGTTAAAAAAGATACTAAATCAACTGAATAATAAAATGATTGAAAGAATAAAGAATTTTAAGAAGAAAAAAAATTAAATAAGTACCCCAAAACAAATTATAAAAATCTAAATAAAATATAAAGTATCAATATAAATATGTGTTATGTGTGTTATATACACAAATATATTGGTGATAAAACACCATTTTGGAATGAAAACATTTCCATGATTATTTTATTCATCTTGTTTTGGTCTATGTGCACGTGCCTTTTGTGTATGTTATTTGCCATTAATTCGCTCTGACAAACTTGTTTTCGCTTCAAACTGAACATTATCGTGGCGCAGCTGCTGATGGCAACTGCAGCTTCCTGTTAAAACATCTGCTTAATGGCCTGCACTGCTGTAACCGGTGCCGCACTATTTTTATATTCATAACAAGCGCAGACGTATTTAGAGGCCGGCCAAGCAAAGGGAAGTCTTTGTTTGCTGCCCCCTTCGCTAAGCAGCTTACCCCTGCAGTTTTGCCACAAAAAAAAAAAAAAGCTCAGTTCCTTGCACATGAAAACACCAAGCTGGCTTTTTAAGATTAATGCTCTCCGTAAACTACTTTGGAAGAGCTCGGGGGTTTGGAAGGAGAAAAATACCGCCTGGAGCAAAGTCTGAAAACAAAACTGCGATGCTCGGAGGCAGGTGGAGCGCGAACACCAGCTGGTTTGTGTACCTGCTTGAGCGTGAGGGTCTGGTACTTCTCAAAGGCCTCCTGAGGCAGCGACCCCAGCTCCCTGATCTTCTTCATGCACTCCTCCTTCTTCTTGAGCAGCATGCCCTGCCGGTTGGTCATCTTCTCCAGCTCCTTGGTGTCGTGGTTGATTGCGTCGTTCTGCTCCTTCTCGATGTTCTTCCAGCGCTCCATGCTCTTTATGTGGTCCTTGATCTCCCCCTCCGTCTTGTCAATCATCGAGTCCAGATCTGGGGGAGAGGAGAGGCGACACACGAGTAGGTGGTAAGTGTGGTGCAATTAGAGGTGATGGTTTTCAGTTACTGCATGTATACACACACACACACACACACATACACACACTGTAGCTCCTGCTCCAGAGAATCCACACCACTGTCACAAGATAACAAAAATAAAAATCGTGGGCTGAAAAACACCGGCACGCACACCTTTCATATTCGCAGAGCAGCCACATTCACTGCATTTACAGCCTGCAGAACTCAAAATTTCAGCCACTTTTTTCTGCCTTCAGTGAAAAAAAATTTTGCGCTTAAAAGTTTGCAACAAAGGGCAGAAGATTAAACCTCCTCAAGAGAGGGACCAGGCTTTCACAGAATGGTTAGATATAAATGCCTGCAAATTAATTCTATTCAGGCCAAGATGTTTATTGTGTCTGATGTAAAAGCGAGTAAGTGCAGCGATCTCTGCATCGCTGATGGTTTCTCAGTTTGGAATTCCAGCTGACAGAACACGATAAGACTATAAAGCTTAATGTTGGATGTGGGAAAATGTGAATAAATATAACTCTGAACACTGGTAAATTAAATTTTGAGAAACAAAAAAATATCATTATCCGCTCAGAAGTCCCTCTGTGTCACTTTTCCCCCCAGATTTGTACGTTTTCCGTGGCCTTGTATATATGATGAGTTTATGTGCATGATTTGCCAAGTTAAATTCAAATTCATTCATACGAAAATTGGAAAAAAAAAAAGAAGCAAACAAAACCTGCTCCCAGGCTAAGTTTGAACTTAGGGCTACTATCAAAGTGCGATACGTACCCTCTGACCGTGCCAAAGTGTCTTTCACCCTCTTGTTGATGCCGTCCAGCTCGGATGTCGTGGCCGTGAGCACCGTGCCTCCTTCAGTCTCTCGCAGCTCGTTTAGCTCCTGTGCAACAACAACAACAAAACAAGATATATTGACGTACTTCTCACAATAAAACAAAAAATCTTTTTCTGTGTGGAGAGTTCAAAGAGACACTGTACCTGCTCCACTTGGTCAAGACGCTTCCGTAAGTTCTCATTAAGATATGTCTCCACTCTCGTCATGATGCCCTCAAGCTTGATCCTCTCGTTCAACAACTGCCTGTTGTCCTGTAAGGAGGAGAGTGGTACAGATTGTTGGTACAAATCACTGGCATGACAGGTTGTGTGATGTAGAAATTCCAATATTTGATGTATTCCTTTAAATGACAATTCTAAATCATCCCTGATGCCCTTTGGGACAGAAACAACATCTATGCAGACTAAAGAGATTTTGCCCAAAAATGGTATGCAGGGAGAAAAAAAAAAAAGTCTTCAGAAATAACAACAACAAGTGCCACGTTGATTATAATTCCACCAACACTGTGGTGGCCTACATGATGGGCTGTGGGGGCGGAGTCATTGTGCAACAACAGCGGGGACGCCTGAAAGCGCGGCAGGTAAGAGCCGAGAGCAGCTGGCGGCCAAAGAGAAAAAGAGAGCCGCTGGATCACAGGAACATCCCACACACATCTGCTGCTGGTGACAGCACTCACTTCAGTCAGGATATTTAAATACATCGATGGGAGGCGGCGGGAGGGAGGGAGGAGCAGAAACAGCTAAATGTAGGTGACAGCTGTAGACTGGGAGGTTTACGCACGCAGCTAAATTGTGCATCTTTCCAAGAAAAAGGTAAAAAGAGCTACTGGCAACACAACTTGAATTTTGTTGGGTTTACTGGGACTGATATGGCTATAATTGTTTTCCCAAATTATGGAGGGTTTTTGTTACTGGCGCTGGCATTGAAAATCCAGACACTTAATAATAGCACATGTTGCTCATTGAGATGGTATGTTTGCAGTACGATGGGCAACAAAACTGACCTGCTGGAGCTGACGGATCTCGTCGTTGAGGTCGTCCACACGCCTCTGGTCCTCAAGACTGAGCTGGGAGAGCAGATCTGTGCCCAGCTCGGCCTTCAGAGACTCCCTGGTGGACTCCATGGCGTGGAGGCTGGCCTCCAGACTCTGGAGGCTACGTTGCTGGAGGGGAAGAAATGCAACGTGAGTGGGAGATACAGAATTCTAAAGAATCACAAGGGGCTAAGGGCAACATCAACATACCTTGGGCATGAAGGTCTTCTCCGACTGCTGCCTCTTCTCCTTCAACATCTTCATCTCTGACAGTATGGAGTCCCTGGACGCCTTGAACTTCCTCTGTTGCGTCTCGATCTGCTGCATCTGGTTCATCAGCTGGTCAATCTCATTGTTGATACGTGCGGGGGGGGAAGACGTTAAGGGAAAAACACGAGGCTGCAGCTGCCCACGTTGTCCCGATGCACGCTGCATTTCTAAGCTCGCAACAAAAAGATCTTCATGCTGAGAACGTGCGTGGCAAAGTCCAAAATCCTTCCACACAAATCGATAAAAAAAGTGTGTGTTTCATTCAGGCTTGTCCATTTAAAACGTAGCAAGGCTGATTTAAGCTGCGTTTTCTGAGGCAAACCCCGGTCAGTGATATCAGAGCAGAGGATTAAATAGGACTGCACAAACTCATCATTAAGCTAATTTAACAGACAGGCCTATTGATCCTCCCAGACTAAAACACTCCTCCGGGCCGCCGAGGTTTAACAGGACTCAATAAACGCTGGGGGAAAATCAATCAGCTGGTGGTTTATTGATTTAAAAAGGGCAACTGGAAGTCGGGGGGAGCGCGCCGCTTAACAGAAAACGTGCATCTATCCGCGTGATGTATATATATACGTGATGAACACTCAACCTCTCCTAAATAAAATATAAAACCCCCGAGTCGCTGATAGCCGCGATCAGATATGAGCAATGAGAGCAAAAAAAACCCTCCTCAGGGCACGACGGCGCCGAGGCGGAGCTCGCAGCAAATTGAGGATTGCAACTTAAAATAGAAGTGATGGGCGCGGGGGCGAGTGGCCGGCGTGGGGGGGTGCACGGGGGCTAATCTCATACTTATCGATAGGGGCAGGGGTGGAGAGTCAACAAGAGGCTTTTAAATAATTGATTTCTTATGTGACTCATCACTGCAGGAGTGAAGGACGCGGCCGTGTCATCGGCTCAGTCATCCTTTTTTCCCCTGCCCACACACACAAACACGTATGTACATAATCACCAGGTGCGCGCATTAACCCCCCCCCCCCTCCTCCTTCCTCAGCACTGGAGTGTGAAGCTACACAGGTGTCCAAACACTCAGTGTAGTCGTACCTGAGCGGAAGTGACCGAGTCAATAAAAACACACTTAGCATGCAACACGCAGAGTGGCTGTGTTTATCCTCTGTGGCCCGAGAGCGGTGAGTCACGGATCTCTGTCCAATCTGAGCCGATCGCTGCTAATCCTCCTTTTCCTGCTTAAACTCTCACCGAGCACTGGCCAGTTGCGGCCTTTAACGTGACCGAAAGGAGTTTTGTTTTTTTTGTGTACACTTTTCCCTTTACCTTTCGAAACTATACTTTATCTAATTTTTCTGTTTTTTGATTAAAAACAAACAAACAAAAACAACCTTGATACACTGTGTAGGTGCCATCCTCCGCGAATCATTTGGCCCCATAGCAATTAATTAATGATTGCTTTTTGTTGTCCGTCTCTCGAGAATGTGTGCCCCCTGTAGGTTGCAGGACCTTTCTTTAACAGGAAGGTGAGTGGGGGGGCTGACTGGGGAGCTGACAGTTTCTCGACCTTGCCTTGACGGGTTGCTGCTGAGAAAGCTGTTGCTTTTGCCCCCTTATTGTTGTGCTCATTATAATTCCCAGTACGTTGGGGGAAAAAAAGGCTAAAGGAGCAAAATACTTATCCATTGTTGAATAACATCATCTGCGTTTTGGAGCTTGAGCTTTGAATATTTCCCCTTTATGGCACAGTACTATGTCTACATGCTTACTGACCTGCTACCTTCTACGATTGAGAATCTCATTGTGGAATTAGTAATGTCTTTCTTTTAATCACCTAAAAATATACTACAAAAAAAAACAAAACATAGTGGAGGCATAAGAATGTACACGCTGAACTGCACTCATCCCACCAAGGGGAAAATGTTATTGTGCAGGTTTGGTAGCCGGCAGCATCGTGTGTAACCTGAAGGCGTAACTAACCTGATAGTCTACAGCACTTTTGCACAAACAAAAAATGTCTTTTTTTTTCTGTGAGGCAACAGGTGTTTCTCTTCTGCAGAAAGAAAACATTTTGGCTTAGGGCGAAGCTGAGGCTGGGATCAAACATTTCCACCCATTTTCAGCTACCGTAAACCTAAAACATGTCCCCGCTCTCTGCATAGATGCATAATTTGCTGCATAGATTTCATAAAGAAAAAAAATCCAGATTTTGCCTGGAAGGAAGAGATGTTCTTATTGTAGGAGGTAAAAAAATAAATGTTTACGAGGTGGCCCGTTGATGGTGAGTTTTGACGTCGTCCTAAATCTGTTGGGAGGTTGGTTTAACCAAATGAGATTAAAACGAAATGCTGACCTAAATGTGCAAGAAAAAAGAAAAAAAAAAAGACAATCGCTGCCATCGAGCTCTTTAAGAAACTGAATAAAGACCGTACTGACCTAGATTCATGTTTTCCGCAACAGCCAACAATGCAATCACTCATCTCAACTGTGATGACGCTCACGCAACCCAAATTACACCGCTTACGTGCTCTGACTGACCAGGTTTCCCCGTGACCGTTACTAACCAGCCACCATCTTGCGTGGAAAGGATATGTTCAATGTTTCTGCGCAGGTTCTCGTTGAGCTTGGCCTCCAGCTCGCCCAGCTCCTCCTCGGCCTTCCTCATGTCCTTCTGCAGCTCCAGGCGAGACTTCCTGGTGTCATAATACCCTCCTGTCAGAGCTCCACGGTGGCTCACCTGGTCACCTAACAAAGTCGAGGCACAATTTGTCATTACGAAGATATGGAAGCAAAAGGTTTGCACTTTCTCACTAATCTCACTGCAGTGTGTTTTGGCTTACCCTCCAGAGTGATGCAGTCCATGGTGAAAGCACGGGCCAGCTGGGTGGAGACTTCCATGCTGCGACAGATCAGGGTCTTCCCAAACACGTGCTTGAAGGCCTTGTCAAAGTTGGTACTGTAGCGCAGCTTGCTGATCATGGGAATGGCATCCTTGAAGGGGGGAAAAAAACAATGTATGAACATAAAAGGCAAATACTATGTAATACGGTGATTGAATTTAAGCATTTGAGTTATTCTTTGATTGCTTTTTTCTATGAGAGTGCAGTTCCAAGATGCTGCTGATACACAATTGTTATTACTCTACTAACCAATAAATAAGTAATCATTTGGCATATTTATGTCTGTGTTAATATCTAACTTTTCTCTTTCCACACAGTGAGATTTATCCATTCAATGGTATTGGACTGCATCTGGGCTGAATATATTTAATTGATACATTCCTAAAAATAAAGTTTCAATTGATCATTTAGTAGGCATGTATTAAATTAAATCAACACGCAACGGTCTGGCATAAAATTGTGCAGTTTTTTTTTGAGAATTTCACAAGGCATAGATGACTAGTTCCTTAAATCTTCTTCAAAATGCTCTCTAACATCACAAATAGCACAAACATGTGTAATGCCAATTGAATCCTCACGTTAGTCTCTGGGTAGGCGGTGTCTCTGACGTCCAGCTTGCTGAGGGGCAGGAATGTGACTTCTCCCGGGAGGTTCATTTTGTTGAACTCCATCAGGATTTTGGTGCTGACTTCATCAGTCTCAACAATGTGGTAGAACAGCCTACAATTACAATACAGGTTATTGCATATATCACACATCTACTATTTCATGAAAATTAGCCACCACGGTGGTTGGTCTTTCTAAGATAAATTCCACACCTGGTTCCGGCAGTCACCTCCACACAGGTGTAAAAAGCGGGTTCGCACTCAAAGTTATTCATGACGATGCCGTGGTAACCATTGATGACATGCTGGTTGATGCCTTTCCGGCGGAAATGCTCCAGGACTTTGTTGATGCTGTCAATTCCATTCAGAATGGCCTGGAGGAAACAGAAAGAGGCTCGGTTCATTATAGATAAAAAAAAAAAAGCCCATTAAGGTTACTTTTGCTGATGTATCTTTAGACGACCATAAATAAGTGATGTTCCCACTCGCTGCCTTTACATTTACTGCTTTGCTTATCATTTTTGACTGGCAAAGAGCAGATGAAATCTTATGCCGTCAATATTTCATGGAGACATTATCCACCAAACGTCATGAATTCAAAATAATACAAAGTCAAAATCAAAAGGAGGGAAAAGCAGGGTGAGTCAACCAATCAGGGACCAAAACGAACACAGGACAATGGTTCATGAAGTTCGCACATCATCCTTTCATCCGAGGCAGAAATTGCTCGGAAATGACATTTGACTGATCTGTGGCACCCCGAGGACACAACCAGACTGTTGCTGAACGGCGCAGTAATATGGAAATAAAAGTCATCCGTGATGAGGTGCGGGTGGTAAAAGCAGATGAGTGATTGCGTTTGATATACCCGTCTTGACAACTGGCTGAGTCACAAAGCCAGTTGTTTCGAGCAGCATTCAGGTGGGTTCGTTTGGTGGAGTGAGTCACCTCTTCTCTTGGGGTTAGTTTTTTTTTATCTTCAGTGCCCATTTCCTGTCTCACCGTACTTTAGCGGGTAATTGCATGAATGGAGGTTTAATGTGTGCATGGCGGGACGAGGTACTTTAATTCTCAAGTGCCACCCGCAAAGGACGGAGGTACATGTATATCCAATAGCGCACAGTAATCATTTTAGGTGCATGCACAAATGATTTGTCCGGGTTTGGAACGTCACAAAAAAATGAATCTGAATGTGTGTGTTTGTGCATGGCCGCAGAGGAAAGTAGTGCACTTGTGTGCAGATGAAAGGGGAGCGTTTGGTGTCCTGCGGCCGGGTTATGTAAACCAGTAACTGCACAGATCTGCACAGAGACACGCACCTTGCCGGTGGCCGCTCGGAGGAGCTGCTGCTTCTTCTCCAGGTCCTCTCGTTTGGCTGCCAGCGCCTGCTGCTCCGCATTCTCCTCGCGCCACAGGTAGCTGGACACACACGGGCGGGTGCACACTGTTACACTTATGTCACCAGAGACGCCCCGGCTCAAGAGGAGCCATGATACTCGCAGGAAGACAGTTATAAACACACACACAGAATTAGATGAAGGACACTGTGCTACAATGTCAACAATCCTCATAGTAAAAAATTTAAATTAAAAAAGAAATTATGAGAAGCTCTGAGAGAATTGTATTTATCTTCTTAATTATGCGACTCGTCTGTTTATTTTCCTTTTCGAAATATAGATTTTTTTTATCTCCAGTGCCGTCACAGATGAAACCAAAATCTACTTAATTCTTCCTCCTTCAGCTTAAATCGTTGTGCTTCAACTTGCTAAAGCAACAGCAGCCTGCCGTCTTGTTTCAATTAGTGATTTGTTTATCAATTTAGATGATGCATAACTAATAGTGTGCAGCTGTGGTGTTTTGTGCGCATTGTCTGCTATTGCACCTATTAAAGTTGTCATTATGCTGCCGTTTGACCCACAAGATAACACACAATGAATCAGAGTGCATAATGCAAGAAGCACCATGAATACATGAATGGTGAAACAAACACTTTTGTTTGATCTACTAAGGATTGTGTGGTGGTGGTGGCGGTGGGGGGGTGAGAATCACTGAGCATTTCTAATATTCTCTGTATTATATAAATAGACTCATTGTTTAGGTAGACAGAGAATCGTCTGGTGACATTCATCGCAGACAGAACACAGAAATGTAAATAAATGTTGCGAGGCAGACACAGCAGAAAATAGGGCCAAGAATTCAACCGGTCAACGTCAGGCACGAAGCCGGAGTGACTCATGTGTAGGTTTATCTGCAAAGAAGTGACGCAGTGTGAAGGAGAAGAAGATAATCCAGTGCAGATTTTTAAAATGAAAAAATAAAAAGAAGCTTGCACTTCAGATTTCACTTTTAGAACCGTTTGAGGGAGCAGAAAGATGAGGTTAATGGATGCACCAAGGCTGGTTGGGGAAAAAAAAAAAAAACTTACTTTCTTTCACTCTGCAGCTCATCTTTTCTGTTTTTCACTTCGTAATACTTCTTGTCAAGCTCCTCCACGCGGGTCTTCACCTCATTCAGATCTTGGTCGAGTTTCTAAAAGAAGGTTTTTAAATGGCACAATTCAATGTTTTTGGTCGAATCTACACAAAATTAGACGATGTTTCAAGTAGGAAACTAAACAAGACAGGATTATGGTGCCAAGCTCACATTGTACTGCTCCAGGTTCTTCTCCTTGTTGGTCTCCGTGTCCTCCAGGTCTTTGTGGATGGCTGCAATTTGTCTCTTCTTGTCGTTGATGGCCTGATCCAGAGACTTCAGCTCCTTCTTGATCCACTTGTCCCTCTCCTCTTTGGAGGTGAACTGGCTGCCACGACCCTGCTTGGCATACAGGTCTGTCCTCTCCTGGGTGGCCTGTGCCAGTCTGATGGCGAGGGGGGGAAAAGGTTACACATAAGAATACATCACATTTTCTATGCATTTACTTGCAGAGTCGCGGTATATTTCCATAATCCGACTCCTCTGCACACAATAAAATAAGTAAACATCAACAAATGTTCTTTTCCAAGCCTAAACTTTTCATGAAACCGTGAAAAATGTGTCCCTACCTGGAGATTCCCCGCTCCTCCTTCTCCTTCACCATGTTGAACTTGGGTTCCGTCTCCTGCAGCTCTTTCTGCTTCTCCTCGATCTTCTCCAGCAGCTTCTGGCGTTCCTTCAGCAGGCGTTTCTGGAAGGAAAAGAACAGGCGGTGTCAGAGCAAAACGTCCTCCAGGATTTAGCGGCTCGGATATGAAGAAGGCAGGAAGGAGTGAGTGGAGTGGAGCTCATTGAGAGGACTAAAACTGAGAGCAAATTACACCAAATCTTAATCTAATTGAATCTAAAACTTTGTAAAAAAAACACTGTAGATAATGTTGCTCACCTAGATCAGGCTTTATCCTTGAATTTTACTAAAAAATGTTGCTCAAAGTCCTCCATGATGTGATATTTACAGCCGACAGTGATGCTGGTCTGTCACGGCCCCAGCTCACTCCGATCTATTTCAGATACCTGCGACACTCATAATAATGAAAACGGCCGGTGATGCAGTTCCTGCTTTCCCCTCGCTCTTTTGTTTTGCTCCAATAACTTTTGGCTGATGCCGTGCCAGCTTTGGCCAGGTGGGCTCCGTCCAACCAGTAGCCAGCAGGCTGCCTGGGACCCATTACGGACCCTTGCGAGCAGGCCGAGCCAATAAAGCTGTTATGTATGATTACCATCCTCATACTCACACGTGCCACCACACACACACACTCACGCCGAACATGCGGCCATACGGAGAGCGAGCCACGCCAGCTCCGTACACAAAACCCCGTGCCAGGAAAGATGTATGCAGGATTTGACAGCAAGGGTGCGATATACAGGCTGCTGCTTCGTCGTAGATTTCGTCACCAAGAGATTTCCAGATTGTCGTGCTTGGCGAGGATGCGAACAAAGTACACAAGTGTTCATGCGCATCCTTTTAAAACTTCTGTTTGAGGCGAGGAGCTGCTACATCTTGTGTGTGTGTGTGTAAGGGAAGGGGGG
>CAESWR010000138.1:800112-811405 GCA_903171835.1 Mullus surmuletus | reverse complement strand
GGGGGGCTCTTCCCTACTTGTGATTGGCTCATGATAAGACTTGGTGATTGGCTCTGATGATTCAGTACAGGTGTCAATCATTCAAAGTCAGCAAAATCAAAGCTTTCTCACACAGAAGAAATAAATGGATCTAAGGAGACCAGATTTCTGAAATGAAATAAAATAAAATAAAACAAAAATAAAAATGAATTAAAAATAAAATAAAAGTGAATTAAAAGTTATCTCTGCTCTTCTTCAACCAGCTGTAACTGTTCTAGTCTGCACGAAACATGCTTTCTCATGCTTCCTACCCGGCTACCGTAATAAGTGTTGTCTGAGCGCAACATGCTCACTCGCACTTCCCATCCAGGTACCGTAATAAGTGTCATTCTCGTCAACACGCAACATTTTTTTAAATCACAAAAGCGGGAGCAGGTCGTCCAAAACGGGGACCGTCCCTGGAAATCGGAGACATCTGCCCACCGTAAATGACTCTACTGTTTTGGTCTCATCATGTGTCGTCGTTGATCGGCGCTCACTTTCAGCGGCTGACCCCCGCGTGCTGCCCTGGGCGGAGCCGCAGGGGGCGGAGCCGCAGTGGGCGCCCGTTTTGATTGACAAGAAGCATAATGTGGCGCCGGGCGTCCCCTTACCCTCTGTCTCCCCTCTTCACCTCTCCTCTCAACTTCCTCTGCCCGGATCCCCTTTCTGCAGGTCAAAGGTCATTCATTAGGATGCCCCTCCAATCCTGATAATACACTCATACACAGTGTGTGTATGTGTGCGTGTGTGTGTGTGTGTGCGGATAACAACAGACTCTGCCAGGGGGTTGAGAGGGCTGACAGCCACCATCAGTCTTAAACCGACCCCCAAAATCTACACGCACGCACGCACACACACACACACACACACACACACGTTGCCCCCAGGGGTTTGGCTGTCCTCCCTTTGCCCTGTGAGGAGACTTGCACTGACCGGCCGCGATGAGAGTCTTAGCTTATTGTCAGCGTCACAATGATGCCCCGACCAAAAGAACTCTGGCAGCAGTTGTAAACACGGGATTTACAGTTTAACACATCCAGATCCCTACACACACACACACACACACACACACACACACACACTTGACGTGGGCCGAGCTGCTCAGACGCCAGCAGAAGCAGCAGCAGAAGTTCTGACTGAGGCCAGAATGCAGCGACAGGCGTGAGTCAGGCTGGTACTGTTTGTCCTGAGCGAGGCTGAAGTGTGTAAACACTGGATGGAAAAGTCCTTTTACAGGAGGAAAATCTTTTTCTTTTTTCTTTCTCTGTGCTGGAGATAAGGAAGCTCAGTCACAGATCAAGCACTGACTCCAAATGGCAATAAATTTGTGTAAGTCTCCTTTACCAAGTCAAGCTAACCAATAAAAAGCAGCATGTAAATATGTGATTGTGGACTTTGGTGAGTGTGTTATTGGCTTTAATCGGAGGGGAAACTGTGCACCACTACTTGGTTGAGAGAGTTCATTTTGGAGGGTTCCAGTTAACACGCACAAACTTGAAATGATGTTGATTTATCATTTCTAGTTAATTCCATGACTCACTATCAGCGCCTCGGAGGCAGCGCTGACCTTTCCCTCTCTTTTTAATCTCAGGAGGAAATGTCACCACATCTTTGGCAGCCTGATCGGAGAAACACAAGAAACACGACACTCTGCTGGCGTGGATGGAGACGGTGAGAAGTTGGCAAAGTGGAGTCAAAACAAAGCACCGCTGTTAAACTCAGATGATGGCAAACTGTGGCGACTGCAGCGTAAACAATAAATGTGCTTTTGACCATAAGCTGTTGGGGGCTTTGACACGACCCACCGTGTCACATGACCTGATACACCTGAGCGCTGGGGCCAATAAAGATACTTGCGCCACCTTCAAAATAATGGCGGCTCTAATTTAAGGGGGTTAGCATTAGCTAGCATCTAGCGTCGCTGTAAAAGCGTTTTAGTTGAGATGAAACAAAAGAGGGAAGGTTGTAGAAGACGTCCCATCTGTTTTGAGTCAGTTCTCATTCGGAAAAAAGGGAATGACAAAAAATGTTCAATGTCTTCCTGAATACTCAATATTCACACTTCCCGTGCAATACAATCATTCTGTGAATGTAAATCACTCAGTATAATTTATTCTGTACATGGTCAAACACACTGTCCAATACAGAGGTACGGCTGGGAATTTTATCCTAAGATTTCATATTTAGACTTTATTTTGTACAATTATATAATGACATTAAAGGGCATTCTGTTCTTTTCTATTCCTGTAATGGTGTGTCTACCCTCCCCTTCCCATAATCCCTGTGGAAAAAAATCAACTGGCAAATAAACACAAGGGATAAGGGGGGAAAAAACAAACAAAAGAAAGAACAACGGAGGAGAAAAGTAGGATCATGGCAGAAAAACGAAGGCGGCAGCAATATTTTCGGTACAAATAATATGATATAATTCAGATTGTTATGATTGACAAGGTCTCCAAAGGTCGGGTCAAAGCGTCGGGTTCGTGTATCGGCCTGGAGTTGGTTTTCATCCCGTGTTTGAAGGTTCTGCGGCACTCGAGTGTTTGACGTGTGTGTGCGATGCAGAGTGACATGGCTTTGCGTCACGTGTGTGAATCCCCAGGACACTCTTGCTGTTGAGCAACCCCGAGCGATGTCGCACATCCGGCACTTTAAGTATAGCTCTCCTGCGCGTCTTCTTCTTCTTCTTCTGCTCCTCTGGCGCGGTGGCCTGCCTCGCGCCGCGTGCATTGTCTGCTCTCGCTCTGACAGTTTGATGAGCCATTAACCAACGTAATTTATCTGTGTGTTCGCTCTGCCTGCCGACTCTCTGTCTGCAGCCCTTTGGCGTGCCTTTGTCCTGACTGTTGCGTGGAGTTTGTAACACGTACACACACACACACACACAGTCATTCACCTCTGACGTAGAAAGGCAGCGTTCGGTCGGAAGCGGATGGCATGAGTGAGGATGAAGTTACCAAAGTCAGTTCAAAGATATGTTAAGTGATGCAGATTCAGGTCAATAAAACACTCTTTGTTTTGAAGCGTCCGCAGACGCCAGCGCCGCGTAATGTTTGTATAAAAATTGCTAAATAAGAGGCGTCACGTTTACGGAGTCGCTGCCAAGATGTACGGTTTCTCAGCGGTTTGTAGTTTGCTTTTTTCATCACCTCTTCAAGTAAAGAGATTTTTCTGAGGCAACTTTTACGTTCCCTGCTACTTCATATGACACCGACTACGTTTCCAGTCAGTCCATATTGGGGTTAAGGTCCATATTCCGGTTGGTGAGACATTGGGAATAAGGTGTTTCCATGGTGAGCAAACAGGGTTGTTCCTGTATCCATGGTGATTGTAATCAATGGTGATATGGCGATCAATATTCCGCTTATTCAGATGGGTTATTAATGTTTATATGGCCGCACGCAACCAAGCTATTGCTAGTATTTCAGTAAAAGGCTTATTTGACTGCATTTGAATGTCGCCGCTGTCTCTGACAGGCCGAAAAAGATGCATTTATTTTACTTGTTGCAACAGTTAAAAAAAGAGTATCGAGCAAAACAAGTGAAAAAAAAAAAAAAAAGTTAAATAAAAGCCAAAGGAAGATTGTAATTTTATCCGAACGTGATGATTCCAATTGCATTAAATAACATGGAGGCTAATAATAATAAATAAAAGACCAACATCTGAAAAACACAAAGGCCAGAAAATCATCATCTCTCGCCATGACAGCGGACAGACGGCCGTGAGGAAAGACGGCTGATTGGTTGTACGGGGGGGGGCAGCTGATTGCGCCAAGTGACCTCTGACCTCTAAGGTGTCGAGGTCATGGTGGCGACGGCTCTGCCAGAGTTGAAAAAAAGGCCGTGTGAGAGCTCGCAGTTGGACCAGAGACCACGTCCATCGTTCATGACCAAACCTTGGAGGCGGGATTCCTGTTTCTGAGCGCTGAAAGCAGAGCGCGGCGGGAGCCGGGCGCGGGTCAGCTGGCAGGTCAGAGGAGGGCGATAAAGGCACAGAGTCAATGTTGGATCACGCCGAGGATTAGTCGTGAACTCTCTGGAAAAGGTTAATGGCCGCCGCCGCCGCCCTGCGCTCCCCTCCAGGTGCAGCCCAGGTTCCCAAACCGCGTCACGTGTGTGTTTGTTCACGGTTTCGCCGCTCGCTGAGCTCATTCCGCGTCCCAACGGTTGCCCAAGAGCTGAGGCGGCGCCGCAGGGAGCGGCGAGGGGATTTCTGTCGGGGGGGCGGAGGGTAAACTCCCGCCTGGATAAGAAAGGTGAGAGGTAAACATTGACCCGCGTGCTATCGCTGCTTGTCCAGGTCCATCTTTCACTGGAGAAACTCAGCAAACAGCAGCGATGCACTGATAACTCTCTTTCACGCCGACGCACGAGAACCAGGACGGCAGCACGGGACGCGCACTTTCAACCTCCAATTTAAGGTTCTCGGGCAAAAACCATCGGAATCATCAATTATTCTGCTCTCTTCCTGTTTCTTCATTCATATTCTGGGATGTCGACATCAGAAAACACATTGCATGGATCACCAATCACCGTCCTGTTTTGGGTTTTTATCACAATGATTCAGTATCATCGGGGCAATTGTTTTTCCTGTAATCAAGTCTCTACCCTCCCCTTCCCATCATCTCCCTGGAAAAAACCCCACTATCGAATGACCAGATTGGATGAAGAAAAAAAACAACAACAAAAAAACACTCGAAAGAACAAACAGGAGGCAGCAATAACATTTTCGTTAGATTTGTATTCAAAGCTTTGGACTTGTTTAAGCCTGGAGTTGGTTTCTACGGTTTGTAACTAACTGCAGGCTGATATAGTCGAAGGGTGCGTGTGTGTGTGTGTGTGTGTGTATGCAAAACACCACAAAACAAAGATCGGGGGGCGAAGCAGTAAAAGCACAGAGAAACATTTTACTTGAGATGAAACAAAAGAGGGAAGGTTATACAAGGAGTCCCATCTGTTAATGTCTAACTGTCCACACACACACACACACACACACACACACACACACACACACACACACACTAAGCCCTCCCACATGAGCTGCATGCAAACCAGTGAGCAAACATGTGATATGGAATGAGCATAAAGAGGCGCTTGTACACAAATGCATAACTAGAGGAGTGAAAAGCAGCGACGCTCCACTCGCTCTGATAAATCCGGGCCGTCTCTCTCCTCTTCGGGGCGCACAGTCTCCACCGGAGCAGATATTTACACTCGGGCCGCACGCTTAATTTCACATTCGGCTCTTTAAATACGACTTTATTGTCATGATATGGGAGAACACACACTTGCATATGTGTGTGCAAACACTTGCCATCGACCGTCACCCCAAACATCAGGATATTGGATTTGGCGCGGACACTCGCCCGACTTTATTATGACCCACAGACCATTTCCTGTCGGTCTGGCTGGTAAAAACCCGGCGGCGCGACGTGTGGCGACGTGTGGCGACGCTGCCTCATGTTTGGCTCAGACTGCGCGTGCTGTCGCTCCTCCGCTCTCGTCTTAGAACAGGAGATCTGACACTCCAAACACACCTGCAGAGGCCTTTGTCTCCCCGTTACAGCCTTGATGTTGAGTCTACCTCTCCCTCTCTTTTCCCCTCTTTTTCTCTCCCTGCTTCGCTCTCACTCTGTCGTCTTTCTCTCTCTCTCTCTCTCTCCTTCCCATGTGCGAGCAGCCGTGTATTTGTAACTGTATGTCTTGTTAACCTGACTGGCCAAAGCAGGTGGCCGCTCACCCGCAGTCGTGGATCTGCTCAAGGTTTCTAAATAAAAGGGAGTTTTTCCTCGTCCCTCTTTTGCCCAGTGCTTGAGTGCCCCTGTTTTGTGTTTTAGGCAATAGGTACGTATGTGTGTTTGTATGTACATCCATGTACAGCACTTTGCAACCTTGGTTTGATAAGTGCTCTACAAATAAATATTATTATTATCATTATTATCATTATCATTATTGACATTATTATTATTATAATTATTGTTATTATTCTTGTTATTATTACTATCATTATATTAACATGTAGGCAGTACAACACACCTACACACACTAACACACACAGACACACACACACACAGACATGCACACTCTGAATGCTGAAGCTGTTTTCCATTGTTAAATTCTGTCTCCATCAATAAGTGTGACTCAAACGCCTTTCAAAGTCAACAATAAAACAAAACAATATATTCAATTTTGTGAAGAAAATCGCTTCACACGGAGCTGATCATCGCAGACTGTGTCTCCATCTACTGGTCGGTTTGTGTACTGCACACCACATACAAGCAGAGAAGTCAAATCGAATCAAACTGAGACAGCGTTTGTCTTGTTCTGTTTGAACTGATTCATTGATGCTTTTAATAGAATTTCATCACAAATGATTAAAACTGATTAATTAACCTCTTTAGACATTTGATGACATCAGAGGTGGGATTTTCAAGGAGCTGCGTCCGGCCTCCTGCCGGTGGCTCTGACCTTTGGACCTTCATGGGAGGCCGCACCTGGGGACGCCGCCGGTGGTCTTGAAGTAGGGGGAGGAGCACATGATGAGCTTGGCGGCCATGCAGACAAACTCCTCGAAGTCCACGAGGCCGTCGGAATCCTTGTCCAGGTCTGACATGATCTCTGCCACCCTGTGAAAGTTCCAGCTGTCCTGAAAACATCAAGAAGGTCGGACGTGTTAATTCGCTGAGCTGAGCTGAGGCCGGCGAGTGGCGCAGCAAACCGACCTTCAGGATTTGGGTGCACTGAGCGTTGAACATAGTCTTCATCTCCCGCTTGCTCAGGTGGAACTTGTCGCCATCTCTGCAGGCGTAATCCTGGAACAAGTCCACCAGGTAGAGCATGGCGCCTTCCAGACGGCTCATGATGTTTGTCCTGAGGGGAGGAACAAGCCGACAGAATTGCAAAGATGTTGCAGCTACCAAAAATATAAGTAAATGATACATTTCCCCTTAAGTTAACATCAATCCATGCTGCCAGGAAACATCTTCAAAGGTCTCGTAAACACGACTCAGAAAGATGGACTCACCTTTAGTGAAGGTTTTGCGGGAACAGAGTGGAAGCTGGAGAGAGCGAGAGGTGTCTTCCACCCTCGAGTCCAGACCTTTATAGAGCTGCCCGAGCTGATAACATCATGTTGCTGTGATAAGATGGAGGCGACACGGGCGAAAATACTGCACATTTTTGGTGGGGAATTTCAGATTTGAGATCGTGGATCACGGGAGGTTTTTTCTTCCATCATCACCATTCCATTTATGCTAAGAATAAATAAATATATATATGAAATACTGTGCTGGAAAAAGGTTTTCAGACACTCTACCGAGCCAGTGTTAGGACTACTAAATATTAATTTGATCATCTGATTTTTTTCATTGTATTATTTTCTCCTGTCTGCCCTTAATGACAAGCAGAGATGTGTCTGAATGTCTTTTAAATGGCTGACAGATTTATTCTCAAAGGTAGAGTTTGAGCCCCGAAGGGTAGCGAGAGCGACTGGCAACAATATACACAATATACAATAAGTACTGTGTGTGGGGGAAAAAAAATCAGATATCAATTTGCATACTTAAACGTCCAATAACAATGAACTAAATCAAATAAACAACAGATTAACTCATCAAGAAAAGAAAAATACACACAAAAGAAGAAAGAGAAAAAAAACAGTAAAACAATGAACAATGTGTTCGTGTCGATTTATTTTTTAGGTCCGTTTTGAACACGTTCTCTGTTATTCATTGACTTTGATACAAGACAATGTTGAGGACTGACAGAGTGAACCTGTGTACAATTTTATAAGGGTGTCCGAAAACTATTTTCCACCACTGTGAAATGAAATAAAATAAAATAGAATAAAATAATACATACAGACGCAGGAGCAGAAATCTATCCACGGAAAACCTCCAAAATAACAAAACCATCACAGTCACTGGTCCCAGTGGCTCCTCTGGACCTGCACAGCTCCACAACCACTCAAGCAAAGATAAATTATTCAAAAGAGCGCCTCAAAGTTTGCTTTTCATCTTTTCCCAACAGACCTGAATATGATTTCTATTGATTCTGAGATTCGTGGGCAAGAAAATCGAAGCCTGAATAAAAAGCTGATGCAAAAAAACTCAGTTTGTTTGGGTTTGGGTTTTATTGTTTGACTATTTATTCTTATTGTAACGCTATTTAATTATGATTTTGCAAAGGAACGTCTGATGACCTGCTGCTGCGACACTGCTTCGGGGTCACGTCAGGCTTCACGCCGCCATCGTCTCTGCCCATCTGCTGCCGTTTGAGGTGAAAGGGAAGCAGAGATTGGATCTGGAGATCTCGATTAGCATCGAAGCAAACTATTAGAGGAGATGATATCAGCAAACAAACAGCCGGTGAGCGAAGGAGGAGAACCGGCACAGAGTTCAAACTCCATCTCGAGGGAATGCGGTGATTTTATCTGGCCTGGTTTTACTGGTCCGAGGTTTGGACCTCCTGGGTTTCTTTCTCAAGCTGCTCGGCCCGAAACAGCAGCAGCTGTGAATAATGTGAATATCTGCAGTGAGAATATCTTTGTGCAAGCGTTTGTGGGCTGAGCGGGTCGGATCATGTCCCAGAAGGTCAAAGGTTAGAGTCCGTGCAAAAGTTCTGTCAAAGTTGGTGGTTTCTGGACGTCTTTGTCATGGTTTTTTTTTGCTTGCTTTTGTCTTCATCCTTTGGTCCCGCGCAGGATGTCCATGCATTTTATTCTCCTTTGTCGTTTCTAGCATTTTAAGTGACTTTTCTACTGAGGATCAATAAAGTGTTTATTCTGTTGCTGTTGTTTTTTTAAACACACTTGCATTTATATCGATTTGAAAATAACATTATCTTTAAAAAAGCATTGAAATTATGTTTATGTTTATGTTATGGCACTGTTTTTATATATTCTAATAATTTATTTTATTTTACCAGTTTTTGTTAGCGACATTGTACGGGTTGGTTTTTCCATCCGTGCTGTTTGTAGCACTCGGTTCTTTTAAATGTGCTCCATAAATAAAGTTAGGGTTGAGTTGAGTTGAGTTGAGAGATATAGATCTTTTGCAAAGGATCCTTCACCCAGTCAGGCACAAATGTAATCAAATAAAAACAGTAAGAGACGCTACACACACCTGATGGCGCTGTGGATGCACCTTCCAAAGCTGTGACCTCTGACCCTCCCCCCAAAGGCGTTCCTGCACAGACTGCTGTCAGAGAAGACGCCGCTACATAATTAAAGCACCGGTCTCGGGTTTCTCCGGCCCGCGGTGTGTGTGTGTGCCGTCCTCGGCGGCCCCGTTTAACCGCAAATGCTCCTTTGGCCCGTTTAATGAGCACAGGATGCAGCTCCGTCACACACATTTGTTCTCGGCCGCGGCGGCGCCTTGCTCGGTAAGTCGACCCGCTGTGCCGTAATGGGTCCGGCATCCCCGCGCGCCGCCCGGGAATTCTTCCCTTTTCGGATTTCTTTAAAGTCTCACACCTTTTGATGAGCCCAGACAGCTTCGTTTCCCCGCGCAGAGCTTTCAAATTTAATCTTCTGGGGATGAAACTGGCATCTTTTAGTGAAGTAATTTGGCGGTCCGAGCCGGGTCACGGCCCCAAATTAGAAATGTATTTATCCTTCAGCACGGATGCACTCTTTGAATATCAATGGGTTTGTGTTTCCCTCCATCATCCCTCCTTCCCAACGACCTGCTCAGATCCATCAGCTCCAATTCACAGTTGTTACACCAAACAAACGAGTGTGTGTGTGTGTGTGTGTGTGACGCCTCTGAGTCGACGCGGACCGACCCGGAGGCCGCTGGTGCTGCTCACTGCCGGACTGGAGGTGAAGATGACGTCAGTGTCGATGGGATTTACCCGCATGGGACACTAGGGGGAGCTCTGGGCTGCTCACAATCAGCTCCATCTGCATCTCCAAGATCAAGCGAGATGCTTCACAGAGCAGAACGCACAGATACAGAGAGGAAGGCTGGAAGAACCGGTGTGAAATCTGGATAGTGAAGGTGAGAGGTGATCGTGGAGAGACGTGTTGGAGGCGAAAGCAGCAGCTCATTGGACTGATGGAGGTCAGCTGACGTGATTGACCTCAAGAACCTTCCTGTGAGACAGCGGTGGTGTCGGTGATATACGCTGTACACACACAAGAAAGGGCCAGAATTACCGTATAACCTTTATAAAATGTGCAAAGATACACATCAGCATGCTTTTGGGACTGCAAACTTCAGACTTCAAAAAGCAGGAACATTTTGACCAGAGGGGCTTCGGCCAAGCGTGGGGTGGACCTCACGTTACTATTAAAGGAGGAAGGAAGGAAGGAAAGGAAGGAGAGGAAGGAAGGAGGGCAGAAAGTCATCCCCTCATTCCTTCCTCTCTCCCTTCCTCCCTCCCTTCATTCCCAACCCTCCTTCCTTGAATCCTTACGTCCTGCCTCCCTCTTCTTCTTCCTTCCCTGCTTCCTTCCTTCCTCTCTCCTTATTCCATCCTTCCTCCCTCCCTCCCTTCCTTCTCCCTGCCCCCCCAACCCCATGCTGTATTCTACAGAAGACTAAATGAACAGCTGGGTCTCAGGAGGTTAAAATCGGCCCTTACTTTATCTTATCTAACCTTTATCTTACCAGGTTAAACCAACTGAGCTCAAAGACGTCTCCCAGTAAACCCACTCCAATAAACCAGACACCACTAATGTGACATCATTACTAAAGGGAGGGATTTCTACAAAAAAGTGAAAGACAAAGCTGACGTGCAAACAGTTAAGCATCTTTATTCGGTCGCTCGTCACCAGTCGCTCCTCTCGTCTCACAGATCAGCGAGGAGTAAATCAGCAAAATGGCCGACTCCCATCTGCAGCAGCAGCTTCCTCCTGCAGCTCACTTGCCCTTCTTGCTGCAGTCTTCAAAGAACTCGTTGCAGGCGACGGTCAGCGCCGCCACCAGCACCACAAACTCCTGGAAGTCCAGTTCTTGGTCCCCGTTTTCGTCCAGGTCGCTCATGATCCTGTCGATGCCCGCCGGGTCGTTGGAGGCCTGGAAGCAGAAGAAGCGTCAGACCCACTGAGGAGGCGGAGCTCCCAGCAGCCACCACTTCTGCTTCCCTCACATCACGAGATGCCCTTCAGGAAGGCGCTGTGCACGGTGGGGGAGTCCTGCCCTCCACGCCCGCTCTGAGGCGCCAATGGTTGTTATGATCGGGTAACATGGAGGTGCTGCCCCCTGTTGGCTCTCTGCAGTGTGTGTTTTCTGGACGTCTCCACCCTCACATTCCCAGCAGCTGAAAGTAAT
>CAESWR010000138.1:696014-707723 GCA_903171835.1 Mullus surmuletus | reverse complement strand
AAGTAATATAGAAAAAAAAAAGAATAAAAACAGAAAAAATAAATGTATACAAATATAAATATAAAAAAACAAAATTTCCATGGGTAATAACAACCATAATAATAGCAATGTTGAAATGAATAAATGAGCAGCAGCTTCCAGTGCTTTGATCATACATAAAGTGTCACATGACAATCGCGCGTGTGTGTGCGTGAGTGTGTGTGTGTGTGTGTTTTCAGACGTGCCGTGTAAACCGACACCTGACATCATCTGCTTTGGGGATCTTTGCTCTCTGAGTGAAAACAGATGTAACCCNNNATGAACTCCTCCCCTGAACTGGAGCTCCCGCCGCACTTCCTCAAACACCAACACATAAAAACTCACACACTGACCTACTTCAGAACAAAGCAGAGGACTCCAACTCCAAACTCCAAACTCCAAACTCCGAGCAAGCACTGACTTTTCATCTGAAGGTAAACTCGCCTCCTTTGCTCCTTGAGTTGCTGTTAACCCTTTAGAGTTACCGACCCTTTCAGCTTGGAGATGAAACATCAGCTAAAAGTGGTCACGATGAAATGCAGAAACTGGGACAGTTACGGTTTCATGTGTTTTTCTTTGGGTTTTTTTACATGATTATTCAAATGCAAACATTGATACGGTGTAACAGGGCTGAAAAAGAAAAGGTGTGTGTGTGTGTGTGGTGAGTGTGTGGTATGTGTGTGTGTGTGTATTTCTTGCAGCTCTGTTTTCCATTAGTGGGCACCAGACCGGTTACCGTAATAACTCTTGTTCTTGTCTGCGTGCAACATGATCCTACACATTTTATGCTTCCTAAGCAGCTACCGTAATGACTGTTGTCTGCGCGCAACACGCTTACTTGTGCTTTCTCCCTGGGATGCATTCCCCCCTAAATGATTATTTGATTGATATGTTTCAGACTGAAGTTGATTAAAAAGTTTAACTCATTTAAAGTGGAAAAAATGTGATTTTTACAGCAGTTTTTAGAGAGAGGACGTTTTTGGTCCTGAGGGACGATTGAGAAAGTTTTCTTTAAGGAACTCTTTAAGGGTTAAAGAAAATGCATGTGAATGGCTCGGTGGGAAGCCCAGGAGAGGCTCCTCCACTGCAATCCCGGCTCAGATGAATCCCGACGATGCTTTTCCAGCTTTGAAGAGTAATTAGTGTTAATAGGATTAGGACGAGGCGCCATTTCTGACCCACTTGCATCACAACGGGGAGAAAATTTGGGAAGCGGAAGCTGCCGTGAGCTCGTGTTTGAGTGTTCGTGGTCGTAAAGACGAGCAGCAGCCGGTGACATTCAGCTGCTTTTTCAGGTGCAACAGGTTTAAAAACTCCTGCAGGTCCGAGGCAGGATGTCGGGAGAGAACAGGAAGGAGGGTGATTGCCGACTTTCCAGCAACTTTGTTTGTTTTGCCGTATTTTGACGGCGTGTGTGTGTGTGTGTGTGTGTGTGTGTGTGGGCGGGAGGCAGTGAAGTCACATCTGAGAAGAAAACACACTCAAGCAGTTTACATACCAGCAGCTTCATCCTCTCGTTTCCTTGGAGACGGGAACTCTGTTGACCTCCTCGTGCAGGAGAGTCGCTGTCAGTCATCCCTCACTGGTTTTGTTCCCATGACGATGTGTGTGTCTGTGTGTGTGTCGCCCGGGGCCTCACCTGTGCGTTCACTTTCGGCAGGATGCTGACGTATGTGTGTCTGCTGCTGCTGGCGGCCGCCTCGGCGCTGGCCCACCTGGACCAGGCCGCGCTGGACGCCCACTGGGAGAACTGGAAGACCATGCACAGGAAGGAATACAACGCCCTGGTCAGTGTTTGCACTCACACACACACACACACACACACACACGCACACACACTGCTTTCAAGAAGACGATCTGCTGGGATCAAAATTGAATGTAAAAAAGACAAAGTTGTCTGAGCTTCGGCTCCCAACAAAAGTGCATTTTTCCTCAATGAGCAACAGGCTCGTCTTTCTTAAAGCGACAGTAACCCACTCTCAGCAGGAATGTGGCTCACACGCCGATGAGCTGGCCGTGATTTTTGAGGAAACACATTTCTGTGAATGTCTCCTATCCAATCAGCTCCAGCCTGCACTCACTTTGGTTTGGATCCTGATTTTCCGTGCGTCCTTCTTTCCCACCGCCGAGATTCGGCAGAAAAATGGCCGACTGTGTTTAGAATCCAACGTGCGTGGATGTAACTTGAAAACGGTGCCAAAGAAAATGCGTTGATGGTTCTTTCATGATGAACCAAGGAGCTAAAACGTTCAGTTTCCTCAAAGTAGCAAAGTTTGTTCTCCTCGTCTCTACTTAGAAATCAAAGGATGCGTTCAAAAACGAAAAAAAGTCTGAGCTTATTCCCGACCGGAGACGATGAGAGTCGGCCAATTAACTTTGCTGTGGAAAACGTCTCCAGGTTTCCCTCCACCGTCGCCGGCCAATCGGAGTCTATTTAACGGCCCGACGGTCGCACACACACACACACACACACACACACACACACACACACACAGCATGTCTGGTGGAAGTCTGTCCCGCCAAGAGAGCGTGAAAATAATGCAGATGCTCCTCTTTGCGGCTCCTCAGCTTCTCTTTGCTCTTCATTTATTATTCCATTCAATTCCATTGAGAATCTTTGCGTTATTGAAGAGACGCTGAAGCCATTTTACATCCTCGCTGATCAATTTGATGACAGATGTTTGTGCCAATGACATTAATCCCACAATCGGAGCTTTTGAGAGGCATTTCTGTAATATATGATATTTTCACAGCAGTCTTTTGGAAGGAGACGCTTTTTGTCCCCAGGAACTAATAAGAGAGTTTGCTATAACAATCTGTCACTGCAGAAAAAACAAGAATGGCTCAAATTCAATGTTGTTGCAAATCATTGACCATCTGAGCCTCTAATGATAATAATAATAATTATTAAATACTCCTTGAATTGCATTTATGGAAATGATTAATTTTCAATTAAAATAATATGGAGTTATGTAAACACACTGGCATTTAGAGGGTTAAATCCCCCCAAATAATTAATATTTGATATTTCAGTCTGAAGTTGATTAAAAAGACTCATCAAGTGGAAAAATTCAGCAGTTTTTCGTGGAAGGGGACGTTTTTGGTCCTGAGGGACGATTGAGGAAGGTTTCTGGGGGGGAAAAAAAACCAAGATAATGCCTAATTTGGATGCCTAATAATGGATAAACAAAGGAGAGTAAACATGCTGGGATGTCTGATGACTCCTCCGGAGTGTGTGATCCCTCAGCAAAGACAGACTCCCGCCGTAATTAGCCGTAAACCTCCGACAAACCTTCTCCCGAGCGCCTGTTTTTCCAGCAGCTAAACGCTGAAGGAACGCGGCGGCGAAGAGCGGCGGCGAGAAGCGCCAAGAAGCGCCAACGCGGCACCGGTTGCTCCACTTGCGTGTTTTTTGGGCCGCAGTGGAAAAGCAGACAGATGGAGGAGAGAGAACAGGGAGGTGAAAGTAAAGCAGGACACGCACAATGAGAGTCCACGGCGACTCGCTGCGTCTCATCCTCTGCCAGCGAGGAACGCCACGGATTTCCAAAAAGGACGGAACAAATGTTGCTCCGACGCTTCCGATTCAAAACAAACTCTCTCAAACTCCGGAATGTGTAATTAAAGTGGAGGTGATGAGCAGCTTCACGCCGTATCACCACCAGAAAACCTCCCAAATGAGCGTGTCACCTCTACAAGATGTGCAACAACAGATGGTTTGGTGACTTTATCCTTCCTTCCTTCCTCCCTTCTTTCCTTCCATCCTCCCTCCCTCCCTTCCTTCCTAACCCACCTTTCTTATATCCCTCCTTCCTGCCTCCCTCTTCTTCTCCCTTCCCTCCCTCTCTCCCTTCCTTCTTCCCTCCCACTAATCCGTCCTTCCCTCCTTCCTTCCTCTCTCCCATCCTTCCCTCCCCCCTCCCTCTCTCTCTCTTCTCTCCTTCCTCACCCACTAGAAGAAACCAGACCACTGACTTAAACTGCGCAAAAAAGGCGTCGTCCCGACTCAAAACATGCTTTTTTTCAGCCACTTTGAGTTAAATTTCACAGTTATTCGCTTCCACGGAAAATTCTTTGTCTCTTCGGCCGAGCGGAGAAACGAGGCACAGAAACGCTGACTGTCGGTTTGCTTCCCGAGCATCTGCTCTTCACCCCCAGCGAGAGGTCGGAGCTCCACAGCTGCACCGTGTGTGTGTGTGTGTGTGTAGCATGTTCATGTGTGGGTTTATATTCACGGCACTCGGCCTCTGCCTCGTTCATCGGCATTCCTGCGCGTCCTTGAACCTCGTCTTCATTATAACTGAACGAGAGGCTCCTCGCATCATTAACATTTCTCATTACCATCTTCACAAAGACAGAAAAAAATCCTAATAATTGTTATGCTAATGGTCGCTCAGATCAGGAATATTAAGCAGAGAATCACAGATAACCAACTCCACTCCCATATTGTGTCGGCACAGACGGCGTGTTTGAGGGAACAGACGCAGAAACACCCGACGTGACGCAAATATTCTTTATCTCAAAGTGTAGCATGAAGTATTTCTTCTTCTTTTTAAGCAAAATTGCTTTGGATTTTGTGGTTACAAGCCGCGCAGACGGAGCCAGCGTGCTCTGATTGGCCTAATTACTGGAATGAAACGGGGCTGTAACGGAAAGCGGCTTTCTTTGCTCGCTAATTAAAATGTAAATTTGCCCCGTTTGCCCAGATTGATATCCGCCGCCGCCGCCGCCGCCGCCGCCGCCGCCACACGGAGGGAGGGAACTTAAAAGTATATAAGACACGCGGATTCTGAAATGAACAAACATCAGTCGCGGCTCCACCAAGCGTTGACTTTCTCTCTCCTGCCTCGATCACGTCCTGAAGCTCATCATCTTTTCTCTTTGGTTTAGTTGTTGTTGTTGTTGTTGTTCCAGGACGAGGAGAGCATCCCAGGACCATCTGGGAGAAGAACATGCTGATGATCGAGGCCCACAACCAGGAGGCGGCGCTGGGCATCCACTCCTACGAGCTGGGCATGAACCACCTGGGAGACATGGTGGGCGCACACACACACACACACACGCACACACACTCTCATCTGTGATGCATGAGATGCCCAGGAGGTCGCAGAGGTCACGGGAGGTCATTTGGCATATTTTCAAATGATGCACAGCAAAAAAACATTTGAGAGAGAAAACTTGCACACAAAAAAAGCGTGTTAATGCACATTGGAGGAGATGGAAACAATAGACTGTAAAGAAGTGAGTCTTAGCTTGTGTCGTGCAGTGCCCCCTGCTGGCCAAACCGTGTCACTACTACACGCTGATTAGCTTCATCAATCCCAAATAATTCATGCAAAATGCTCCCAATTTGCATTTTCTTTATTTCCCCCTGACGAAACCTCGGCTGATGGATGACTGTGGCATCGAGCCGCGCCGCCCGACCTCGGTCCGCGGGCTGCTTGGTTCATTGTTGCGGTTGCCGTGGTAGCAGCTGCCGCGACGTCTCCGGGTTGCGTCTCTCGCTCCTCATCCGTCTCTCGTCTCGCGCCGCTGTCGGTCCGGATCCCCCCGCGATGGGAAACAGGCGCTGGCCCAGTTGTGTTGTTTCGGCTCGGCAGCTGTGCGGCTGGAAGTGGCTCCGATCCTTTGTTTCCTGGTGGGAGGGTTTCAGGTTTCTGGGTAGATGAATTCTTAGACATCTTCATTTTTAATCAGGCAAGTAAATGTCTAGAGTTTTGTGCAAAGCCTCAAAAAAGAGCTTCTTGTCTGGTATCGTTACCCTCTGTTGTGATTGTTGGAGTCAGATGGGACCATGTTTGACGCCTCTCTGCCAATTTGTAATGAAAAGGAGAGTTTGTGTGCAAAATCAATAACACCTTGTGATGAAGAACACTGGAATGTAACAAAAAAGAGTGTAAATTCATTTGAAAAAATGATTATTTTAGAGGAAATCACATGAGAAGTGGGCTAATTTTCCAATAGATTTCAATGTAATCGCAATTCCTCGTCCAAGCAGATCTTTGTGTGTAGTGTTTTTGGCAGAAAAATGTGGAAAAATTAGAAAAACATGGCCGCCGCTGTTGACGTGCCGTCCCAACATGTGTGTCCACGCTGGCGGGAACAGGTGTCCGGGAAGTGAAGGGTGCGTTTTGATCGGCGCTCTGACAGGAAACATCTCATTCAAACGACAGAAACGAACAGATGGCGTCGATTTCTTCCATCGGGGATCTTCCTGAGCCGAGACGAGCGCCGGCCGGGGAATTCTGATATTAATAACCGCAGGGAGGAAGATCTCTTTAGATTAAGGAGTGCCGTGCAGCTGTAGTTTCACTATGACAACCAGGACGTCACTTCACCTTTTCCATAATCCTGCTTTTTGACTTCAAACTTTGTGGAGCTCCTTAAAATACTTTCCCACTCCCATCACCGCCCCCCCCCCCCATTTCTTCTTCAACCTCCTTTTATCTCAAGTCTAGAGATAAGTCCTCTCCTCTCTTCTCTTCTTCTGTCTAAACCTTTTCATTTCACCTGATTTTTATCATCTGGATGTTTCAACTTGTTCCCGTGTGTTTGATGTAGAAGCTCACGAAGCCTCTGCTCGCTGCTCCAGTACTCGGCTTTCCTCTTATTCACGTCTTTTTCCCATCAGACATCAGAGGAGGTGACGGAGAAGCTGACCGGCCTGCAGGTCCCCAATAACCGCGATCGCAGCTTCACCCTGGCACTGGACGACAAGCTGACAAGGATTCCCAAATCCATCGACTACCGCAAAAAGGGCATGGTGACGGAGGTGAAAGACCAGGTGAGGGATCAGTCTGATTTCCTTGTTTTTGTCGGCCTTTTTAGGGTTTTGGTTGCCAAGACGATCGGTTGTGATGGACTTTCGGGTCCTGTTCGGACCTCAGGGCCCAGAACTCCACAAAAACTCTCTTTGAGATGCCACAGCAGCGCATGTTGGCTTGTTTTCAAGGGTGCTGAACAGGCTGAAGTTGACCACTAGCCTCTACGAGCTTCTGTTGCTAAGATACGCATAGTTGGACGTCCCATATTTGAGCCGCATCTCCACGCTGGGACCAAACTCACTCAAGTCAGGAGAAGTCCAATTTAAAAAGATCTCACTAATAGCTCATATTGAGATGGTCAGAAGCAAAAGAGGAAGTGCTGGAGATTCCGTTTGCAGGAAGTTATTGTGTTTTTAAGTCTTTCAGGGAAGTTTGGGAACAAAAAATTACACTGTGACTTCTGGGAAACCGGCTGCTTTTTTGAGGAAGTTTTTAAGTCTCAGCGGGACTTCCTGTCAGACCGTCAGTCGGTGACTGTGGAGGGTGCGTGGGGGGCCGAGCCCCCCGGCACGGCTCAAGCAGCACAGCTCAGCAGAGCGCCGGCGTTGGCAGCTCCTCCGGCGCCGCCCTGAGCGCCGCCCTGAGCGCCGACCTCGCGGCCCGGGAGCTTCATCCCTCGTGACGCTTTGCAGGACGGAGCCATGATCCCACTTGACCTCCCGCGTCACAGACGCCGCTCACGCTCCGGCTCTGGCTTTCCTGCTGTCAGCGCCGTCACCCGGACGAGCTGGATGGCTCCGTCACTACGGTAACGGCAGGAGGTCATCCCAGGTGGATGTCGCTTGGAGGTACGGAGCAGTGATAAAGGCTGAACATGCCGTCTCCTCCTCCTCGTCTCCGTCATCACAGAGCTCTCTGAACTCACCTCAGTCTGGGAGGCGGATTTTTTCTGCTTTTCCTTCAGCTGGATGTGAAGATGCTTTTTTTAGGGATCATGAGGTGCTTCCAGGATGATGCAAAACCCTGCAGTGATTTGGCCTCAACAACCAAAATATCCATATTAGGTTTGCAAAAGTCTGGGAACTTTCACATTTTTAGACTTTAGATGGGAATCTTTGGAAAATTAACGGGAATTTCCAGGGAATTTATTAATTCCATGTACCTGGTCATTTCCATGTATGAATTTGAAACATTTTGCTTTGTTATAAGCAGACATGAATTTTCAGGGAGTTTGGGGGACTTTTCCCTCACTGAGTCTAACTGTCATGAATATTTGTCAGAAGCAAACATACATGGAAATATGCCTGATACAACATTTACAAATGACTCTCATCAGTCTGTAGAACTTTAACAGTTTCAAAACCGTTGGTTGGTGAAAAGTTTTCAGTTGACGACAACAAAACCCTGAGAATGTCCAATGTTCCCGAGCTAGAATTCCCACGACGAGCTATTTACCAGAAAACTTCCACCCATTTGCAAACCTACTCCATATAAAACCCAGAGTTCTTGCATCCATTCATCCAGGGTTCTCCGCAGCGCGGCTAAACGGCCTTAAAAACCCTGAAAAACATGTCGGCTTCAGTTTTCAGTTTGTTTGTGGGCATGAAAAAGGGATGAGAGCCTCCAGAGGAGCCGACGGAGGAGCATCCTTCAGCGCGGCAGCCGACCTTCCGCTGCGGGAGGAAGCTGCCACTTCTCTCCGCTGATGGTCTTTAAAAACAAAGCGATGGATTCGATTATTCGGTGTAATTAGACGCTCGGCGGGGATTGGTGGGCTGGCTGTTATTTATGTAAACAAGGTCGAGCAATTGAAATATGGAGTACATCTGCGCTTTCCGCTGAAAGGCAGAACATGAGTGCATGAGATTATGTTTCTAATGAACATCAGAGCAGATTCAGAAGCCCTGGAGACTCTAAGCATGTTCTCCTCTAATATTAATATGATGAGTGTACATACAGGCTGTGTGTGATGGGCTGCACTGACTTAACGAGATGAAGTCCGATAGTTTGTGTCATTTTAAAGCAGAATTCGTAAGATATAAACACTAAAATATACATAATTTGGCAGATTTTATTTGATTCTTTAATCAAAACCCTCCTTCAGTTTTCTACAAACGGCCAATTTAAATAATGTAATCCTTAATGTTTCTGAAAAATAAGGAATATATGGTTGTAAATGATGTGAGAGGTTTATGTGGAGGACGCTGTCGCCCTCTGGTGGACAAGCCAATCAAGGCGGGCGTAAACAGGATTTATTGATCTGCTCCTCTGCTTCCTGTTGGCCATGAATTATGCAGAGAGGCCTGCGACGCGCTCTGCATAGCAAGCGCTCACTCAATTGCTCTTTGATGTTTGGTTTGTTGCAGCCAAATGACGGGCTGGAAGCCTGATTCAGGAGGCGTCCCCGCTGAACGCCGGCAAATGAATATTTACAAAGTTTTGAATCAGAGCGGCAGGATGCTGCGATTGTTTGGTGGAGGAGGAGCAGCAGCGGCGCTGTCAGGCCGACTGTGACTCGGTTTAATATTTCAGGACGAGAGTCAGACGAGGATGCTGGGAAATTATTGTTTTGTTTTGAAATTTCAATTAGGGTTTCTTATAGATGTCATACTTAGTGAGAGGCTTTTTATAATAAGCTGCTCCCAACAGCAGTCAGACTCCAATAACGGCTCCGTCAGGGTGATGGAGGCTGAGCTTGATAAAGTCTGTGAGGAGCCTGATGGAGTCTGAGTCCTGACAGCGGAGTCAAGCCGGAGTCAAACAATTTGACACTAAACAGGAGAATTATTCATTCCTGCATCTGGATTTATGACTCTCGGGAGCTTTGACGCGATGTGACAGGATCAGATTGTCTGCAAACCCCAAAATTGTAGGCAAAAACGTCACAAAAACCCTGACAAATAACTGTTAATCATCTTGGAATCTTCCAAACCTGTGTTTTTTTACACTGAAAATCAATATTTAGGTTTTTGTGTGTGTGTGTGTGTGTTTGTGTGTGTGTGTGTGTGTGTTGACATTCCCTGTTCGCTGCCCACTAACAAATGAAACCAAGCTGTCAAAGTCTGCCCCCCAGTGGACCAACAGGGAAAAACACTCTTAATCACAATGTCAGATTCCAAAGTGCTGCTTTTTGTTTTTGTCTTGTTAAGATTTTATCGAAAATTCAAATTTAGAAAACAGTTTTTGTCCCTGGGGGGCAATTAAAGGCACATAGAGCAGCAAGTAAAGGATGTAAACACTAACAACAAAGCTCGAGAAAACAGTCAGCACAGAATTCAGTCAGTCTTTGCAGACACACTTTGGCTAATGTTTAAAACGCTGAAATACTGAAAGAGAAGGAATTGTGGGTTTGTGTTGCGTCCTGCTGTGTCTGACCTCCGCTCCTCGCTGCTCCCAGGGTTCCTGCGGCTCCTGCTGGGCCTTCAGCTCGGCCGGCGCCCTGGAGGGGCAGCTGGCAAAGACCACCGGCGTTCTGAGGAACCTCAGCCCGCAGAACCTGGTGGACTGCGTGAGCGAGAACCAGGGCTGCGGCGGCGGATACATGACCAACGCCTTCAACTACGTGGAGCAGAACGAAGGCATCGACTCGGACGAGTCCTACCCCTACATCGGACAGGTGGGACGAGAAATGAGAAAATGCTAGAGGCCTGGAAACAGTGCCGCACCCCAGGTTTTAGGACGTGCTGAACGTGCTGGTATTGGTCCGAGTCTCTACGACGCTTCGTTATCTCGAGAACACCAGGTTGTAGGAGCTCGTTCAACTCGGGGGCCCAAAAACCTATGGGTAGAACTTGGTCCCATGTCTCCATGACTCTCTGTTCTCTGAACCCTAACCCTAACCTTATCTTAACCTCAACGTAACACTAACTCTAACCACTGACCCAAAATCAACGTTTTAACAATTTTGTCCCCAATTGCACATGCCGTCCCCAATCAACTGGTCTTAAGTCGAGTGTGTGACCCCAATGTGGACATAAGCGAGAACACACACACACACACACACACCCACACAGAAGAAGGACAAACGATGAGCGTGTGTGACATGTCAGACAGATATTTTTTAGATTTGTTTCCTGTCGGTCTGAAGAGAGAAACAGACTCCTGTCACTTTCATCCCCACAGTGAAGACGTATTTCTCCCGTTTTCCATTTTAATGGGAGTGAAGGTTTCGCTCGAAGCCGTTTTCCCGAATCAAACATCTGCGGCCGCCTGACAGAAACGTGACGTGACATCGGCTTTCCAGCTTCCAGTCAGAATGAAAAGTGACGCTTCCTCACACTCGGCCCTCATCACATGTTTCACCGCACTTTTAAAATAACGGGAGTCGTCAGGTCATAAGTGCTTAGTTTGGTTTTTCATCAGCAAATACCAATACTTGGTTTAGTGAAGTGATTCAGCTGAAACGACCAGAGGGAAACTTCATGGTCTTCATTGGCATGGTTGAACTCACCAGTGAGGAAATGCAACTGCTTGGTAATGATTAGCAGCTGCAGTCAGTTTTGTCATTGGTAGCTGACGACAACACACACACACACACACACACACACACACACGCGCGCGCCATCGGCATGTGACACTTTATGTATGATCAAACCGCTGGAAGCTGCTGCTCATTTATTTTTTTCAAACATTATCATTATTGTTCTTATTATTGTTATTATTACCCATAATATGATCATATCATAATAATCATATCCATAATAACAGTACTGCTTATTATTATAATAATTCAGACAAACATTTTTATATTTATATTTGTATGAATTAATTTTGTTGTATTTATGTTTATTGTATGATTTTTTGGGGGGTTGATTAAAATAAACACTCAGCTAAACATTTTATTAAGGTGGGTGTGAATGCTACAGGGAAAAACAGCAGCTGTCAGTGATTAAATTGATGTTTTATCAGAATTTCCGTTGACATGTCT
>CAESWR010000138.1:648239-661728 GCA_903171835.1 Mullus surmuletus | reverse complement strand
CTGGCGCGGCCGTTAAATCCACTCTGCATCCTTTTTCCCTTTCTCTTTCTCCCTCCCTCTCTCGGCCGCGGCTGCCGGCTCCCCTCCGTCCGTCCGAGGCGAGGCGAGGAGTGTGTGTGTGTGTGCAGCCTCGTCCAGCCTCTCTTTCACTCCCTCTCCCTCTCTCTCTCTCCCCTTCTCTCTTTAATCAGCATGTTAATAAGAAAGGTAACTAATCAATACATTCAATGGCCGGGCTTGGCGATTGATACCATCTCCATCCTCCTCCCCCTCGCTCTCCGCCGCTAAACACACACACACACACACACAGAGTGACACACACACACACTCACAGGGCTGGACGAGTGGCTCGGGTGCAGGGGCCCTCAGAGGTAATTTAGTCACATCGCTTCATTTCGAAAGCACATTAATAAGACGGGAGAAGTCGGATGAGGTGATGTGAAATTTCCCGCCGGTAAAGAAAAATGAAAATCCTCCCTGGATGTGTGACTGCAGGTGGTGACTCAGGCCCGAGTGCTGGGGAATAAAACGGCCTTTGAAGCGGGACTTAGGAGGTTTTCGGGAAGCGCCGCTCAAAGCGACACCAAAGCGAAGGCGGGTTGTGACGAGACGGCGACCGTCGGTGGGAAAAAACGAGCCGAAGCTTCAGCTGAGGATGATGAGGATGGCGAGGATGGCGAGGATGGCGAGAACGGTGAGGATGGCGAGGACGGTGAGGACGGCGAGAATGGTGAGGGCGGTGAGGACGGGCCGCAGACGTTTGCATCGCCACCTCTTGTGGTCGTGGAAAATACGGCTGAAAGTAGACGCAGCACGAGAGCGAGCGGGTACAGAATCATCGTCAAACACAAGGCAATTAAATAGCTGGACATTGGATACCCACAATGCAGCAGCAAAATCACACTAATAGAGAGAAGGGGTTTCCCGATTCGATATCGATGCCGGATATCGGTCCAATATCAGCCAAAAAAACAAGTATGGGATTATATTGGCCTGCATCTACAATCTCCATTCCAGACTCCAGCTCTTCTAGTGGTTATTTTTCATTTTTTTTCATTCTTATTGGATTTATTGAGGTTATTTTTCAGGGTCTTCAATTTATTTATTTCATTCAATTGTAGAATATTCTCATGTTTAAGGTTCAAATGTATGTAAGCCCATTGGTTAATAATCGATGGGTCAGTTTTTCTCATAGCCACAGTTGCTGACTATTGTTCTCTGTTTGAGTAATATCACTTGATCAAGCCTTTTCTAACATTCCATACTATAAAATAAGTCATAAAAGTATGTGTGATTCCTGCTGGTATCGGATCAGTATCGGTATCGTATCGGAAGGGAAAAAGTGCATCAGGACACCCGTCATGGAGTCAATCGAAGGGTCAGGATGAAATCAGAGGATACGTCCTGGCTGAAGAAAAAGTCCAAACAGTCACAGGTCAGAAAGCATGAATTAAGAAATAAGAAATAAAAATAATAGAAAAAAACTGGATAAAAAAAATCGTGAAACTGGCTCCGCCTCCAGCCGAGAGCTCCGAGCGGCTCTGTGCGAAAACGCCTCTGAGATGGCGAGAAGATTTGAGGGTTTCAAGGGTCACACATACAAGATGGCGGGCGGCGAGCACTGCAGAAACAAGGAATCAATCGGGGCGGCTGGATGGAGGGAGGCTGACAGAGGGGTGGGGGGGAGGGGAGTGGGGGGGCGGGGGCAGGGGGTCCGAGCGAGGAGTCAAGTGGCGGTGTTTAGCCGCGGCCGGGACGACAGAGGAGGAGGCCCGACGGCGGCGTGAACCGAATCACATGGGTGACGTGACATGAAAAAGCGGCAGCGGGAGGCGGCTCACACACATTAGCTCCACACAGGTTGTCAGAGTTATTACCTAAACAATAACTGACCGCCCCCCGAAATCCCCCCCAATCCCCCCCCCACCCTCCTCCATTTCTTTTCTCCTCTTAAATCGTCTTTCACTCTCTCTGCCCTAAATCCTCCCATTTGAAAAAAAATAAAAACAAATTCAGTTGCCAGTTTCTGTTAAAGGTATGTGGATGTTTGGCCAGGGAGGTCCGCGCAGCCCTGGGGGGCCGCGAGATGCCTCCGATACGCAGGGGAGGAGAATATTTAAGAGCGGAATACTCGCACAGCTTAGGGCTGCAAACACAGAAACATCTCGCCTTGGACCAAAGCAAACATCCACTTCCATCTCTCTCTTTCTCCCTCCCCAATATTATTAATAGATAGCAGGGAGGGAAATGCAGCAGCGCACACACACACACACACACACACACACACACACACACACACACACACACGCGCACACGCAGAGGCACATAAGTCCTCCGTCCTCGGGATATGGAACTCCAACAGACATGAAAACGCTCGGGCTCCTTGTGAGGAGGACATGAGAGGCATGGCAGAGGATGAAGGGAAATCCTTCATCCAGGAAGAACACAGGCAACAGCCGCAACGCAAGGTGGCCGTTCAGGGCCGACTGGATGGGTTTCTCCCCATGACCCTCAACCCCCTACACACACACATACACACACACACACACACACACACACACACACACACACACACACACACACCTCCCACCCCCTTCTGTTCTGCCTTTTTTGCCTTCTGGTAACTTCTCTGCAGAGCTTACAGTGTGATGTAGATCCTTTTACATTTGTCTCCCAGTTTATATCCCTCCCTCCCTCCCTCCGCTCTTCTTCTACCCCCTCCTCCTCCTCCTCCTCCTCCTCCTCGTTCTCCTCCTCCTCTCCTGCTTCTTCTTCTGTATCATTTTTCACTCGCACGGTGGAACAATCGATATGTAGAAAAGCGCTCCGGTATCATGTATCATTGCGGAATATGTGATATAGATTATGGCCAGTTCATGTTTACAGTATTTTTCTTTTGTGCTGCCGAGGATCACAGATGGTTGGCGAGGAGCGAGCGGCTCGCCGAGGATCCGCTCGCCTCACGGAGTGAAGGCTTTCACCGGCCCATCGTAAAAAACAAAACAAAAAAAACAAAACAGATGCCCCGCGTTTGCAGAAACAATACGTCTCGCATGCACACGGGTGTTTGTTATTTTGACAGAACGCCAACACTAAATTCTTCCTCCTCTTTTGCAATTTAGTCAGTCGCGCATTTCAGCGAATTGCCTCGAGAGCAGCGCCATGGTTTTTTGTTTTTTTTGGCAGTGATTGTGAAAGGACGATATCCCTCATCTTTGAATTTCAGCAATCTGTTTTGGACAATGACTATTTGAATAGCCCTTTGTTTGCCCAAATCAATATTTTCATATACGGCCGACGTCCCCCAAGAAGTCGCGCCGCTGTCATAAATAATTCTCAGCCGACGTGTTTCTGAAATAAACCTCAGCTTTCCATAAAAAACGCATCCAGCAGCTGCTTTCCAATTTTATTCTTCGCGGTAATGTGTGTCATAAACATACGCAGCGCTGCAATGCGTTTCACCGGGGGAAGAAAAAAAAAGGCGGCGGCAGTGGCGGCGGCGGTGGGCTACACCCTCTCCTGTGATATTGTCTTTCTGTATTCCTGCTTCGGAGCGGCGGTCCAGTTTCATTGCATTATCTGCATGTCCGGAGCATCCCAGAGGGGCTGCAGAATGACCAGTGCCCCCGCTGACCCTCAGAGCTGCTGTCACCCTTCATCACCCCGCTCTCCATCTTGGATGGTGTGGTCACCTAGCAACCGGGGCCAGGGTTCGCCGCTCATGGACCAGAGGCTATTGGGAAATCAATCGATACGCCTCAGCCCAACCTAGTGAGCTGCCTGCCTGGCTGGCTGGCTGGCTGCCCCCCCCCCCCTCCCCTCCCCGCCTCCCCTCTCTCCTCCTCCCCCCTCCCTTGTTATGGCCAAATGAAGACGATGCAGTTCTCACTTTTCCACACCTCGCTGTACGTGGATATCCTGTTACAGGATAAGAAATGCCTCTGCTTGCCAGCGGCTCGCGGCTCTCTGGGCTGATGTATCTGTCCTGTCAACCGGCCTCCATTTCCACCAATGTTTGGATTGAGAGGCGGAGAGGCGGCAATTAATCAAATTTCAGAGGAGGATTTCTTTCCTATCACGGTATCGGCCGTGAAGAAGTGCTGACCAGAGATTACACCGGTGCACTATTGCAGCCCCGTCCCACACACCCTTGTGCCGCCACATTTATGAATTTCTTTCAGCACTCGGGCGTATCTGGGAGCAATAAGTCCACCACTCCAATCCGCCATTGGCTCATCCTTTGGATCTTTTCCACGCGGGTCTATGGGAATCTAATTACAAACCTATCAGACATGAACGCAAAGATCACTTTCATTAGCAGAACAATGATAAATGTTAAAGGGATTATGGGAACCCCTCCTAAAAAATAATGATGGAGATGGTTTAAGCTCATAGAAACATCCGCAGAGTTCGATCTGTTTAGCGGGACCTTTGTTGTGCAGGTTCCCCCCCTCATGAACCTTTACAATCAGGCCCAGGGTCGGCCACCTTTGATCCCCTCCGACCACATTGGGAGGATGGGCAAAAATTCGATCACCTTAAACAGTTTAAGACAGAAGGAGATGATGATGAAAGGATGTGGGAGGACAGAGGGTGGAGGTGGAAGAACAGAGGAGGAGGAGGAGGAATAATGGTGAGGTTAGAAACAAACCAGTGCTAATCTGTTCTCCAATCAGAGCCATCAAAACGACCGGCGCGGCTAAAAGCTAAAGGAGGGTCTGCCGGTTCATCCCCACCCACACCCTCAAACACCTTTAACCTTTTTAAGGATCCCACTTCTGTATTAGATTCTGCAACATGCAGTTATCCCTCTCTTTCCAATATCAGGCCAAAGAGCACAAATATCGAATTAGCCAATCAGAAGAAAAATAGCCCATTCAAGTCATGGACCCGTGTTTGGACAAAGGGAAAAATGTGGTGGGTATTCTTTCACTATATTCTCACATTTCGGGGTAAAACAACTGCAAAAAATCCCAGAGAAATCAGCAGAAGCCAGATGAGTTGCATGAAACAGCAGATGCACTCCACACTACATGGCAAATAACAACAGGCAGCTGCCGTGCCCCCTCCCCAGCTTCAGATTAGGCTGACAGATTTCTTGACTTTTGTTGCTGTCCATGCCTGTAACTAAGAAGATGATGCTACCTCTGTTGTTGGCTTTGCCAGATCCCCCAGATGGTCATCCAGCACGTGGCTGGAGGTGGGCTGTGAAATGACCCCCCAGCTGGACACTGTGGCCAGGTCACTGATCTCTGGGCCTCCCCTGACCCCACCCCCCACCTACTCCGTTTTTAGGGGCCAGCTGCCATCGCTGCAGCACTATCCTAATGGTGTTTGCTGCCCCTCCCTCCATGACCCTCCGAATCAGCGGCTAGCCAGGCCACGGGGAGTGTCCAGCTGCCCTCATCTCCCTCAATCCACTGGCCTTTCACTGGACACAGGAAAGCCCGAGGGGGTGGGGGGCAAAAAAAGCCCCCCTCCCCTCCTTTCCAAGTAAAAGAGGGGAGAGGAGGGGCAGATGAGAGCAATAGCCACGAGGATGAGCCATGGCCACAGAGGCATGACATTGACACGGACGAAAGAAAAGAACCTTTTAACCATAAAAGTGGAACAGTCGCCTCTGGAAATCAGAGGCGACAGTAAATGTATTTGTGAGTGCCGGGGTGTCTCTCTCATTGTCCCCATTACACGTTCCATGGAGGGCAGGGGAGACGGGGGGAGAGAGGACAGGCAGCAGCGAGACGGGCAGAGAGAGGGGGGCCGACGCTTAAAAGCATTCTCACTGACATATGCAGACGCGCATCCACACTCAAACAGTGTTCGGTTGTGTGCGGCTAATGCGCTGCTGCTTCCAGAGAGGCTGGTACAATCGGATGACTTGGCATGGACCCACGGCGCAGGGGGAGGTGCGCCTCTGCTGGGCTGGAGCCGGGCTGCCTACTGAGAGCAGGGGCTTCTGGGTTCGCTTGCCTGGAGTAATGTCGATAAATCAATAGGACACACGTCACTGCAGGCCCAGAGAAGCCACATGAAACTGTCATTGATCGGCATAAGGTGGAGTAGGGAGGGGGCAGAGGGGGGGTGAGGGATGGGAGGCGGCGAGGGGTGTGTGTGTGCGTGTGTGTGTGTGTGTGTGTGTAGAGGTGTCGGGATGTGGGGGAAGGAGGATCCAACTGCAAGGAGCCCAAGGGTCATCTATCCCCCCGCTGCTGCCTCTTCCTCGCGCTACCTCTTTCTTTCCCTTCCTCCCCTAACAATAAAGGACCCTGCCTGGATGAGGTGTCAAAGGTCAGCGCGGCGGCCAGTGGCCCCCGAACAACAGCGGCGAGCACGTGCCTGTCAATAGTTGGCTGTCACAGCTCACATAACACAGAGTGCCTCTGGTGCTCGCCGGGCCACCGCTGTGTCGTCCTCCGCGGTGGAGCGCTGCCCCCGCTGTCACTCAAACCAACCCGCCGCAATTTCTGATTACGGCCGAGATGAGAAGACACTTGAACAACGGGGACGCCCGCAAGCTGGGCTGCGCCGACGTTGTACGACACTCTCCCCGAAAAGTGCCGCTTCCCCCTCTGCTGCAATGTCGGCAACCGCAGCAGCCTGATACATGGCCACCGACCGTGGACAGAAGCCACAGCTGATTGCCTTCCCTCCCACTCTCTGGCTCCCTCTCTCTCCCTCTCAATCCTGCCTTTTCAGCAGCGGTTTCGATTGGCGATCAATGCGGCACATGATCAACACGGGGCCCCAGATCATGATATCCATCCCCCTCACTTAGGACCGACCCAGCCCAGCGCCGCGGCTCCGGAGCCACAGAGCCGCCGGTTCAAAGAGGGTTAAGAGTTCAACGGCCGCCTCGTTCAGACAGACGGAGGTTTAGTGATCGACTGAGTGTCAAGTTCTCCTGACAGTCTGTCTGGCCTGACCTGCCGGATCAGAGGAGAGCTCCGGCTAACCTTGACCAGCAGCAGCAGCAGCAGCAGCAGCAGCAGCAGCGGCGGCGGTGGCGGTGGCAGTTGCGCTCCCTCCCTCCCTCGCTCCCTTCCTCCCACTCATACGCCTTTATTTCTGCATTCAACTGCGCTTTACCTCTCTGCCCCGCGACTACAGTTAGCAGCTAATGGCCGGTGCATTGATCATGCTTGCTCGACCCCCAAATTGGGGTCAACCACAAAAGAGGCCCCTTCTCTGTTGTCGGGAAACAACTGCCTATTCCAAACTGTCATCTGTGCGTGTTGTTTTTTTCTGGTTCTTGTCCATTTAAAAACAACCCAGAAATCAGGCACCCGGATGCGCGCCCGCCGCAGCCCAGTTTGCCTTCCAGCGTCCTTCGATCCATACGGAGAGAGGAGGGGGAGGAGGAGGAGGAGGTCACCGAAATCCCCCTAGAAACAACTGCCCCCCCCACCCTTTCCACCATGTTTCCACCCTCTTCCATTTTTCACCTCTATTTCCTGGCGAGCTGTTAACCTTTATGTAATTTCTTTAATTGTGGAAGTTGACACGGGGCCGGAGCGGCGCGTCACCTTTGCATTCATTTCGTTGACACTTTCATTATCACAATAGGTGTATGAAATAGACAGGTGCAAAATGCATGGCAGCCCTCTGTCCTTGCTCGGGCCGGTTGCCATGGAAACGGCTGATAGAGTAGGTTATCGATCGCCGTGTCCAGTCCCCCTCCATTCCCCCACTCCCTGAACCGACTTTTTTTCTGCAGTGATGGGCGTGGATCAATAGCCTGTATATTGTATGCTTTTCTCGCCATTCGTCCTCCATAATAGCAAAAATAGAGCAGGGGAGAGAAGAATTGTAAAATTGTAAGCGATAGTATCAAATGTGGAGGGGGTTGGATGAAAAAAAAGATCATGAAATTGGATGAAAAAGAGGTTGGAATGGCATGTAAATACAGTATAATGCCGTAAAGAAAGAAAGAAAGGGGTGGTTACACGGGGGTCAGGCTGTTTCCTCTTGCCCTGTCACTGCTACTACAAAATCAGCCATTGTCTACCGTTAACACACACATCAAGCCGCTTTTACCCATATATGCTGCTTTTTTTTTTTTTCTCCCCAATTCATCCAAATCCGCTCTCTTTTATTCAAATCCGCTCCACAATCAACCATCAGAGAGGGTCAATTCATGTCTTTAAAAATGTGGCGGTGAGGGGGGGAGCCGCGGCGGACCTGGGGGAGCTCGTTTAAATCTCGCCTGAGGGATCCCTCCAGCGAGGGGTCATGGTTGAAGTCATGGAGCTGTGGATTTAAAGGTGGGCTCTCCTCCAGGTGTCTCTGTCGCCCCGAGGCACGGTCATCACAATTCCAAGAGAGGTGGAAATAAAAGTGCGCTGAGGACACAAAGGCTTTTGGACACTTCTGGAGAAATTAGCCGGCCGACTCACTGACGGTCAACAACCTTGGCTTAGCCCCCTCCCGCCCCCCCCAGCACACCCTTCTAAACCACTTGATCCCATACATCACAATTCATCTGGCCGTTTCTCCATACAGTATTGATATTACGCTGACAAATGAACGTGAAACAACCGCAATTCAGCCGTAATGATTCCTGGAGCGCAATTCTAAAACAGCAGTAAGAGCCAGAGAGAGAAAAAGGACATTGCTTTTTTTTTTCTTCGCCGCAAACCTGCCAAGTTCTCCAAACATGCATCATCCCCACCGCTCGTTTTCCCAGATCGTTTTGCCATATTTACCGAAAAACGGGAGACACAACACGTGTATACCGAGGTCAAGCGCGTATGTGGAGACGCATTGTCCATTTTTCTCCTTCAGCACCCGGCAGATATTATATACAGTCGCTCCCCCTACACACATATGTCAATATGTTTGGTCTTCACTGGGAGGAATGTGCCCTGAGGCGCCCATATAAAATTAGCAGACCATTCCCATGTTGGCTCCCTTTCATGCCCCCACTTGCAAAGCGGCCGACGCCACTGTATCAATAATTCAGCCACAATTTAGTTGTAGTTGGGCCACATGTTACGGGTCAGTTGCAACGTGCACTGTTGCCACCGGATGCCTGATGGCTCCGGCGGGCTGGATGGAGGTTTGCGGTCAAACGGCTTTGTGTCCAACTATTATGGTTTGCGGGGCCGACATGGGCTGAGCGCTGCGGCTTTGCAAAATAATTATAGTTTGCATGCTTTGAATGGAACAGTCTGGCAGATGTCTCAACTAGACTGGAAAGAGATGAATTAATCTTTGCTGGATTGAAGAGACTTTTTAGCTTTATCAGTTTTATGGGCTATTTTGAGATGCGTTTTGTTTGAATGAACATTGTTCCAACCCATAACTTTTTTATTTTACTTTGGTAAAAAAAAAATTGTATAATAATTTGACAAATCTAAAATACGGGCTATAAATGTCATTTAGCTATAAATATTAGCGGTTGGTTTAGATTTAAGGTGCAGCAAAGTTGACCTATGATCATTAATTTGGCAAAATTCTATCTATTTTGCCTAACTATGATTAATATCAACATAAATATGTTTCATCACAATAACTCAAGTGGTATGTAGAGTAAACATGAAGCACCATATAAATGTGACTCATCTGTGGGACATTTAGCTTCAACTAGCGGGTATGTTCATTTAAATCTATATCGGTAATTTAAGAACTTCCCTTTTGTTTACCCAATGCAAGTTTACTTTAATGTATTTTTCACTTAGTGTGATATACATGGCATGTTGGTTTGGTTTTCGTGGCTTTCCAATAAGTTAGAAGATATTCACATACAAATATATTGCATTAAAAATAACTCTCTGCAAGGTTTCTTCGAAGTGAGGAAACAGTTGACAGCATCATCTGTGGATTAAGCAGAGCAACAAGGACACGCTCTGGCGGAAAAAAAAAAGGTGTTACTGATGAATTTTTTAGATGTAATTTTTCACAGCTTTGAGCAGCACAAATAATTTAATTCGACTCTGTTGTGGGGTTGTGGAGGCGCGAAGCTCACAAATGGATGTCTCTGAAAGCTGGCAAACAACACCTGAACCGGAAACCACCGAGTACAAAGCCGCGAAACAAAGGCCAGTTCATCAAATCACGGTGTGGGTTGTTTACGCTGCTTTTGTTTCCTCATTCAGATAAAGCGATGTAGCATCTGTTCGGATTTATTTGGACAATTTGATAAAGAGACAGTTTCCTCTCAGAATGAATGTGATCGTTGTAATGCGAGTTTTTAACTTTTAATATGAATTTTTGTCTGTATTTTGTAGAGGAGTAAATTGACTAAGGTAGTTCTTATGGTTGTTAATTATCTCCCATGCAGAAGTCCTCACAGATTTGAATCTTTTTCTGTTTTGTGAACACGCAGCAAGAAAATAGCTGTTTCAGCAAAAAAATGTAATGAAAATATGTTGTTCGTGTCGCAATGCGGTTTACATGCACATTTGTACATCATATCGTACAATCTCTTATCATCTAGGAGCAGAGAAATGTAATAAAAATAGTGAAAATGCAATGGTCAAATGTCATTGAAAGACTAATTTGGGGTATTCTGTGAGGTACAGAAACGTATTAGTCTGCTCCTTGAAGCAGAAAGCTGCAACAAGCAGCCCCCCCCATCCTCCCCCTCCCCTCCCCGGCGATGCAGACAAGGCGCTATATGAGGCCATCAAGTTGTGGACAAATTGACACCTCACAACACGGCTCATTTTCAACAAGCACAGATGTGATTTGAGGATTCATCCATAGAATCCAACGCTGCCTCAAACAAGTCTTGGGGGATCTTCTCCCCCGCATGCACGGCTCCGGCACCGCTGCATGTCTGCCCTCCTCTCTTAAGCCAGCCTTGGGGTGTTGGAGGTGCTAATCTGCCGCGCCACGGCTGAGATGGAAATCGGAATGTTGATAGGAAGAAGGGGCTAGGAGGAGAGCGAAGTGGCTGCTGCCCTTGCACCTCGGCTGGATGAAAAAAGCCCGAAGAGGAGGAAAACTCTGGCAGGTCAGAAGTCAAACTCCCGGGGCCGTCGGTGGGAGAGAGAGGGAGAGAGGAGAGACAAGTTTTCCTCGTTCCCTCCGGCAGATTTGCACATGTGTTCAAACTTGTGACCTGGTGTGGACTTCACTGTATGTGAAATGTACATTCAGCAGTGTTACCAACTTCTGGGCTCCAGCGGAGAGCATGAGAACGAGGCAGCAGCCACTCGCTTTGATTATACGACACATCAGACGTGTCAAATTCCCAAAATTGTTCGGGGAATCTTAATTTGATTCGCCTGCAGTCCTGCTTCTGCCTGAAATTTCCTATGTGTTACTTTATTATGCGTCTGAAAATTAACTTTCAGTAAGATTTGCTTTTCATCATTTAGGTGATTCTGTCATTTTTGATAAACGATCCGATATAAATATTCCATATAATAGGATTCATCTGTGCTCCACCAGAGTGAAGTAAAAAGAGAGATTCATTTGTCATTATCGTATTTATCAATATTTGATTTAAAATATGGTTTATGGGCAAATGAGATTTCTACTTTTGGAAAATTTGCAGACCATTAAATACACTTTGTAAATCCCCATCTTCTGCTTGAGCACATTATCGTCGTTGCCCTCTAAGACTGAGGTGGGTGGAGCTCAGTTAGAAAGCGCCAAACACGGTCTTTCCATTAACCAACCGTTATATAGCAAAGGTGTGCTATTATTTTATTTCTGCGCTCTTATCTCTGGTAAAATCTTATAAGCACTCAAAGATTCCTCAGAGTGAACCTGCTGTTCATCTCTCTGAACTGCCTCTTTGTTGCTTATCTCACCACGCAAGTATTGATACCGAATCACAGGAGTAACACACATGTGGTATAACACGCAATTGATTATCTGTCAAACCCCTTTGGAAAACAGAGCTGAGGATTTGAAAATGCCGCATTTACCCTTTTTATACTCATTCCTTTGCTGGATATCTGTGTTTGGAGTCGATCTTGTCTTGTGCGGGTAAAACGCTTATAGTAAACACAAGTCCGCCACGATAATGACGCCTAATTTATCTCAACTAAGCTGCTGAAAATGCGCACAAGAATGCAGAAAAGGCAAGTTTAGCTCTTCAGTTCAGTTAATTTGAGCGTCTTAGGACAGTGGAGCCACAATGTGATCTCGCAGACTCACAGAACAAACTGATATACCACCGTTTTAAAGAGATCCGTCTCCATTCGATCACAATTTTCTTTGCTAGTCACCCCAAAATAACTCTTTCTCAAGCCCTTGGAGTTGACCATTTCTTGTTTTTCCAGAAAATACAGTGAAATCCTCTATCTAAGAAGATCAATAGATCACCATCCAGCACAGATGATGCTGGAGGTTAAGTGTTTCACAGTGCAAGTGGAGGAATGTGAGCTAAAGTGCAGAAGTGATCTATGTCCTTAAGCACCTCGGTGAGCTTGGCTGGCACTTCTGATGAGTTGTCGCTGTGATTGGGTGGAAAAACAAGTCTAAGCGATGTGGCCCTCCGTTCACCTGACCGTCTACTCGCGTGCGTCTGCCGCTGCCGCCGCCACCAGGACCCCCCGTCGCTGGCCCCCCGAGCCTGCCGCACGTCACAGGGACGTATTGCGCAGGTATACGGCCGTCAGTAGTTATTCATCATCCATAATGTTAACGATTACAGCATGTCGATAACAAACCCAGGAGTTAAATGAGTTTGTGCACTCAGCTACGCCTGCGCCTTGGCGGTTCAAGGTCACTCCCTCCCGTCCCTGACAGGAGGGATGATTCCCGGGCCGGGCTGTGAGCACACACATCTTGCCTCAAGGTCAAGTGTGCCACTATTTAGAACAAATAGATACATAAAACACTCAATCTTGTGGGTGTGTAAGGAATTGGCGGGGACCTTGGGCTGGGATAAAGTTGGCTGCCAGCTCATATATTTGGTTCTGTACTTGTATTTCAGCGTGACACTTTGTCACCCCACACTTCATGCACCCTCCCCCCCACCCCCACTCTGCCTGATCCGACGTCTTCCAGCCTCTCTTATGTGGCCAAACGCAAAAAGTTAGCATTGATTTTTGTCATGTAAGAGCTCACTGGAGTGCGGTGTGGACGGAGCGCGTCTCGGGATGACAAAGTGTGTTTATCATTGGGCCGGGTGGCCAGCTGGATTTAGGATTCCTTTTGAAGCCACTCTGTCAAACATACCATGACCAATGTTGGCGTACGCCTATGGACGGGGTGAAAAGTTGAAAAAAAAAAAAAAAAAAAACAACAAAAAAAAACCACAAGAGGGCCTTTGTGTTTGAGTGGGAGCCGGACACGGCTCGGGCACGTGGCGAGAGGATACACTTGATTTGGAGTCAGTTAGCAGCTCATGCTTATCGTAATGGACAAAAGGGGGCAAGGGCAAGTTTCTCCCTCCCCTCAGCCTTGCTCTCTCCCTTTCCCTGTCTCTTGGCGTGCTTCCCCCTGGAGACACGAGCCGGGGGCTGGGCGCTCTAATGGCCAAGCGTGACATTTAAACCCCTGCCCTCCGGTAGCTTTAGGGGGGCTTTGTGGA
>CAESWR010000138.1:585778-610171 GCA_903171835.1 Mullus surmuletus | reverse complement strand
TGTGTGTGTGTGTGTGTGTGTGTGTGTGTGTGTGTGTGTGTGTGTGTGTGTATGTGTGTATGTGTGTATGGATAATATTTATTCTTGAGAACATGCCTGAGATGGGCTTACTCGCCCGTAACTCTCCTACAGTCATCATGCCGGTATCTTATCAGGAAGTTCCTCAGTGTTTCACATCCGCCTGCTATCCTGTCAGCTTTAGATGGCATTGAAGTGTGGGAAACGTGTTTGTGTGTCTGTGTGTGTGTGTGTGTGTGTGTGTGTGTGTGTGTGTGTGTGTGTGTGTGTGTGTGTGAGATGCTAAAACCGGTTCCATCACTCGGATTTGGTCAGACCGAGGGGAGTTTTGGGGAGGAATACCACCATTCCCTCGTTAAACATTGCTGCTTCTGAGTGGGTTGGGCGGCTTTGGTTGCCATGGTGACAAATATCAACACAGGGGAGGCCAGGGGCTGATTCACCCTCTCCGGCTGGAAAACTCTGGTGGTGGTCGAGCCGCCGCTCCTCGACTCACGTGTTTTTTTCCGTGGTGAAGTGACGCCGCCGTGGTTACGCTTCAGCGCTTGAACCGCCGTGGGTTCTCCAGGTGAAACCAGTACGTGTCGGCGACAGCCAAACATGCAACCATCCACCAGGAAGTTCTTTTTTTAGCAGTCATTTGGGCGGCAGCAGGTGAACCTAAAACCTGCACCGGGTGTTCCGGGTACAAGTTCCATGAAAGGGAACATAACTAACAAAGAAAAACAGAAAATGGACTTTTCTCAGGTTGTGTTAACTTTGTGCCGCTGTGACGCACAAATAGAAAAGGTAAATTAACAACTTCAACCTTTTCTTAATGAAGTCTCACCTTCATTTGGTATCACGCCTGCTGCGTTTCTCGACTTAATTGTCAGTTTAATGGCTCACGGGGTGCGGTTCGCTGTGAGTTTGGCCGGGGCGGTCGCGCCGCTCGGCCCTGATTGGCTGATGGAGGCGAGTGACACGGTTTCGCTTCTGAATTAGCAGCTCTTACTGTAAACCACCCGGGTCAGAAAAAGAATTCTCTGTAATGTGAAAGCATTTGTAAAACTGCCTTGAACCGCGGCCTGGCTGATATTTACAGCCACAGTAATAATAATCACAACCCTAAACGTGGCTTGCAGAAATACATATTTCATTCAGCTGGTTGTCGCACACTTTGCAAATGTCTATGCACACACACACACACACACACACACACACACACACACACACACACACACACACACTCTGCACTGTGGTGACTTTCGAGCGTCGGGGTGGAGCGCCTGGCTGGTTAGTGGCCCATGTCAGCGACTGCCTGTGTTTTGTTTTTTCATGGTGGAGGAAAGTACCCCACATTACCCGCCGCTGTGCATCCAAAACTGCAACCAAGACTGAAGCAATCGCCTATCTTGACTTCGCTTTATGTAAAATAGGCGAGAATGGTGCAGCTGCCGCGCGGGGAGATGCAGGCTGACTGCGGAAGGTGTGTCCCTTCCTGTAAAGTAAACCGAATCAAAGGCGGAGGGAGGGAGGAGCCGCGACAAACACCACATTAGTAATTACGAAAGGCTAAAAAAAGGTTTTGTTGTTGTTGTGCTTCAGGATTCCTTATTGATCTGGGTTGCTAAGCGCCCCATTGCTGTGGTGTTAGTGGATTTCCCAAATGATCTCCTGTCAATCAACGCTCCCAGGCCGCCTTGTGTCGTCCATCTCCTCCAGTTTCCTGGTGATGAAATGTGTCGCATTGTCTCCGTTCTGAAGGTTTAGAGACATTTTTCCCAAAATAAAGTCGCTCAAGGAGTTAAAGATGCAAATGTTTCTGCAAAACGGGTGGTGGAATATTGATTTCATGCTCTGGAGGAGCTCGACTCAGCGATGTTGTTAACTTTTTAAAAACATGCTGATGCAAATCTTTCCAGAGAAAATCATCGCTCTGAGTCACCGAACATCTTGGTGTGCGATAGTCTCGGTGCAGCTGCCCCCCCGCAGCAGCTGAGGCGGCCGCGGAGGCCCCGAATAAACTCATGACAACATGGGCCGGAAATATCAGGCGGCATCGTGGCTGATGGAGATTGCACAACGAGACTGAGAACATTGTGCGAATAATCAACCGTCACCTCAGATCCCTCCAGCCAGTGCTGTGCACGGACCGATTGTTGAAAAAACAGCATTAAAGTGCCCTCTTAGGTGGCAGAAACGCGTGTTTAAGTGCCCTCCTCATTTGCAAAACACACTTAACTGCTCTCTTGGGTGGATGAACACAATAAATTGCCCTCTTGGGGGACAAAAACACGCGCGCTATAGTGCCGTCTTGGGTGGCAGAAACGCGTGTTTAAGGGCCCTCCTCATTTGCAAAACACACCAAACTGGGAAAGACACACTTAATTGCCGTCTTGGGTGGCAAAAATGCTGTGCAACATATAAACATGTCTACAGTGCCCTTGAAAATACGCTGAACTTCAGAGCCCGTTTGAGTGGCGAGACCGCGCTGCAGGTGCCCCTTTTTCTTCCTTGTGCCCCTGCCTTTCAAAGAGCCTTTGCACACCACTGCCTGCAGCTTATATTTAGGCAGGGAAGGGCTGCGGCTGCCATCCTGGAGTCGGATTTTGCATGTGTTGTGAGCTGGATGCAGATAAAGTGGGAGTGAGCAAGCAGGTCTGACGGTTATTCGGGGGGAATCATTTAAAAAAAAAACACTCAGGGCTGTTGTTTTTCAAATCATATCACGAGGAAGTAAAGCAAAGGGCTGAAAACTCTCTTGGGGCAAAGATCAAGGCGGTTGAAGGTGTGACGCCGCAGATAAGATCACAGAACGCACCTCTTGCACTTTGTTTTGAAGACCTTAAATTGAGCACATTTTCCAGATGCAACTGAATGCGCTTCAATGAGCAAAACTCGCTCGATGGCGGAAGGGATCATGGAAAACTTCTGCAGCCGCGATCCCTCCAATCAAAGTTTCCGCTGTCATGGTGCATGCGTGACCTTTGCAAACATGTTTCAACCCCAAACACGATCTTTCCCACACTTAGCTCGACCTTAAAGGCAGCATTGATCCATCGCAGACTGGATGGTGTTTATACAGCGGCCGAGGGACGCAAGCGCGCTGCTAACACAGAAACGCTGCAAACACAGAAACGCTGCAAACAGAGAAACGCTGCAAACGCAGAAACGCAGAAACGCTGCAGACACAGAAACGCTGCAAACACAGAAACGCTGCAAACACAGAAACGCTGCAAACACAGAATGCTGCAAACACAGAAACGCTGCAGACACAAAAATGTTGCAAACACAGAAATGCTGCAAACACAAAAACGCTGCAAAAAGAGAAATGCTGCAAACACAGAAACGCTGCAAACACAGAAACGCTGCAAACACAGAAACGTTGCAAAAAGAGAAACGTTGCAAACACAGAAACGCTGCAAACACAGAAACGCCGCAAACACAGAAACGTTGCAAAAAGAGAAACGTTGCAAAAAGAGAAACGCTGCAAACACAGAAACGTTGCAAACACAGTGTTTGCAAATTCTTTGTTTGCAGCGTTTCTGTTTGCAGCGTTTCTGTGTTTGCAGCGTTTCGGTGTTTGCGGCGCATTAGCAGACCTCGGCCACTGCATGTTTACTATCACAAACAGGAAGCCCCTCGTTCTGCCGGCCCAGGACACAGAAATCAGCTGGAATTTTCCGCAGGGCGTCGGGGCAGTTCCTTCCTGCTGTGTGTTTGTTTTTAATTCCTCGTGCTGAGGTTTTTCTTTTGGATCAGCTGACTACACACACACACACACACACACCCATACCCATCAGTGCTGTTGTTGGAAGGCCGAACCCGACCACGCCAAGCACAAACCTAGCGTGGGTACAGAGCTGTAAAGACAAGAGGCTGATTGCACAGAGGTGCGGTAGTGATTGGCAGTCAGGTGTGTGTGTGCGTGTGTGTGCCTTTTTTGCAAACTGCAGCTCATGTCAGGGGTCGCTGCTTCACACTCAGGTATCTACAGAGCAGCTTGATACGCGATTGGCAGCAGAAGGTGTGTGTGTGTCTCAGCATGTGTGTGTATGCATGTTTGTTTAGGCTTATTGCGGCCTCATATATTAGCAGGAAGCACACACACACACTTAACCTCTTATCAGCTGTGAATGATTAGTTATTGGTTTTTTTTTTACGGCTTTTACAGCAAACACAGTGATGTCAACCAGAGAGTGAGAGTTGGTTTTCAGCCAAAGTTGCTCGTTAGGAGATGAAGCGATAGCAAAGAATGTTTTTTCTGCAGAAATCCCTGTTAAATGTGTGTGTGTGTGTGTGTGCGCGTGTGTGGTGGCTGTTGAGGGGTGATGTCATAACCTCCCCTCTTGTTTTCTTTTTGCAGGAGCTACATGATGTAACCGCCCCCCACCACCGCCGCTGGACTGCAGCGCAAAGAATTTGTGTGTGTGTTCATCAGCCAGACACACACACACACACACACACACACACACAGAAGACGGAAGAAACCAGCACTTTGTCCCTTGAATTGCACACGTTTGTTGTTTGTTTACACTGTGGTAGCTCCGCCCTTCTGTGTTCAAAACCCACGCATTGCTGTCGAGAAAGTTTTATCTGAATTCATTGTTGTTTATTTGTTAAGCTCCGCCCCTTTCTTAGAGGATGGGAAGGAAGCAGTTCTGTGCATTTTTATTGACAGGAGACTTTCGGTTCTTAAAATGTGGTGTTTTGTTTTCAGTTTTGAATGCGAGATTGTTCAAGAATCTCATTTTATTGCACTACTTCGACACTTTAGTTGATGGAAGGTGTGTGTTGATGCGACCGGTTCGAACAAAGCATCTGCTAACTTTATATTTGATTTATTGTGATACGGTGAATGTAAGCAGATGACTTTTTGCATCCTTCAGTCAAACTGCTGTGAGAGGCTGTTTCTGTATTTCTTTATTTATGTATTTTCATTTTCATGGTCATTCAGCAGCTCCTCACTGTTTTTACTCTTTTCTGATGTTAGTTTAAGCTCCGCCCCTTTCTTAGAGGCCGGGAAGCAGTTATGTGCATTCCGTTAAAGTTTATTGACAGGAAACTTTTCGGCTCTTTTAGAATTTGGTGTTTTGTTTTCAGTTTTGAACGTGAGATTGTTCAAGAATCTTTTATTGCAATATAAAACATAACACACATCAGTCAGTTGATGAAAGGTGTGTGTTGATGTGACGGCCGAACAAGGTCTCTGCTAACTTTATATTTGATTTATTGTGACGTTGTGAATGTAAGCGGATGATTTTTTGGATCTGCTGTGAGAGGTTATTCATTTATTTTTGTATTTCCACGTCAACATTCCGCAGCTCCTCCCTGTTTTTATCTTTGTTTGTGGTGAGTTTAACGCATCGAAGATTTTTGAGGATTTTATTTCCTTTATTTCACACTATTTCTTTGATTCACACTGAGTGACCCCTAAACGTCAGTGATGGATCTTTTGTTTTTTATCAGTGTAAAGCTTTGATTTGTGTTGGGAAAGGAAGGAACGTGAGGAGAAGAAAGCGTGAGGTGAAAAAGACGCTGAAACTATCTGCAAGGAGATGAACTTTCACTCTTTGTTTGTCACAGTAATGAAGCAAACGTCACGCGCGGCTCTTCTGGCTTCTGCCTCCGCTTCGTCTCATGAGCGTAGGTGGATGCTTTTTTGGAACCAATCTCTGCTCTTTGTTCTTCTCACATGCTCCCATACGGATGCAAATCTGACTTAGACATCATCTGCCATGTTCACCCCCCCACACACGCACTCCTTACACGGTTAAGCTGCCATTTTGGAATCACTGCTTTGCCCAAAAGCTTTTTCTATTATTCGATAAGGAGCTGGTGGGCGGACGCGCTCCTGCACTGGTCGGATGTCTCTGGGGAACCTGCTGGATTATTCTAGAGGATTTCTGATGGATTTCTGCAAAAATAAACACGAGTATTCATTCTTTTTTTTGTGTGTGCGTGTGTTTTTTTTCTCCACCAATGGCGCGGCCGCGTCCACGGCCCTCAGTTGGTGTAAACGCGTGCGTGTGTAGCGGCAGACGTCTGGCGCTGTGAGCCGCGCGCGTTGCATCATTTGAATGGGACCAGAACTGAGAAGGTGTGAGCCGTTTTAAAGCGACGCTGGCCTACTTTGTTATCTGAAGGTACGGCGTTACACAACCCGCGAGGAGGAGGAGCAGGAGGAGGAGGAGGAGGAGGGCGAATGTAAAGAAAAGTAGGTGAGGAGAGGCGAGCGGTTGGTGAGGTGCGGAGCTGCCGGTTTGTTTTGATGGAGGCCGACATTCCACATAAATGCTGCATCAGTCGCTCGGGAACATCGCGTTCTGTGAGGCGGCAGCAGCAGCAGCAGCATGTCCAGACTTGCTGCTTGAGCCTTATGTAAGGCCTGGATATGACCCCCCCTCACCCCCCCCAGCCCCCACCCCCCACTCAGACATTACCGCTTACAATAACACAGGAGGAGTCTTTCATTTTTGCGGAAGGAGGTCATACGCGACTGCCAGCTGAGATGATGTCACATGGTGGCAAAGGAGGAGAAGCTGCTGTTGGACATCCAGCGCTCCGCCGCTCCTATATGGGACCTCAGGCAGCGCTCAGGGTGTGTGTGTGTGCGTGTGTGTGTGTGTGTTTCTGCTGAGATGACATAGTTCTGTAAAAATGTGTTGATTCATCTCAGAGAAATGATTGAAACCAGATCTTTGGAGGGTTTGGGTGTTAACCCTTGAGAGTTCCTTAAAAAAAAGACTTTCTCAAGGATGAAAAAACTGCAGTAAAAATACATGTATTCATATTTTATTTTCCACTTTAAATTAGTCAATCTTTTCAATCTTTTCTTCAGCCTAAAATATATATATTCAATATTAATCATTTGGGGGGATTTTAACCCTCTAAATGCCAGTTGGTTTGCATAACTCCACAGTATTTTAATAAAAACAAATATACATAAACTCAAATAATTTCCATACAATGCAATTCAAGGAGGATTTAAATATTTTAAATATTAGAGCCTCAGATGGTCATTGATTAGCAGCAACATTGAATTTGAGGCATTCTTATTTTTTCTGCCATGACAGATTTTTATAGCAAACTCTCTTATTAGTTCCTGGGGACAAAAGTGTTTCCTTCCAAAAGGCTGCTTTAAAAATATCAAATATTCATATTTTTTCCTACTTCAAATGAGTCAACTTTGGCCTGAAAGATACATATCAAATATCAGATATTTTTTAGGGATTATGAGTGTTTGATAAAGTTTGAGTAATCTCGAAAAGAACGATGGAGCTCAGATCTTCACAGCTCCAGATTAGTGGTGTGACGTGAGCCACACAACACGCACACACACACACACACACACGGATGAGGTCACAGGAAAACACACACAAACACACACCGACATTCTGAGTTCTTGTTGTGCGTGAAGGCGCCCGACCAAAACACAGTCTAGATCGAGATTAAAGACTCAGAATCGGCGCTCCATCACTCGCTGAGGAACGACCTGATGGAGGAAGTCTTTCAAAACAATAACAAAACACACACACACACACACACACACACACACACACACACACACACACACTGTCTATAGCTTCCGGTCGACATGATTCCAATACTTGATATCTTTTGCTCTACTTTATTCTTTCTTGGCTGTCTTCCAGCAGTTTGAAGCTATTGCTCTTCCTGTATGAACATTCCAAAGTAAAATCCCTACAGGATCAAGAAGTCAAGATTGCTTTTAATGTTTAGTTTTACATTTATACACCCACCTGCCTTTATACCTGTTTTTTGTCTGTAAAGTGACTTTCCAAATTATAAAGGCGCTATACAAATAAATTGTACTGTTGTTTTGTATTATTAGAGCTTCCCAAAGGACAGAATCCATCACTCTTCTCTTTTGCGTGCTTTTATTTTGAAATGTCTGTGAAAAGAGCAGTGGAATTGTCTTGAAAAGGTGAGTGTGCAGAAAACAGCTCTACACGTCGCACACAGAGGCGTCGGCGCAGGAAACCCTCAAAGACGCGGTGAATGTGCACATCTTCCTGCAGAAAAGGGAAGAGGATGAGCGTCATTCGGCTTCAATCGTGATGCGGCAGAACGCCGCCGTGTTTGCGGGGACGGCGGAGACTGGAGGCTGCTGCGAAGAGGAAACAAAGGTCAAAGCTAATGTCTATCAGCTGATCGGCGGTAGAACCGGGTGGAGGGAGGCCTCGCTGGAATGAGGAGCTCATTCCTGGGAGGTGCCAGGCAGCGCGGCTCATCAGTGTGTCATTCAGCTGAGAACACCGTGTTCCAGACGTGGACACACACACACACACACACACACACACACACACACACACACACCCAGCCGTCATTCAGATGGATGGAGCCGCGCCGCCTTTATTTTGACGGTTGTTAGGTGTCGATGCTCTGACTTGACCCGAGTCGCAGCGGCTCCTCCTGTTTCTTCATCATCTGACCCCATCTGTTGTGATGTGGACTATTGTGTCACCTTTGACGTATCTCTGTTCTCCATCTCCATCTTCTTCTTTTCTTTTTAATCCCTTCTTCTTTTCATCTTGCTTCGTGTCTTCAAATCTCCTCCGTGATTACAAGAATCATAACATCACAACAGCTCTTTTTTTTTTAATGGGATTTTATTTTGTTCCATGTATCTGCATGATTTGAGGAGATTCCCGACAAGCCTGTTATCACTGTTTGCCACAAGCTTTGAGAGGACTTTGCTCTGCCTTTTTCTTTCTTTTTTTCATTTGGCTTTCATCCTGCCTTTCTGTTTCACTCTGAATCAGCCGCCGGTTATATCTGGCAAGCACCGTGTGTTTATTGAGCGCTGAAAGTCCCCCCCCTCCCCCAGCGTTTCAGCTTATCTGCGTGTCCTGTTTGGGAATTTATTGATAAGAATCGGGAATATTTTCCCCCCCCAAATTCTGCCAGCAACAACATGCAAATTTGATGGCAGATGGCTTCAACTGTCGTGGTTGTAAGATGCACCAATGTTGGCAACCACTTACAGCTGCAGAGGACAACTTACTCATGAAAAAAGCAGGTTCAAAGTCTCTGTTTTGGATCTGCAAGGTATCTTTTCCTTCAACATTCAGTGTATTCCCAAAAGTCCTGCGAGCAACAAGGTGCAAATTTGATGGCCGATGACTTCAACTTTGGTTGGTTTGGTTGCAAGAAGCACCAACGTTGACTTAAAGTTACAGAGGAAAACTTACCCCTAAAAAAGTATGTTAAAATGTTGTTTTTGATCAGAAATAGAGTTTTTTCCCTCAAAATTCAGTGGGTTTTTTTTTTAGATATTTGATTTTTAATCATCGATCTTTTAAGTGCACTGGAAGCCCTGAAATCCCAGCAGCGATTCACCTGGTGTAAGAGAAAAAAGGTATAAAGTCCAAGACGATGTAGGACAAAGGACTGACGCCATTGTGTTGCGTTCAGGGTCACTGGGAACTTGGGGTTTTCCAGCTGAAAAAGCAAACGTTCCAATGGTCTTCTACAAAGTCCGTAGTTGACGAGAAAACAATCTGGTTTGCCAGTACTCTCAGTCTGCAAGTGCTTCTGGGAAATGGAGTAAATGTGTCATTTCTATGTAGCTTTAGGTGTTTTTCATGTTCCTCACCAGCTGTATTAGTATTATCGATCCGCTCCTCTGTCCTCCGGGCCTGTAGGTGGCAGCACTCGCCGCCGCCTTCTGCCTTTTGCAGCAAAAACACCCCGGCGTGTCTGTTACCAGGGAAACCAAACCAAACTATTGCATGCTTTCCCGGCACGTTCGTGACAAAACGTCTGCGGTCCCAAGTTCCGGCCATGTTGTTGAACTTTGATCTCTGGCGCGGTCGATGCCGAGCCGCTCTGATGCCAGCAACTTCTCTAACATGTTGCCAAACACGACAACCGCCAACCTGCTTTAGACGCCGCGCAACAGTGCGTTGGGGTAAAAGGTGGCATGGGGTTGCGTAAAAAGGCGCTGCACCACTTTTTCACCTCTTGAATGGTGAGAAAAGCAGTCGTCTGGCCGCTGCTGCCGAGCAACAAGAGCGAGGGATGTTTATCGACACGTTTTTTTAAAGACATTTCCGTGTGTATCACCACTTTGTTTTGTTTCTCTATTTGTGAAAGTGACTTTATGTAACGGCGGTGGGGGCGGGGGCTTGCACATCTTGATTGACAGGAAAGAGGAACCTGTGTGGACGCGGCGTGTGGGAAATGCTGAGCGCACTTCCACATCGCCGAGAGAAGCGTGGCAACTCGCTGCGCGGCAACTCTGATGTGTGTTTTCATCCAGTCGCTCCGCAGGCCAGAGGAGACGCCATCACACCTGAACCGCTCTGCTTCCAGTGTAATCGGATTACTCGAACCCTTAAAAAGCGACTTAAAAAACGTTCTCAATCGTCCCTCAGAACCAAAAACGTCCGCTCCCTAAAGAACTGCTGTAAAAAAAACATTACAGTAATTATTCCACTTTAAAGGAGTCAATCTTTTTGATCAACTTCAGCCTGAAATATTTATACATATATATCAAATATCAGTTTTTTGGGGGTATTTTAACCCTCTAAATGCCAGTTTGTTTACGTAGTATTTTAATTCAAAAAAATACAAAAACTCAAATATTTCCTTTAAAACGCAATTCAAGGAGGATTTTATTGTCATTATTATTATGATTAGATCCTCAGATGGGTCAATGATTAGCAGCAACATTGAATTAGAGGCCTTTTTTTCCCCTGCTACGTCCAAAAGCCTGCTGTAAAAATATCTTATATTAATATTCAAACATAGTATTCAATCAATCTTGCTAATCACCTTTAGCCTGAAAGCTACATATCAAATATCAGATATTTCTGAGGGATTTTGACCCTCGAAATGGTTAAAAAAAAACAACCTCTGGCCAAAAACGTCCCCAGGAACTCTTAAGGGTTAATTTCCGCCGCCTGATGGCTCTTGTCTAAACATCCGTGTTTTGAAGCTCTTTGGTTGGTTTGATGCTGTGAGGAGAAACTGTCATGTCATGCAGGGAAGCGTCTGCTGCTGCACAGATCCTTCGACCAGCACTTTCGACTCTTGCTTGGGTGGTTTTTTTTTACGAGCTGCATATCAAACCTTTATCTGCGGACGGCTCAGCATGTTTCGTCGTTTTATCGCCTGCCACCACGCGATGGACTCTGCCCACGTTACCTCAGAGCCTCCACGGTCAGCTGGGCTCGCCATCCGCTCCCCCCCCGCTCCATCCCTGTGTGTGTGTGTGTGTGTGTGTGTGGCATGTGTTTGGAATCCTGTCCTGACCGAGTGTGGGAGAACAAGGCCCCCCAGTGTGTGCTCTGTTTTCCACATTCCTCGGCCCTGACATCAGCACGTCTCCAGGAAGGACGCGGCCTCCGCGGCGAGAGGGGCTGTGTGCGGGAAGAGGCCCACCGTGACCCCGGCAGTCTGGCTTGCGGACCCCCGGCAGGGTGGGAGTCGGGGGATGTGGGGGGGGGGGCAGCAACAATGCAATCAAAGGGATGCTTTACATACCACATGTTGTTTTGTGGTATAAATTAGACGGCGATCGTTAAGATGGATTAAGCCCCGCCCCCTCCTCATTGACGGGCCATATGGAAATTTAGGTCACATGCTGAATGTAAATATTATGGTTCAGCAGCTGCTTTCTGGTCTCCCATAAGTCACCCATATCTTTGCACTCAAATGCGTCATCTTTCATGCATTTGAATGTACAGGTGCATCGCAGTAAAGTAGAACATCAGAGAAAATGTCAGTAATTCAGTACAAAAAGTGAAAGTGAAACATTATAAGGATCCATGACACACAGAATGAAACAGTTCATGTCCTCATTTATTCAAGTTCTTCTCAAAAAATGTGAATATTACAAAAGAGCAATTTTAAAAAGTATTTTTGATATGGAAATGTTGGCTCTGAAGGTGCTCTCAATACTTAAACTACTGGAAATGAACTTTTCCATGATGTTCTAATGTATTGAGATGCACCGTATGATGAGATGTCTCTTCTATTCTATTCGATTCTGGATTCACAGTTTTTTTTGAGTCGACGGTATCTGAGGCGCGACCCAGAGAACATATAAACGCACTTTCACTGTGCAAACATTGAGATATGGCGGCGGCAGCGGCGGCGACCCGGCCGACCCGCCACATATCTCTGCCCGGAGCTCAACGTCCCATCAAGGTTCCTCAGAATGCCGCCGTTTTCCCACGAGCGGCGCCGTCCAACGCAAACATGCCGAGCAAACAGAGAAAAAAGGCCCGCACGCTGCTGTCATGTGACGTCAGTGATGCAGCGGGATTTAGCGGCGCTGTTTGTCAGCAGGCGGCTGTTAATCAAATCTGATCAAGCCCCGCCCACAAGCCGCAGATTAGAGTCAAAGCCTTTGTCAGTGGATGTTTTTCTTTGGTCCTGAGTCACAGTGCACATATTTTTGATGTTTGGAGGAAGAAAACATTCGCCTCTCGGCTCAGCTTGTGCTGGAATCCTCCAAAGTAAAGGTCAGCTCGTCCGCTTTGTTTGCTAAATAAAGTCAAGTCCACTTCTTCACGTCCTCGTGCTGCGCCGAGGGCGGAGAGGTCGACTCGCCGTCGCCCCCTGTGGTGTACTGAGCGTGTCGGCGTGTTAGCGTGCTAACCTCACCGTGACGCAACATACAAACACCACTGCATTACATTTGAACTTGTTTCCTCACACCTTTTTTTGCAATTTTGGAGGGATTTTTCATGACAAATGTCAGCTATGGTGGTTAAAGGTCGAGCACCGGCTGCTTTAACAGGAGGAAGTGATCTCAACTTTGGTTTTAGGGTGAATTTCTCTCTTAAATCCTCATTCTGACTCCAATATATTGAAATAATGCATTAAATAATTCATTATTATTGTTATAATTGAATGATTCTTCCTCTCAATCACCTTGTAGACTCCATTTGTGGGGTTTTTGTGCAGGTTTTTGTTTATTTCAGCAACTGCTGAGGAGTGAAACGTAACACTAACACACACACTCTGATCTTTTTAATGAAAAATATCAAATATTGCGGTCAAAGGTCGGGCATCAGGTTTCTTTAACAGAAAAAAATTCTCTCAACTTTGGTTTTTGGGTGAACTTCTTTTGTTAATCATCATTTTAACTAAATAATGTTGAATGAAGGCGTCAACGCGTTCTACACTTCTAGTGAACGAATCTTCTCTAAATCATCTTTGAACCCATTTGTAGGTTTTTTTTGTGTTTTTGCACAAACACACACCTTAAAACTCGCACTCTGATCTAAAACTCAGTGGACGTTTCTGGACTTACACTTCTCTGCACCGCTCACATTTCATGGAAAAGCCCAGACGCACCTGGAACTTTTATTTTGGTTCATTTTGTTTTGAATTTATATAACATTTACGACACCCGAGGGGACTTTTGCTCATGTTTGACGTACGAAGCGCACGCACACACACACACACACAAACACACGCGCTGTTTTGAGGCGAAACACGCGTGCGGCCGGTCGGTAACGTGAGTATTTTGGTGCGTCAAAGCCACCTTCGTCTCCTCGCCGAGGATGTTCGTCTCCTCTTTCCGAGCCAACGTGGCCGCTTTCGTTTGTTGCTGTGCTTTTCCTTTTCTCTTCCCTTGTAAGGCAATCCCTGTGACTTCTCTGGTTTGGGTTTTTTTGGAGACGGAGGGGGTCTGGTGAGTCTGGTGGAACAACATCGCGACGCGGCGATCAATCGGGAGTGATGGAGCAGCAGAGGAATGTTTGCAGCGAGCCGTCAGCTGTGCAGCAGCAGAGCCGCCGGCGTCGCTGCTCTTAGTTTCGGAGTCTGAAAATTCCTCCTCCATGCCGTCACGCTCGGGGCCGCCGTTCACCTCCACATACGGCCTTGTCTCGGCTCCCCCCCTGCCAGCACGAGGCCAAGTGTGTGTGTGTGAGGCCGCGTGGGAGGGCTTGTCGCGGTGGGGGGCAGGGGCGGGGGGGGCTTGGAAGCGCGGGAGGAGGAAGACATCAAAGTCGAAGGGGGGGAAATCGGATCCCCTCGCCGGACAAAGCCGAGCGCCGGCTTCAGACAAAGGAAAGGCGATGCGCCGTGTGAGCGTGAAGGCCGCGCATGCCTCCCCTCATGCACCCCCCCACCCCCCCCCCCATGCCCCCCGCCCTTATGCCGCCCCCGTCTGGCTCCATTCAGCTTTTCAGTCATTCAGCTTCATCGGGCCCCTCTCTGCCAGGAACAACACTGGGACCACCGGGAGGCGCGCTGACATCGGAGCTCTCTGTGGTCAGGGGGCGTGTGTGTGTGCGTGTGTGTGTGGGGGGGGGCGGAGCAAAGCGGGGTCTCCTCCTCCTGGTGGGGTCGACTTGACGAATTCAAACAAAAACAGACGAAAAAAATGGTGCAACACAACTAAAACAGGCAACATATTAGAGAGTCGATGCTCGCAGAGGCCGCCGCCATATTGGTCAGGGGTCAGGGGTCAGGGGTCGGGGAGATACAGGTGAGAAACACTTTCTTTCCATCTGCAGCACTTCAAATATTGAGATTTGCTTTTTGTACAGTATTCATGATCTATTTAAATGATTTATTATTTGGTGCACAAGAATGACAATTAAAGGAATCTGAATATTTCAATGGGCAGATAAGTGAAGTCGCTCTGCTTACAAACCGAGCAACAACAGCCAAGATGGTCACAAGATGCAGAGTTTTGAAAGGTTCAGAAATAGTGATAAATCAATACAGTTGTTTTCCATCGATTAATCTATAGTAACTTTTTAATCCTACGTTTTTGTCACATTTGTTAGAGGCGTCTCGTCCTGGGTTTTTGTCTTGTGATTTTTATGTTTTATTTTGAAAGGTAACTCTCCTCTGGTTTCAGGTCTCTTGCCCTTCCGTCTGACGTCTCCGCTGATCCCTGATCGTTTCCACCTGTTCCTCATTAACCTCATGTGTCTTATAGTCTGCGTCTCCCTTCGTCCTGAGCCAGAGGGCCTCGTCATGTACTTTAAGCCCTCGTTCCAAGTCCTGTCCTTGGTTGTATTTGAAAGTTTTCTTGCTTCCTCTTTAGTAGAGTGACTTTTGGTTGTAAGTTTATTTTTTCCCCCTAGTCAGTTTTACAGTCTGTTTTGTCTCTTAGTTTAGTTTTCCTCCCTTTGTTGGAGCGTGTTTTTGTTTTGTAGATTTCTCTTGTTTTCTTTGTCAGAGAGCTGCGTTGTTTTCCTCCGTTGTGCAGCGCCTTTCGTTGTGTTTTGTTCGTAACGTTCCCTCGTTGTTTAGAGAGTGTGAGGCTCAGCTCATTTCCGTTTTCTGTTTATCTTTATTTTTGTCAGTCCCGTCTACGGACACCTTCCCCATCGCCAGGTTCATGGCCTGTTTCGTTCTCACTCTACTTCTGAGTCTAGGAGAAGACTTCACAATAAAAGCCCGTCTGAACCGTTTACCCTCCGAGTCCTCTTTCTGCCCGAGCTTGACCGTTTTCTGTCTGTGGCAGAAACATAAAACTTCTATCTGTTCATTAAAAAACCAAATTGATTGGTGGGGATTTTTCTGTACTTCCCTGTCTCGTCTGTGAAGCCGCAAACCAGAAAATGAAAGAAGAATCCGCTGAGATCCAACAAGGCTCTCACTAATAAAGAAACCACAGGGAGAAAAAGAGGAAACGTCGCTCGCAGAATTCACTTTCTATTAGCAGGATTCTTCCAAACATCATGACCTCAAACGATGTTTTTTGTCTGTGTGAGAGTTTTTTTAAATAGATGAGCTGATTAATTTAGTGTAAATCCTCCTCAAGGGTTTCTCGAGTCCCTCGGGATGAAAAACGTCCCCGTCCATGAAAACTGCTGCAAAAATATCAAATATTAATATCTTTCCACTTGAAAGGAGTTCATCTTTTTAATCAACTTCAGCCTGAAATATATATGACAAATATTAATTATGTAGAGGGATTTTAACCCTCTAAATACCAGTGTGTTTATGTTACTCAACTGCATTTTAATCGAAAAAAATAAAATATTATTATTATTAGATCCTCATATGGATCAATGATTAGAAGCAACACTGAATTGGAGGCATTCTTATTTTTTCTACAGTGACAGATTTTTATTTTATTTAAGAACAAACACCAGAAATTGAAATTTGAAAGCAAAAGAATATCCTTTAGAAAGATTTAACTATGTTCATCCAACGCGGTCAAAGTGGCTTGAAAGCAGTGGGGTCCAAAAATGGCCCCCAGGAACTCCTAAGTATGTTGTTGAAATAAGCGTCTTCCTAAGGGTGTGCAGTGTTCGCTCAGGCTGCTGAGAGTCTTTGCTGCTGCTATAATTAACTTTTTAATCAGCCCGCTAATGGAAGCAGAGAGCCGTGTCATAAAGTTCCCGGCGATCCCGCTGAGAAATACGCCTTTTTTTGGAACTTGGCAGCGGGACGCGAAAGAGTGTTTGTCTCTCAGCTGTTGAGTGACACATTGATTAAACTGGCAGCCAGTTCACACACCTGCGTTCCTGTTGTTTCACCGCAATTACATCATATAACACCTCTCCCACACACTCACACACACACACTCAGAACAGTAAATTGGGGACAAAGTGAGACATCAACACTGAGGATGTTTGTCTCGGCATGTCGGCCCCTCCATCGCCCTTACGTCACCCTCCGCCGCCGAGCGCTGAGCTCCTCACAGGCGCTCGAGTCATCCAGAAAGTTTCACACTTAGTTTCCATCTTAGAAAAAAAAAAAAAGTTGTGTAATTGTGAAGTTTCTGAGATATTTCGGTCCGCGCTGCGTAATTTCTGCCGAAGGACGTCTGTGACTCAATGCGAATATCAAAAGCCGAAGTGTAATTCAAGAAAGAACAGATACTGTCTGTATGACATAGAGCGATGACCCTCCATCACCATGGCGACGCTGTGTGGACATAAACAGAGTTCCTCCATGATCTCACGCCGCTGATGTAACTCAGACACAGATCATAAGTTTTGTTCCCATCGTGTAAATTCACTCCGGATAAACGACAGGATCTCAGATGTTACAACATCGGCAGAGGTCGAAACAACCCTGTGAAACGATTTATGTCGGTGGTTAATCATCGGAAACTCATTGGAACGATGCTGGAAGACGGGAACCGGTCAGAGAGGTTCCTCCGTTTGGTGGAGAAAAAGAGCCGCCTTTCCTGAGAACGACTCCCGGAGCCGCCTGTCCGTCACAACCAGGCATCCTAATTGCATAACAGTAGGAGGCCACGCCCCACACTGGCACACAGGGAGGGGTCACATACCTTTGGCCACGCCCCCTTACTAACGCTGGGCGCGGCGAGGCCCCACCTTTGTGTCCCACCACAACAATGCTGCTGTATTTCTCCAGGGCGGAAACATCTGTCTGCATCTGGAACCTTCATCAGGAGCGTTGGGAGGAGCAGAGCGCAATCCGTCGCCATGCCGACGCAGCGTCGGCCGTGCAGGATGTGTTGCTGCTACTCGATCAATGAGGGTCATATTAAGTGATGCGGAGGGAACTGATTAGATGATCGCAAAGAAAGTCATCCAAAAATCTCATTATTGAATCATGTAAATGGACAATCAAGAAAACAATTATGTCATTAAGAAAATACCTGAAGAAGAATCATTGAATATAACAACATGGATCTTATATTGTGAACACATAAAATGCATTAAAAGTATGCATTTTTTATTATTGAAACGATATGAATTAAAGACACATTGTTGACAGACATTATCCTCCGCTGCGGACCTTAAAAGTGCAGAATCCACAGCTGATGCTCGTGCCTTCACACAAAACCTCACATTATCAAACTTCCTCGCCTGAAATTGTAGTCTTCTTTGCATGATTTATTATCGTTAAAAACCACAAACAACACATGTGAAATCCGTGTCACAATTCAAACGTGACCAGACAATAATTGTTATCTCCTCACTGACTCTCATTCATAAAAAACTGGGTTTTGAGGAGCCACAGACCAGGAACAGAAGGGCGGGACTTTGCCACTCCACAGCACTTCCGAGACTGGATCACATCCTCATTGGAGGAAACCCCTTATATGGTCGTGCTTTATTTGGGGACTGCAATCAGCTGCAGTGCTGAGATAAAGCAATATTCTCCCTGGCTCCTCCGTCCGCAGCCTTATTTGGGATCATAAATTCATAAAGTGCAGATGAGAAGTTCTCAGGGCGGTTTTAGTGTTTGCAGTGAGTGGACAAGAAGCTCCGCCCCGACGTCACCGGACGCCACACGGCAGTAAAACGGCTTCATAGATGTGAAATGCAAACAGAAAGTTTTATGTGTTTCATCTCTAAAGTCACCACACTGGGTCGTTTTTGCGGCTGTGAGACCTGCATCTTATGGTTTCCCAGCGTCACAGTGAGCTTGCAGAAGGGAAGTGCAACCTGGAAATGCCCATATAAGGAGAAGGGGACGGAGCCGGAGCTGACTCTGCTTCCTGTGCCTGAATTCACTGAATCAGGAATTGAAGGAAACCAAAAAAAAGACTTGGGGAAAATTCTTGTGTAATAAAATAAATGAAGTGGAATCACCCCACCCACACACACCCATACACACACACACACACACACACACACACACACACACACTTGGCGTCACTCCTCACACCCGGAAGCCGCGTCCATTGTTTGGAAGCGAGTCTATTGTTCCCCTTCAGAGCTGCTCTTTCAAACAGTTCCTCCTCTGGACCAGTTTCACCACCGATCCTGATCCTCGCTCAGAGACGACTCCGCTCCAACTGGCTCGCCCCGTCACGCCGCCGCCGTCCCCTCGCCGCCCCCTCGCCGTCCCCTCGCCGTCCCCACTCCGCTTTGACCTTTGACACATTTCAAATCCACCTGACTGCTCTGATAGAATGACAAACTTGTGCGTCTCCTTGAGTGTGTCATAGCCGAGGGCCAACACCTTCTGACACACACACACACACACAGCTGACAGGCCCAGGCCGGCTCGGAGCTTCGATCCCTCCCGCTGCGGTTTCACACTGGAATGTTTCTCATGTGGTTTCGTTTGATATTCGGTTTTCTTTTTTCTTTCTTTTTTTTCTTCTCGTGGCTGCCAGACGCCGTCCTTCCGCCGGTACAGTAAGATGGCAAACAGGGAGCAGAGGCAGGGCCACACTGTGTTTGCTGTCAACACACACAACACACACACACACACACACACACTGTATATCACACACTGCATTTCTCTCTCTCACACACACACACACACGCACACACACACACACACACACAAAGGGCAAGCCAAAGAATAGGCTGCATGTTTCCAGAAACAAAGAGCCTTTGTGTGCAAAGAAAAGTGTGGAAAACGCCTCGCTGACGCCCCCCGGTGGTGGAAACGCGGCCGGCAGGGGGAAGCTCTGAGGTGGGATTGAGGAAGCAGGCAGTTTGACGTACGAATGTGTGCATGGAAACACCGTCAAGCGTGGAAGCGAGAGGTGACAGAGGAGAAGAAGCTCGGTGATTTGGTTTCTGCTCGCCGGAGCCTGTCTGGTTTTGCATAGTGTGTGTGTGTGTGTGTGGGGGGGGGGAGCCCCGCATACTTCCTGTTAAATGGGGTTAACGCCACCTCGCCTCCTCCCCCTGCTGCTGCTGCTGCTGCTGCACTCACAGTTTCCTCCTACAAAACAATAATAAAAGCACCAAAGAAGCAGGTCGTTGCTAATTGGGAGGAAGCCTGGTTCGTCCTCTGGGGAGCAGGAGCGGCTGGAGCGCGTCCTCGTTGGTGCCGCACCTGCGTTTGCCTTCCCACGGGGGGAGAGGGGGGTCTGCCGGGAAAGAGGGCCGGGGTGAAAATAGGGGGGAGGCGAGGTTACTTCCCTTGCAATGTGTTGATTCACTGTTTCCCCTCCAGCAGGCGGGCGTCGTCCTGCTCTCACACATGTCGACTCAATGCTGCGATTAGCGTGGTTTCACTTTGGCAACACCCCCCCACACACACACACACACACATAGGAGTCATCTGTTTTTCTCTGGTTGCGCGGCTGCGTTCAGGCCTCAGCCGGCTCGCCTCTGCTTCTGCTTCCTCCCGGCTGCAGCGTTTCGTAGAAACACCCGAGCGCAGAGTTTCTGTTTGAAAAAAAGGAACGGAGGAAACAGCTCTGAGTCGTCACAGGAAAGTCGAGCAAAACAGGCTTTGATCGACGTCTGCTGGAGTGTGAATTCCACTGGAAGCTAAATGTAGTGTTTTGAAGTGACGTGAAGTCGAGGGCGGGAGGAAGATGAGGAGGAAGATGAGGAGGAAGCTGAGGAGGAAGATGAGGAGGAAGATGAGGAGGAAGATGAGGAGGAAGCTGAGGAGGAAGATGAGGAGGAGCAACGACAACATCTTTATTATTTCGATCCGACCGCAGATGTAAACAAACGATTGAGCCACAGATTTCACTCACTAACTTCTCAATAAAGTTTTACAAAAGCTGCAGCAGCTCGGAGTGTGCGACTGAAATCTGCCTACTGAAGCATAAAGCAAACAACCTCAAACATTTCTCAGTTCCAGTGAGACACACACACGCACACACACACACACACACACACACACACACACATACAGAGCATCATTTCTGCGACCCCGCTGAGGTGTTTGCTGTCTGACACACAAACCTGTTTCTTTCTGCAGCCACTGACACTGACACACACACACACACACACACAACCACACACACACACTATGCATAGTGCGGCCGCTGCGTCACAGCTGTGGTGACTGCTTACTGGCACCCAAACACCCAAACGGGGGCTTCAGGAAAGTTTCCAGGCGGAGCTGCGGCTGCGAAATGACGCCTCATTTGATGGCTTTTGGTTGTTGTTGTTATTTTTTCTTTTCGGCATTTACTCATGAGGTGGACAGTTATTTTCCTTGGCAGGGAATCCCAGACATCAGATCATGCAGAACCACACGCTGAAAAGGTCACACAAACCCCTCACACACACACACACACACACACACGAGGAAAGTTTGCCAAGAAATCCAACTTCAGCATCTGCATTTTCGCTTGTATTTTTCATATTTACTGCAGAAAATGTAACACTTATACAATATAATGTGATGTGACTGCGGGATGTGAATGTAACGCTTATACAACGTATCAATCAAAGTAGATGTGAGTGTAAACATCCCGGGTGGCTCCGTTTCTTCGTTTGGGAGCAGCTGCGGTGGGGATCTGCAAATAAAAATGGGCAAAACATCCCCAGAATGTGTTTTTGTCTGAGTTTTCAGTATGCACACACACACACACACACACACAATTTGCAGACTTGCAAAAACCTACTGAGTGTGAGAACCTCGGACGCGTGCGCCTCACACTCTTATCGGCTTAAAAATCTGTTCCGAAAATGAAAACGAATGAAATAGCTGCATGAAGAAAACACACCTGGCGACTGCAATTATCTGTTATTATCTGCTGTTATGTGGCAGCAGAATGCAGCGGGGCGGCGTTTCTCACAGTGTGTGTTTCATCATGAGGGTTGGGCCTGCAGGGAACCATCGCCGAACCAATTCTCCACTGTATAAACATCAGAGAAGGCTGAAGGAGAACCAAACCAGTTCCAGTCTCCCCCAAAATACACCAAAATGACCAAAGGAATCTTTCAGCAATAATAATGGTAATAATAATGATGATAGTAATAACAATGAAAATAATGATGACGATAATAATATTAATAATAATAACTAAAATAAAATATAATCATAACAATAATAATAATAATAGTAATAATAATAAATACAAATATTAATCATATGTAGCTGCTGCTTTACATGAACGCCCATACAAAACATACATAGTGCCATAGGGATGATGCTGCTGCTGATGAGGATGAGGATGACGATGACGATGATGAGCTCAGTATTGCTCTCTGCACGTCTGCTTTTCCTCATGCAGCTCTTTTGGCTTCTTTGTCAGCCAAACACTGAAAACACACATCCACACACACAGTTGCCTGTTTGAGCGCAACGATTTCATAAGAGGCCCGAGTGTGTGCGTTTACGCGCCTGCTGCCACCTGCTGGCCAGAAAAGGAAGAGACTGGAGAACAGGAACAAAGCAAGAAAAAAATCCCAGGTAGTTATTTTAACAAAGGCTGTTTCGGTTTGCTTTGAGGGGGGAAACACCACGGAAGGTTTGGTGAAGTGCGTCAAACTGATAAGGGAAGGAAGAAGGCCAACGTGTAGGTGAGGCCGTTAGTTATTAAATGGCAGTTGGAGAGAAAGAGGAAGTGGTGGAAAAGGTTAAAGGAGGTCTCGCTCTGAAATCAACAGAGGATTAGAAAACAAAGAAATATACCAACCTCAGACAAAGAAATATACACGGCAGCTGGAAATGAAAGGTGAGGGTGACGGTGAGGAGGGACGGAGGAGAAGAGGCTGAAGAAGAAAAAGACAAAGTTCAAGGGTCACAGAGCCGGCGTCGCAGGTCTCGAAAAAGAGGATGTGACTCTCGCTTTTTACCCAGAATTACCCAGGAAGACTCCATTTGCATCAGGGAATGTTTCAGCGTGAATCATCATCATCATCATCTGAAAACAACAATCAGCTGGTTAAAGATTAATACGTTTCTAATGATTGATTTATAAACATTCATGCAGTTCTATTTGGCTTTTTCCAGAGATTCAGCTTATTGTTTTAGTTTGTCATTTATACTTGTTATTTAAATATCAGTAAAAAAAAAAAGAAGATGTAATCAAGATAAATAAATATATGTATATATATATATATATATATTTGAATCCTAATGTCAGTCTTTGTTTATTTTCAAAAACGTTTCTGGCCTTTATGAAACATCTGTCTTTAGTATCTTATTGTGTTGTTTTGGGTAAATGCATATTTTAGGGAGGGTATTATATATAATATTATTATTTTGTTTGCTCACTTTTTACTCTCTTTTTATTCTATTCTATTTTACTTTTTATTCTAATATTTCATTTTGTTTTAGACTATTTATTTTCCCTCAGTTTTGCTCTGCTTTACAGTTTATTTTACATTTCGAGTCACTTTCTTTTGTGACGAGAGAATTTCCCTTTGGAGATCAGAACAGTGATCCTGATGGTGAGCAGGTGCACAGAAACCCCTCACGTCGCCCCCTGGTGGTGAAAACACCCACCTGCAGGCAGTCGCGCCGCCGGCTCCCTCCCACATGTGCAGCTCACTCTCAGCCACTGGAGGGCAGCCTGTCGCTTCCTGTCTCACCTGACCTGGGTTTTAATTGAATTAGAGCCGAGCGCATGAGTTCATGCCCCCCCGCAACCCGGCTGCACAACCCCCACCCCCCTCACACACACTCACACACACACACTCCGGCTCACACACACCCCCCCACCCCAAAATAATAAAATGCTGACATCTCCAAGTGCCGCCAGTATGCCTGTCTCAGCAGAGCCTGAAGCCTGAGAGAGGGAGGGGGGTGGGGGGGGAGATAGAGAGAGAGAGAGAGAGAGAGAAAGAGGGGAGGGGGTGAAAGAAAAAAGAGAAACAACTTTCTGTGCTTTCTGACTGCGGGCTCTGCCTTGCTGAGGGGCTTCAGCGCTGCGCTTCTGTGACGGTAGGTGTGATGCAGCTTCCCTCTGCCTGTGCTGCTGTTTGGGGTGGTGGTACGTGAGTGTATGTGTGTGTGTGTGTGTGTGGGAAGGGGGGTCTTTTCCAGCACGTTGGGGTGATCCAGACTCTAATCTTACCCTCTGGGGTGCCACTTTCGGGGGGCTTTATCTCTTCAAGCCAGAGATTCCTCCATGAACGGGGGATTCTGGGGGGCAGCTTTGGGCTGAAATGCTGAAGTTTGCGCAGAACTTTTTGAGTTGGGGTTGAGGAACTGGCGTGTGGGGGGGTGGGGGGCATGTGTGTGGGGGGGTGGGGGGCTTGTGTGTGGGTGGGTGAGGGGGGGGTGCAGCGGCTCTGGCAAGCGGGTGAGCTGAAATCCACATTGCTGTCACTCAAGCCATCGGAGAGCTATTTGGAGGGGTTAAGCCGCCCAATAGCTGTCCATCGCTGTGCAGTTAATTCATCGGGGGGGGATTTAGAGATGTTGTCTCAGGGGGCCGGTGACTTTAGAATCAGGGAAAGGAGGGTTAAGTTTGCCCACGGCCCCACTTCCTCCCCACTCATGGCCCATTAGAGGCTCACGGGCGCAAAACTGCAGGTGGAAAAAGAAGTTTGGGCGCTATTTGTGAATGTAAAGGTGTATTGGCCTGCAGTCGGACCCCCACCCCAATATGGTTCCCCTCTTGGAGGAGGTCTTGGAGGAGCAACCCAAGCCGGCGAGGATTCACACGGCTGCGAGTAGCTGACTTGTGAAGCTAAAATTAAGCTGATTTGGAATGTTACACTCGGGCGGTAAGACGTGGAGAAGCCGACGCGCGGATGGTGACAAACCTGAGAGGCCGGTTTAAAAAGCCGCCTGAGCGAGCGAGTGACC
>CAESWR010000138.1:546452-578745 GCA_903171835.1 Mullus surmuletus | reverse complement strand
CACAATGTTCGCAGATAGACGAGCCGCCGTTTGTCACTTTACATGAAGCTCAGGAGTGTTTTACTGATTTATTTATATCTCTGTGATATTTACCGCCATCATTCTAGTACCAGGACTACACGTTATACTCCATTTCAAGGTAAATGATGTGTACTTCCAGGGGTGTAACTAAGGATTTTGGGGTCCATCGACCATTCAACACATTTGATGGCCCCGGCTACATAAATAGACCCAAAATTGAGTCATACATGCTCTTCTTTATGATGATCCTTTGAGTACACTGTCATCCCAGGGACACTCCTGACAAACCCATTGGGTGGGCAGGCATCCGGAAAAGCAGAGTAGGGGTGGGGGGTGGGGGGGGTGTTCATCCGGCACCATCGGTCCATCAAAGAGACCACCGTTTTACCACTGGACCCGGTCCAGAAGAGGATTAAAACCTCAGTTAGCCTCTGTCACTCTATTGTTCAGGGTCTCTGGCAAACAGGCCAAAGAGGGGTGGCGTGTCGAGTAGGTGGGTCGGAGGGGGCTAGTTGGCCTACCCACTCTGGCTGGACGACGAATGAGTGGGTCAACAAGTCACTTTGGCGGCTTAATTGTCGCATTTCATAGCAGATATTAACATGCTGCTATATCTAGGCTTTTCCAGCTCTGCAGTCGAGCCGGTGCTGTAAAACTACCGTGGTGGGTTATTCTCAGTGACAAGCCCAATGACGTGGGGGTGGGGCGTGTGTGTGTATGTGTGTGTGGGGAGGGTCCGAGCAGGCAGCTGTCTCACCGGCCTGCCCTCCTCACAAGGCCCTTCCTGTAGTGTGTTCCCCCTAGCCCCCGAACCCACCGGGCTCAGGAGTGGGAGGGAGGGTCTCTGTCCCGGCTGTTGGTGTGTGACACAGTTTGCTGTCAGCAGCAGGTTGCAGCAGCAGCGCGGGGAGAACCGGCAGCTCCGCCCCCTGCTGGTCATGAGTGGTAAAGGCAACCGGCTGAGAGGAAAGCATGTTTGATGGTCTGTCAAATCCGCAAACAAATTATACATACAAGCATAACTTTAATCGATCATGCAGCAAAACTTTAATTTTCTCAAGGGACATTTTGAATGATTAATCTTCTTTATTTCAGTTTATTTGCCACTTTACTGCAAACAAATGATGCTTCAGTCATCACCAGTTGGATGGAAAATGTGGAAAGTATCATTTGTAGGCGGCTGTGATTTATTCCCGAGGGTAAAAAAGAAAAAAAGAAATGCACATTTAATCAGCAGCTGTGGTTGTTTACTGTGTACACTCTGGTTCCTGCCATGAAAATAAGTCCCAGTCAGATGGTATCTTTCTTTTTCTGTCCCAGCGGAGCCACTTCAAAGACATGGAATCACCTTATCTGTCTGATATCTCACTCTGACTGTGTGACTAACTGGACTCTTTCTCGTAAATATTGACCGCATGTGCAAACCTCCGGTTTTTCCCACAGCCGCCTCCTGAATCTGTGTGTTGGATGAAATGTCCAGTATCATTATCATTTTATCTTTGTTGCAGTGATGTCGGTTGGGGAGCAAAGCAGCAGAGGCGAATTTAAACATTGTCAAACACCGCAGATATTTTAATAGTGCATTCATTGTTTTCGCCTGCACGCAGCCATCCTGGGAATGTACACACTGATGAGCAACAAGCAGTACTACGATGCTCTGGGCTCCACGGGAAGCATCGCCAACACGGAGGGCATCAACAGTAAGAGCACTTTTTCATTTTGACACATTTTGCGGAGCTGTTGTGTGGGGATGTAGCTCAGTGGTAGAGCGCGTGCTTCGCATGTATGAGGTCCTGGGTTCAATCCCCAGCATCTCCACTTGCTTTCGTTCGGCAAGGCCATGCATATTACTGGGGGAGATGGTTCACACTATTGAAGAAAGCTCAGATATATTGTATGAATGAATAGACGTGGACAAAATCAACATATTGCTCTGTGTTGAATTCAGGTGTCGTGAAGGGAGACTCGTTCAAGGTGTTCCCCGAGGAGCCGCCGAACACCACCAACGTGGAGGAAACTCTGGAGAGAATCCACAGCAACGACAGCGGCCTGACTGAAGTCAACCTCAACAACATCAAGGTCGGTGTCGTGTGTCCGAAGCAGCCCGTTCACGTTGAGAACCGAAGTGAGTGAAGGCGTCGCTCGACTGTTTGTGTGGCAGGACATTCCCATCCCAACGCTGAAGGAGATCTTTGAGGGGATGAAGGGAAACTCTCACGTGGAATTTCTGAGCATCGCTTCCACTCGGAGCAACGACCCCGTGGCCTATGTGAGCTCCAACCCCAGCCATTGATATTTTCTCATTCTAATTGTGTCTGGGCTGTAGATTTATGGGGTATTTTGAATTTGTGTGTGTATCAGGCCTGTGCTGAGATGCTGCAGGAGAACACCAGCTTGCAGAGTCTTAACATCGAGTCCAACTTCATCACCGCAGACGGCATGATGGCCATCATCAAAGCCATGGCCAACAACGCCACGCTGGTGGAGCTGAAGATCGACAACCAGGTCTGACAAACACACCATTGCGTTTACCCTAATACAGGGGTGTCAAACTCAATCAGAGAGCGACTCCAGATTACGAGCCAAACAGGATGGATATTTACATTTTTTTTTACACAGTCCGCCCACTAGTTTGTTCCAAGGCAGCTTTTACTCTTTTCAGACTCCACCTTTGGCTTGGCCGTGTTTCGGGGGTTAGCTGTGTTTGGGGGGGTTAGGGTTAGCATACGATTCAACCGCACACGGTGAACAGGAGGCACCGATGAGTTTGTCAATAAAGTTGCCCGTAGGGAGCAGATTGACGAGCCTCCCTGGTGCCAAAATCCCCCCTATTGGAATGCAATCTGTGATCTGTGGTATCAGTGGTGAAATTAACCACGGGCCGATTCTGATAGAATACAGTTGTCCCCCAACTGATGTCCCTCCCAAAAATCTGAGCGCAGGATGAGTGCTTACATTGTCTCGCCTTCTCTTCTTCGTCTTCCTCGTGCAGAGGCAGAAGCTGGGAGACTCGGTGGAGATGGAGATCGCCACCATGCTGGAGAACAACTCCAGCATCCTCAAGTTCGGCTACCACTTCACCCAGCAGGGTCCGCGCGCCAGAGCCGCCATGGCCATCACACGAAACAACGACATGAGTGAGACACCATGGCATGCTCAGATCTTTTCACAAAGCATCGAATCTTTGAATACTTGAATATTTGATTTTTGGGTTTTTTTTTCCGTAGTTCGCCAGCAGAGACTAAGATGAACACGGACAGGAAGAGACCCCGCAAACAGACCTTCTGCCGCCCGCTGCCTCGCACTCGCCAGTGTGGAGGCGCGCAAGCTTCACCAATCTGCCCAAAGCCAACAAACATCACAACCATTTCATTTCATTCATCCTTTGAGCGTCGCCGGCTTTGTGTAGACTGCTGAATTCATCATAAAGGCATGTATAGGTCACAAGCAAAAAATGTGAAGTGTCTTTTTTCTTTGTGCTTTTAGTTTGTTGCATCGCCAAAATCATCCCAAAACACAAGATTCATTCATGAAGTATTTTTTTTTTCAATGTGGTGCTATCTGTGGGAAGAAAACTGTAAATAATTTAAATAAAATCTATATTCAAATATTTTCCGCAAATGTTTGGCAAGTTTAATTTTTTTTTTCTCTTCATCTTGAAAGGATAGTGAAAATTGATCCAGCAAGCATTTGTGCACTTACTTTTAACATGAGGTTGAACATCTTTGGTGCAAAAACACATAATTTATGAACATTACATGAAGATATTGCTTATTTTTCAGGCTGAGCTCGTCATGTAAAGAATCAAAGTGCTTTAATCCCTCTAAGTGTCTCCTGATCCTCTGACTTCCCCCGACCACCTGTTCTATTTTTACCCCGCTGGGCTTGAGTTACCTTGTTCCAAATATAAGGGCCATCTTTGAGAGGGCTGGACGGAGAGCAGGGGGAGCTGCTCGTCGCCCCCCTCAGAGATTTACGAACAGAAACAGCTGCTAACCTCTGAGGATTTTGACAGCATTGCTCAGGTTCCTGCACCCCCCCCACCACCCCGCTCTTGTATTTTTAATCTATTTCATCTTTTCTATTAACCTCCTTGACTTGATGTCAGCTGCAAGATTACCTCCTTTTTTTGGCAAATGTGCATCAGAGGACGGATGAAGTTGTAATTTTGAATGTGAAAACCATTTTGCCCTCAGAACGTCCATCAAGTGTTTGCTGATGAGCGAGATTCTTCATCTGAAGCGTCCTCCGATGCGAAATAATGAAGCCCGGCTGCTCGTGCCACATATTAGCAGTGTCATCAGAAAGTAGTCCATGCTAAGACCCTCTGCCTTCTCCCACTAACCCTGATGGCCTTATCCAATTTATACCAAATGTGCAGAGGGGGATGCCAGGAGGACCCCCCACACCCCTTCCGAAGAACACAGACCGGTGGCTTCGCTGCCCAAATTAGCACCAAGGTGGCCTATCTGCTGCTGATTTATAGTTAAGCTGGCCGAGAATTAGGCCTATCAGAGGTGGCCGGGCTAAGCTGAGGGGTCACGAGGCAAACAAAGGGAGTTGAAAATAGTCTGGTTGTGACAGGAGACGAAGGTGAGTGTTTGTTGGGCTCTCACCGGAGCTTCACCGGAGGGTCTGTGAATGCAAAACAATTAAGAATGTGAAATGTCAAGCGAGGGCCAATTCAATTAAATCCTGTTGCGAAATTTTGTTAGTTTTTCAAGAATTCACAGGAACTCTGTGTGAGCTAAAACAGTAACAGTTTCAAAACCCACAAGAGATCAGCACGCCTCCACGTTGCCACATGCTTCCTGTTCAAACAGGATGTTGCTGACAGATTGTGGTAGGGAGGGAACCAGTCCAGCGGAAAGGTGCACACATTATCTCATCATCTGGCTGATTTCCAGTACTCTAGTGCAACAGAAGCAGAAATTGTGATTAAAAAGTAACGCATTAAGTGATTAGATCTTTTATTACAAAATAAATACATCAACAGCTGTGATCTATCAAAGTTTCTAAACAGTTCATAATGAGAACCAGGTGTGAGGTCGATGGATGCTCCGCTGTGGTTAAAGTTCAGGGGTTTTCCCACATTTCAGAATCCCTCTCAGTGATCTGTGGGAGGAGCTGCAAGTGAAGGAGGCTCCTCCTCGTCTGAATCAAACTCCACGTTGTCATCCTTAATCCACTGGCCACCCCGGTCTCGTATCCATCCGTCGCTATGCACACACACACACACACACAAAAAACAAGAGCAAATGTAATCAGCACATGGAGTCTGAGAACTTCAATAAGAGTTTAACATGTGAACTGCACCTTTTCAGTTTCAGGTAATGCTCCAGCTCTTTCCTCCTCTGAGCTGTCATGGGTTCTGTCTTTTCTGTCACTGTGGCGGCCTGAGAAGCTTGTGTGTCTTCTAAGGGTTGTGACTCTGTAATGGCTGCGGAAAACAAAATTAGTCCCACTTAGAGCACAAGCAGAGTTTGATTGTCTGCTGTGAGAGAATTTACCTGACGTGCAGCTGCTCGAGCTGCTCGGTGATAAGATGGGCAAAAAGTCCTTTTTCTGACATGCTATTTCTTGTGCAACTTTGGTAGAGGGATTTCTGTTGTGTTGGCCTTTTGTGCTTAAAATAAGAAAGAGGAAGAACAGTTACATTTTAAATATTGTTGCCCTTTGCTGCTTAATGTAACATCTCACTCACCTGGTTATTCTGTGGCAGCTGTTATAGGGCACAGTCTTCAGTAAAGCATGATGGGTGAGTCTCCGTGTTTGTTCCAATAAAGGAGCTGAACTGGAGGGTTCCTACAGGAAAAGACGCAACAAAATAAAGAGCCACACATTTTCAAATGGAGAAAAAAGAGCCGTGGATCCCCACTGTTGAGATCACCGACCTGTCTGCTGTCTTCAGCCTGGACAAACTCCTCCTGCTGCCTCTTTGTGATTTCATTCTTCAGCTGTGCTTTCCTGCCATAGAATCTTTGCAACCCTACGAGCAAAAACAATTCAATGCAAATAAAACACATGCATACTGTCGGAGTGGATGATATCGCACCACAGCAGACACAATCATCATCATCGATCATTCAATGAGGACCACAGGTTATTGATCATTGTAGGATAACTGCGTCCCAGCTGTGCATGATTGACGAGACGTCTGCCACGCACAAGAGCATGCATAGATGTAAGATATACTAATAATTATGAGACAATGGGACACATATAGGGTGTTCCTGCACGACCTGGCGTCTTTAACATCACACACGTGTCATTTATAAGTGATTCCTGCCTCAATAACAGAACCCTGTACCTTCCAGGTGCCTCTTCCCTTTCCTGTGGACTGTCAGCATGTCCACCGTGTCGAACACCGGCCGGTAGGAGCACATGAGGCAGGTGAACCTGCAGGGTCAACACACACGTCAATCATCCACGCTGTGCTTGAACCGGAAACATGACGCCGGTGCTCGTTGAGCTTCATCTCACCTTCCGTTCCTCATGAGAGCTGCCTCGTCCTCCGGGATGAAGTTTGACAGAAGATCTGCGACGCGGCGCTTCTGAGAAGTAAGAAGAATAAAGGACTTGTTGTTACAGCAGCTTCAGTCAGCTGTTCCGTTAGCTGCTATGCTAACAACAACAACAACAACAACAGATGTGAACTGCAGCGACACGACCAGCTTTTTAAAAATAAATAGTTACCTTCAGTATGTTTAGCTGACTCATGTCGTTGCCTTCTCGTTTGAAAGACATATTTAAGCGGGATAATGATGAAGAATCGACTCCAAAATCACGTCTGCGACTCAGCGAGCTTCTCTGAGAAAGCTACTTCCGGGTGTTGCGTTCAGGGTCGAAGAGAAAATAGGAAACCGGAACGTTTGAAGTCAGACGGTGGTTTGTTGTCTGTATATTACAAACGTTTGTGGATTAAATATCTGTGAGTTGTTTTGTCAGCGTGTCTTAAGTACGTATATTGTTGTCTCATGTAGATACATAAATACCTTCCACTTTTTTCACGCTCAAGTATATGAAAGAAGAGGCGGTGAATAATCGTGGCAAATAACATTAATCAGATAATGTTATTTGATATTTTTCCGTGTTTTTGTACCTGGACGTGTACTTCTGCAAACTATTAATCAAACCGCCGCCTGACGTCATATTTAAAACCTTTCTTAATACCTGAAATGCCGTTGATTCGCAGTGGCCGTGAACGCAGCAGCGCTGAGGCATCATGGGACCAGTCAGCAGCCGCGCGGCAGCCATGGCAACACGCGGCGGAGGAGACAGCTGACCGCGCCGCGCCGCGCACGAGCACTACAGTCAGACGTCACAACTCAACCGTAAGTTTGTCAGCGGAGAAACTGCGACTTATTGTCGCTCCCAGCAACCACGTTTCCACAAAACACGCCGGTAAGTCGCAGTGAGTTTGACGTCATCGCTAGTTAAGTAGATAACCAGCCAGCGGGCTAACTAAGCTGCTAGTTTGAGCGCGCGAAGCTGCTTGATGACGACGATGTGAGCAGAAAAGGGCGGAAACAGGGACCCGAAATGTACCCAAATCTGGTCGCTTGGTAACTTTCGCGAGGGGCGACGCTGCGCACCGCCATGTCCGGCCAGCGAGCGCCTCCCCCGGCCACGGGGAACGGCCTGCTCCGGGGGAGCCGCGCGAGGTCGTACGGCAGTCTGGTCCGGTCCCCGCTGTCCCCGCTGTCCCCGCATTCCGCGCTGTCCCCGTTCTGTCGGCGGCACATCGAGCACAGACTCCAGCCCGGAGAAACGCTGCAAGGCCTGGCCCTCAAATACGGAGTGTCGGTAAGCGTGACCCACTTTCGTTTTGATTAAACTATCGATGGTTTTGTGGCGATTAACAGGCTTTTATTATGCAATGCAATATTCTTGTTCTGTTTTGGATTTTGCACAATACTTTGCTACAACTAAAGAGCAATATTTGGATATTCCACTGAAGAACTTTTTGGTTTTTATTGAAAATGTGTTAATATTTGCCCAAACTTTTGCATCCGACTGCATTTGTAGAGAGGTTGAATCATATTATGCTTGATAGTTTACGTATTAAGGTATCAATCATTGCTACATTTGAACTATAATGTAAAATATAACATGTTAGAGCTGCTCTTGATAAGTTTCACACATGTTAAAAGAAGCTAACCGGTGAATCCTCCTCACAGATGGAGCAAATCAAAAGAGCAAACAGGCTCTACACCAACGATTCCATATTCCTGAAGAAGTCCTTGTCCATTCCTGTGCTGTCGGACGCGGATGACAGTAACGGTGCAAGTCTGGGCGAGGACGATTCAGAAGACTGTGCTCCCGATAAAAATGGTCTCATGTCAAATTCGTCTGATGCGAAGCAGGACAGTGGCACGGAAAGGGCATCGGACCTAACGCCAAAGGATTTTCTGAAAAGGTTGGATGTCTTAATAAGCCAGTCCAAGCAGGCTGCTGCCAAAGGATGCCAGGAAGCGGAGAAAAGGTATGAATTTTGTGCATTGGTCGTACTCCGTGTCCGTGACAGTTATCTTGTCTTGTGACAAACAATGGAGGCTTTGAGGATGGTTCTCTTTGCAGATTCTTTTTTTTTTTTTTGTATAAACAAAGATCACAAAGATTGGTAGAGAAAGGTTTTAATTCAGAACCAGGGGCCTGAATGTTCGTATACGTACTGAGTGCTCTCAGACATAATGAATAGCTACTAGTTTGACTGTTGGGACTCTGCCAACGAAGAATGCCAAATGATTGTGTGAATCTTATCCATCTTCCATCGTCTGGCTTCCTTTTTCCACGCGCAGGGTTGCTGACCTGGAGGCAGCTTGCAACAGCAGGACGTCAGAGTGGCGGCCGCTCACAAGGTCGCAGAGCCTCATTTCATCTTCCAGAATGCACCAGCAGGACCTACCCCTAACCATCACCAAACTCACTAAGAAACTGAGAGAAAGGGAAGATGAAATCTTTGAACTGTGATACGTTTCTGCTCCTTCACTGTGATCATTTAATGAACGTTCCCACAAAGCCATGTTATCGAGTTTAAAAACAGTATTGCGGATAAAAGGTGAGCTCCTTGCTGCTGTATAGATTTGAAACAAATGTGTTGTCAATACTGTCATTTAATATAGATAATGGGGAACGAGGTTTTTTAAAAGGTATGTGGCACTTTTTTAGCTTTCTTATTTATTTGTGGAGACTGTAGGTGGTGAAATGCTTCTTGGAAACCCTAAGTGTGTTTTTGCTTTCAATACACAGGAGTGTGAAATGCAAAGGAAAAGGAATGAGAATTGGTTGCCATGTGTTTCTTAGTCATATGAGTGTTCATGTGGTGAACACAGCAAGTCATTGGAGTGTAATACTACCTCTAAGCCTGATTATGTAAGTGCTGCCCAATATCGGTGATTAGAACATTTAGCCATGGTATGTGCAGCGTAGAAATGATGTAGCCTGAAAGAGGGTCTCTGTCGATGTCTGCTGTTTGGTTTTTATAACTACAGTTTAAAAAAAACTTTCTTTAGAATGTGTTTACAGTGATGCTTGTTGTTTATTATGGATGTATTTTGATTCTATGCAAGTTTTGTATAGTTTGATAATGTGTAGTTTCCCCATCTGTATTTAATGTTTCTGTGACTTTTTAAAAAAAGTACTATTCATAAGAAGTATTCAATCAGCCTGTAGATGCTGAATAACATCACAGGATGATATGGGGCTATGAGGAAAAGCTTTGGTCCTCACTTCCACTTGATTCCATTGTATTTTTGAATATAGAGTAACATCTAGTTTAATATCAGCCCTTAACTGTCTTCCAATTCTCGCAAAAACATGAATCATGCCCTGCTGTGGACACTATTTCAAGAGTCAACTCCTTTTGTTGGTTCTTCTAAATGTACTCTGGGGCAGAGGATAAAATGTGCTGAACAAGTCATTGTCCACTATGGAGTTATTTTCTTTTATTGTCAGCTGCATTGTTGTCTGGAGGCTTCAGGAGAGAGCAGTGTTTTGAGTTGGTGGGGCTTCGTTGTGACCACCAGATGGCAGTGCTGTATTGCTGCATTTTTTCCCCCCTCCCTGTCTGCTCTCTTTGTGAATTCCATCCTCTATGTTATTGCAGCTCCAGAACGCATGACATCAGTAGTTCTACACAGTTTCAAAGTTTCAAATATTACACATCGGATGGCATTTCAAATACTAAGAAAAATATCATATATATAGTATGAACCAGTTTCTATTCAAGTCTGGTTTGTGTGATCTTTGTCTTCATAGACAATCACAAATATATGATAAATACCACCTCTAAACATTAAAATATTCAAGGAATGACTCAGCCAACATATTTTCTTCCCATATGTTCTCCGAGAACACTGGGACAGCAGGTTTGTTCCCAAATCAGATGTCTTGCTCTGCCAGTCCGCAGCAGCAACAAGGACAATATTATCCAACAGTTCTCTGTGGGTGCGTCTGCCTGTTGAGCTCCCACTGTTGGCGACATCTTTCACCATTTGTTTGTCATATTGTCCCGTTGTCCACTAGTGTGTTGAGTCCTTTGCAGATCTTGGTCAGGTGGGGCCGGAAGGAGCTGTTGGGGTCGTATAGTTTGGTCAAGAGCTCTGGGTTGGAGTAATGGTTGAAGACGTGGTTGATGCGGCCGTGGGATTTTGGGGTGAGGTGGTTGTTGACGAGCTTCAGCAGCAGGTCCTTGCAGCTGGTCAGGAGCTCGGCCATTACTGCCTTGTCGAAGGTGAAGTCCACCTATGTTGGCCAGAGAACACATTCATATTAGAAAAATTGCACCTGTGTTGAATAATATAAGCAAAACCATCAAGGAAACGTATCATGGAGTGTATCAGGACTTCTGCAAGTAATTGATACAAAGTCTATGTCTACATATGGTACCTCTACCAAATGTTGATGCTGTTCTCATTTTTGATAGTATGGGTACAATATGGGGCTAAATATTCATGATTTATCTTTAGGGAATCACATTTGTCTTGTATGACTCAGCACTGCCACACCCTGGCATGCTGACCTTTCTTGGTGATGTCATACCTCGTAGAAGCTGATAGCCGTCATGGCTCCCGTGTGCAGCTTCTTCTTAAACTCATGAGCCACGAGCAGCTCCTCAGCGCTGAAGCGGTTGTTTCGGAACAGCACCCCGACTTTCACAGCAATCTTCACCAGGTTTTTGATGACCTTCTGGGCCTCCGATTTGTTACCTGAGTACTCTTTGGAGACGCGGTACAGTTCGTCCAAGATCTCACTTGTGGTGTCGTCAATGAACAATTGCACAGAGGCTTTGCTGGCCATGGAGCTGAGGATCTTTTTCTGTGCCTTTAAGGCCATGTCCTTGGAGCTGAAGGCGTCCATGGTTGCCTGAAATGTCAGGGGAAGGAAAAAAGTCACACTGTTAATGTCTAATAAACTTGATGTTGTTGTGACAAATATTTTCGGATTGATGAAATTATATTTTGTAAATGGCATTTGTGGACCTTGCGCCATTTTTTCTTCTCGACACAGATTGCTCTCAGCTGTTGGAGAAGAATCATGGAGGTGACACCAGATTACTGCAAATCAAAAGCCTCACCCTGTATAAATTAAAGATGCTTACACTGTTAGACTTTATCTCATTTGCATGAATAAGTGCCAAATGTCAGGGGAGTGCCTGCATCACTAAAATAATGAAGATATTTACAGAAGCAAAAGGAAGAACAGCACTCTCACACCTGGTCGCCACCCGGCAAGATTTTAAGTCATTTGCTGACAACCAGTAGCTCCAGTGGAGTCGTTGGAGGTTAAGTGCCATGTTCAAGGGTAAACTGTTTGTCGTTATGGAGGCAGGGGAGGGCAACACATGCTCACCTCTCCTAGCCAAATTTCCCAGATCGTCTGGGGGTTTCGGCTGGCGACCGTCCAGGTGTGTGATTCTCTAACCTTCAGTGTGTCATCCACCCCGATATGTCCTCACACATATCACTGAAGTCCCAATTTCTCACAGTTTACATATTTATTTAGCCATTTTTAACACTAAGTCTAGAGTCCCCCTTGTTAAACCCCCCAAAAATGTTGTTGAAATGTCAGTTCCTGTGCTTGTTTGTGTATCCAACATCCACATATGATCCCAAAAGAGAAAACTACCATGGAGGAGAGACCACAGAGGCCTTTAATGTTTCCACCAGGGTTTTAACCACACCTTGTATCCACCACAGAAGGACTCGGGGGAGGTCATCAGCATGCATCCAGCACACTATGACAGCTACAAAACCCACTGTTTACTCTTGATTGCCAAAATAGTGTGAATCAATTCCTCTTTAATCCCTTTTAACGTCTCTTCAGTCTATTAAATGAAGTGGGTGGATTATCAAAATAGGAAAAGGCTTACAATTAAGTGAGTCAAATATGTGTAATACTTCAGCTTCATAGTGAAGTCTAAGAAAGCTTTCCTCCCATCAGCACACTCAAACATTACCTCATTACCTGCCTTCATAAGAAATATCTGCAGAGTAAACTGTAATCACTAATATGGATTCACAGTATCTCGAGCACACACCTGTGCCACTGAAACCGCTATGCATCCTCTTCCACTTCCTGCCTCAGGTATATACAGTATTTTCACACATTTGTCGAGGCTGACTGCTTAAATGGGCCTAAACTTCGATCAGCAGCTACTGAGCACCTCCAGGTGTAACTCGCTGCACAGCATCCGACCCGATGCCTGTGTAGACAAGTGTGTGAGCGGAGCAGGTCGGCTGCATAGCTGAGGCAGGTCCATGCCTGCTCTTTCCAGATTGCATCAGAGCTGGGACCAGAACAGAGCGCCTGCACTGTGAACCCAGCGGCCACCTTAATTACTGGCCTCAAATCTTCCTTTAGGGGAAATATCACCCACTCTTTCATTGAAACATCCTGTTCTAGAGTCTGCACGCTGTCTGTTGGAAGACTGTCTGATGGGGGCTTTCATGCAATTCTTTTTTTCTGTGGCTATTTGTGCTTATTAGACAGTGTTTTTTCGAAGAGGCCATGTTCTTGTCAGACTCCAGTGATGCACAGTCAGCAACTTTGAGCAAATGACTCCACAGCGTCACTAATAACCACAAAATGATCCAGTCACTTTAACGATCATAACATGCAAAATAGGCGTCGCTTGCTGCGATCTCCCTCAAGTTTCTGGCACACAACCCGAACCCGCCTGCAACATCCATAATAAGGAAACAGTCACTTTTATAGCATATCTCACTAGGTCCATTTACATGCACAGCCATTCATTTTGAACAAGTGTCACATTTCTAATAGCTTGCTTTGTTACAAAAGCTTTGGGTTCCCTGTGGGGAATTAAAGAACATTCATTAGATTAATTTCCCTTAACGGTGATAATGGAAGTGGAGCAGCATGATAGCTATTTCAGATTCATGTTTCAATCTCATTTATTTGCTAAAAAGACTACAGGGATCTGAGGGACGTGCACAGTGTGTAGTCATCAGCGTGCCAAATCGTGATGTGTAACACTGCAGCTGGAGACAGCTTGCTGCTTAGCTTGTTTTTTTTTGTGTTTTTTTTCTGCGTTGTATATTTTACGCAGCTCCATCAGGAGGTTGTTTGGAGAACCGATGTGTGTCACCGCTGCACATCGCTATGAATCCACTTGTATGTAATGGACACCAGTCGGTTAGTCATATCGAGGAGGCTTTGGCTGTTAAGCATTTTCTGGTACAGATGGATGGTGGAGGACCTGTAAGCCGGGGTTTGTTTTTGACATTCACTGCATGTGTGTGTGTGTGTGGAGGGGGGGGGCGTAATGCTGCTGCATTTCGCTCTCAAGTGTTTGTTTCCTTCCCCAATAGCCTGCTGGAATTGACAAGCACCCATATGTTTAATGGGATCTAATTCTATCTGGTAAGCAAAATGAAAAATTACAAGGAGCAAAGGTGGAACTATCACGGCAGAATTGGTTGCATTTGCTTTCAGAGTTGCTGTAACAGCCAGACGGTGAGGAAACTTTAAATGTAAGGCTAATGGACAGTCGAACAGACCGCTGTGCTTGGGGGGGGAATTACCCCGGGAAGACAGGAGAGGTAAATATTTAGCATTCCTCAGATGACTCCGGCATTCAGCCTGAGTGTTTGTATTCATGTATGAACTTGTGTGATGTGAATTTCAGATGGGTAAAAGCTGCTAGTGATGGAGAAAAAAACCCCCAATGCGTTAGATGTATGTGTGAGTTTGCAGATCAATCCTCTCACGGTACTTTGAAACGGATGCACGCCGCTGTTTGCAATCGTTTGATCGCAAAGTGCCTGATACTGTTATTAGAGCACCGCGGAGGCACGCAACTGTGAACCTGACGGATATACATCCTTGCTGATTCCCATCAACAGGCCCGGGGTTGGGCGGGCCGTATTGTCGCTGGCGAGAACTGAGAGGAGGCTTTTGGTCTCTTTTAGTCTCCCGCTGCCTTTGATCAAACTGAACAATGAGAACGTTCCGGACCAAAAAAGAAAAAAAAAAGAAAATCACATACGCAGTGCCAGTCAATCACTTGAAAACAAGAACACCATTGTAGAAAGGTCATAGCTGAGCTCGGAGGGTGCGTTGATTTGGAGCGACTTTTGCTCCTAGAGTCCGACCAGAAGATGAGAAACACAGAGCGCAGTTTCTGAACCCTCTGCAAGATCAAGATTGTGCCAAGACACCACATCCGTTGTTTTCTGAACTGCTGGTGATGGAGCAGTTTCAGGTGTTTTTAACTTGGCCTCACTCACTGGCTCTCACATATCACATCGCGTCTAATTTTTAAGCTCTTTGCCTCTACAGAATTTCTGCATAACCCCTTTGAGTTGCAGACGGCATTTTAAAACTTTGAAAAGGCACACATTGCTGTTTCAACATTGCACAACCCCCCTGAAACACTCTTGCTCAAGCCCGCCATCCGTCTGCGATGTCTGAAAAGGGAAGCGAAACAAGCTACAGTTGGCTCAGCGTCCGGGAGTCATCAGCGCTAACAGGCCCCTAAAAAGCTCGTAAACCCTCGCCCCCCACCCGTCCCCCCACTGTATCCGCAACTCGATCTCTGCCTCAGATGTAACGTGCTTCAGATTCAAAGCGCGGCAGCGACGGAAGGAAAGTCCACTGCCTTCTGACAGGAGAGTTGAGCAACTCCCCGCTCTGTGCAAACAAGTGTGTGAGCTCCACATCTGTGCGTGTCAGTGTACTTGTTCCAGCATGACTGCGAGCGAGCGTGAATATCTCCCAGCTCGTGCTCGAGATGGGGAAGTAGACAGAAGTCGCACAGCATGCTGCCAAAAATGAGCCGTTGTTTTTTCCGAGAACAACACAAGCAGACAAAACACTAAACTCGGCGCGGACTTATTTATTTATTTTTTTTGTCTACTGGCACACGGTTATGGCGGAGTTGTCTTACCTGTGGGTGCCGAGTCCCCCTCCCTCCTCGTCTGTGTCAGATATCTCTCTCTCTCTCTCTCTGCTCTGTGTGAGAATGACAACACAGGCCGGGTGATTTAATGAGATCCTTTCATCTTTTGCACGAGCAGAGCTAAAACTCAGACGATCTGCTCTCCCGCTGCGCTGCTGTCACCTCTTGCCGCCCTGTCTTAAGGTAATGTAGAGTTGTACTTCCTTGAGGAACTACAGCTATGACACACCCCTCTGTGTGTGTGTGTGTGTCTCTCCCTCCCTCTCTCTCTCAAGCGTTTCCCTCTATCATTCAAATGTAAACCCTTCAAAAACCAGCGTGTTTCTCCCTCACACCTCGTCTCGTTGCGACTCTCCGTCTCTCTGGCAGCTCCTCTATACGCGTATATTGCTGATGCCGTGACTCTGCTTGTTCTGACAAGTGAAAACCCCAGAAAGAATTCAGCAGTGATCCAGTGATGCAGCTGGCTGAAAGGGGAGCGGCTTAACCCCTGGTTTTGTGTTCACCTTCGCTGGAATGCGGCTCCTGTCAGTGCTGCTGAAGCACCGTGTCCCTCCCCACGTCTCTTGTTCAAGTTAGGTTCAAAACAATGAGTAGCCGGGAGAGTCTCATTTGGACACGTGCACGACGTCATAGACTCACCTGACGTTTTCAACAACCATTGGTGCTTTTGATTCAAAAGTTATGGACTGTCTGGTTCCAGCAAGTCACCTCCAATTGTGCTGTATTGTATTTTTCATTATATTTTGTGTGTTGTTTGTATCTATATTTTAATAAAATAAATAGAGATCTTTCAGTTATTGCCATCATGCTTCTATATATTCATTTTTTTTAACATTTTATTTCAATTTTATATTTAAGCTTATGAGCTTTTCTCCCCCCTATCCTATAGTCAAAACTAGTTTAATGACATAGAGAGTAATTTCCCAACACGACTCAAGTATGTTTTGAGTCAAGTTTCGATCTTCTCGCACAAAATTTTGCAGCTGTTGGTTTGAATGAGGGACCAATAAATACAGATGCGGGTCACGCAGGGTCTCGTATTGAGCCTGGAGTCAATCACAGACGCGATTGTTTGTCTCCAGCAAACGGTATGAATCCAACGATTCATTTAGCATCAGGAAACGTTGCCTGATTTTTAAGCTGAGTGTTTATCTCTCAGTTCATCTCAATGGCAACCAGCTGTGCTGAAGGACCACTGGCTGATTCAGAAAGACCCGTCCAGTGAGCACTCGTAAAGGCTAATTGTTGTCAGATGTCGGGGTCAAAGGTTATGCTGACACCCATCTGGCCCGAGAGGAGTGCTTGGACAGGATAGCAGCCCACCAGCACGCAGCGCCGACCCAAACACACCTGCCTCTTTGTTTAGCCTCCCACTCTACCCTTCTGCAAGAAATTACCTCAGCTACAGACATGTTTAAACTCTGCAACTGCAGAATGAGGTGTGTTACCGTGGCAACAGACAGGAAGTAGTGCTTAAGCGGTTTCCTGATGACTTCCTCTTTATCATGTAATGACATCTCACAAGGAAACATCAGCAGGGAGCACTGCTGAATATCTCTGTGGGAGAGTGCACGGCTGCATGTGTGTGTGCTTGTCCGTGTGTGTGTGCGTGTGTGTGTCGCCCGCTCAACTTGGCATGAGCTGATACCTCCACCACTTCCCACACTGTACACAGCTTACGCACTCGCCTTTTTTCAGTCATGAGATAATAAAAGAAACTTCAATTATGTCGCTTATCCTTCATTAAAAGATCACACACGTACAGTCACACACACAGTGGCGGTGTGTTGTCAACAGGTGACAGAGGCAGGAATAGCCGACCTCATAACCGCTGAGGTCAGGGAAATTGCAGCCCCGGGTTTGGAGCTTGAATTGGCCAGAGGATTTGGTGAGCTTATTGGTGCTGCGCTCACGCTGTCCTCGTGGAAGATAGATGGTGAAAACATCGAGATGAACAGATGCTGGATCAGGGGAGGTCAGAGATTTAATTTCATCAGTCTGCAGCTAACACAGATTTACTTTCTCCCCCACAGCATGATCAACTCCCCCGCCCCCCCCCCCCCCATCCCTACTTATTTTGTAGCCTCTTTGTAGCCTTGGGAAGGCAGAAGATGACTCCTGCTCATCATCGCTGATTTATGAACTCATTTATCTCTTCATTAAAGGGTGGTTAGCCTGTCACCTCATTGGTTTTGTCTGTAGACGACACCAAACTCTCACCCTCTTTACACTTCGGAGGAAATGTTGCAGTAAACGTGCCGTTCACATCAGATGCACTGCCTTCCAGTGGTTTTACCAGTTCATTAAAATATGTCATTAATAAGGTACGCAAAATGGTAAAACATGCATTTAAACTCTAAGATTCAGCAGAGTCCTCCACTGAAGTGCAATCTGAAATCTGAGCTCTGTGTTGCGTTTTCATCAGTAACGGTTCAGCCCAGTTTTTGATACGGCGACGCTCTCGACGGCCGTCTTGTTAGAGTGTTTATTTGTCACAATCTGGCCACATCCCGTCCCATTTAGTGATTTAATCAGCGTTGTTTCATATTTCAGTTCCCCTGGTCGCATTGCACTTAATTCCGTACATTCAAAAATAATTTGGCACTTGATAGGACTTCGTTTGGCAGCTCACAAATGCTTTCTGTTTTATAGCTAAAAGGCTTTCGGTTCCTCTATCTGGGATTTTTCCCGTACTCTTCCTTCCAGAGAATTTTTGGTTCTGCAATTTTATTGGTCTGTGTTGCGTACGCAGCTCTTTTCAAGACTGTTTACTTTTACATTTGTCTTTGCAGAAAATTGCTTTGCGTTGTATGTAAAAGAGAATTTGCTGTTTTTTAATTGAAGTAATGTTTTTTGTCCCAAAAAAACTTGCATTCCGTTTTCTACTCAACATATTTTAAAATGCTGACCTAATGATATACCATGTCACCCATATTTTAATCTCGGTCATTAGGATGGAAAGTCCTCGGTAACCGCAAGCCAGCAGCAGGTGACTGTTGGTTGCACCTGAACTTGCTGCTGACCACAAACATTACATGGGTACCAGTCATGACCCAATTACCAAAGAAACGGGCTTGTTTTCATGGCTGTACTTACAGTTTTATATAAATAACAACTATCATACAGTGAAGCAAATGCAGCCAGTTACATACAGAACATAGTTACAGAGCTCTTAAAGACAATGTTGTGAATCTCTTTCCAAATGACTACTGGGAAACACTACATCTAATTTAAACAAAATAAAATACAGCTTATGACATCATCCACACAGTGAATTCAATGAAGCATCCATAGAATGTTCTTGTGTTTCTCTGGAAGCTCCCTCCTCATTTGAAAGAAATGTAAACCCTGCAGTAAATGGCTTACTTAAATTTTCCAAAACATCCTGTAATTTGTTGTCATTATACATTGAGACAGTGACTCCGTGGCCACAGCGGAGAGCTGCAGAATAATACAGCAAAATAGAAGAACAGAAATAAACGTTGGGTGGTAGCTGTCGCTGCCTGTAGCGCAGGTTTAAAATTGTGTGTTTTTTGTGTGTGTGCATGTTCAAGTGTTCATGTTCAGAGGAAATTGTACTTCCTTTTTTCCCTTTTTCAACAGTAAGTTGTGAAACTTGTGTGTCAGGTTCATGTTATAACTGATCAAGCAAGTCAACTCCATATCTGTTGCAGACTTGGATGCACGAGTGAGTGTCGAGCTAATTTTCCGCCTAATAAATCAACCGTGACTCACAAACACGGTGTGATTTGCCAAAGTATGACAGCATCTACAATGCAATGGATTTTCTTTTGCCAAGACAGAAGTATCAAACATCATACAAAGAGACTGTAGGGAGAAAAATATCTACACAAAACTGCTCCCTGTGAATGTAATTTTCTCAGTCTTTAGTCGTCCTCCACAACAGCAGGTGGCGCAAGCACCCAATTCAGCCACACTTAGAGGTTGACCAGTCTGGTTCAACTCATTGACAGACAGCTTTATAGACGGTTTTGTCCTGTAGTAGCAGAGATAATGCATCAGTCTGTTACTTGCAAGTCACACTGTATTTGTAAGTGAATTTTTGGACATTTGAAGGAACGATAATCCACGTCTAGTTTATCTCGAAGGCTGCAGAGACGCACCAGTAATAAGCTGCAAATAAGACCGAATTCATCAGTGTTGAATGTGACACTTGCTCAGGTTACCTATAGATTGTATCTTGGCACGACATGATCTCCTTTCTGTTTTCCTCCCCTTCCATGTTTTTCAAACTAAACTTGCACACGGTGATTAGGGTTGTTAGGTGTGACATGTGGCAGCATGCGGAGTGTGTTGCAATGCAGAACCACAAATGCTGAAGATTGAAACCTTTTGTGCAACTGTCCGCTCACAGAATGGAGCAGGCCGCACTGCGCATGGGCAGGTTGGCAGGCAGCTTGGCATAGTGCTGCATGAAGCTGTTCCTCTTGCTGTTGATCAAAGGGCCCGGGTTCTCCAGCCCGTCGGCGGGCGGCGAGGCCTCCAGCATCGCGTTCCCCTGGGGCACCTCTAACTTGGCCCCCTTGTTGTTTTTAGTCTTTTTGGCCTTCTCTTTCTCCTGGAGCTCAGAGCAGATGGCGGGGGCCTCAATAGCAACCTCTGGTGGGGGCAAGGTGTCCAGTGGAAGGTCGCTGGGGCTGGGCTTGCCTTCCGCCTGCTCCTCGTGGCTGTTGATGTGCAGGTTGGAGGCCATGCGCTTGGTGTTGCTGCTGGTGGAGCTAGTACATTAACATATCAGTGTTTACATTCAACGGGGATAATAACTCCTTATTAGGGGTGTCCCGATACTACTTTTTCAACAGTAGGTATGAGAAAAAGACCCATTTATTATTAACCAATGGCTTACATGCATTTTACCTTAAACATAAGAATATTCTACATAGAATGGACTGCTCGTATCGGAGTGCTCATATCGGAGATTTTAGTTACAGGCCAATATAATCTGATACTCTACTTTTTTTTGGTATATATCGGACCAATATCTGATATCAATCGGATTGGGACACCCCTACTCCTTATCACTCAAATTGATGTATAAACCTCCTGATTACTGCATAATGTATCTCTGCAGATTAGCAGGTGACGGAATAATTATTAATTTTACAAAAGGTTTAGGCGGGGGGCTTTATAATTCTTGCCTTACAGTGACTTTTCTTTTGCTGCCTTAGTAACTGGAGCAGCTACTCTACCCAATCTAAGTCTAAATGTGGAACTGTGGCGGGTCAGTGTGAATCCTTCAGACAAACAAAACGCCTAAAAAAGTCCCCCCTAGTGTGGTTGACGTAGGGTGCCGCAGGGGGCAATGAGTACAGCGCTGACTAAATCAACAGGAGGCGTGCTGAGTCCATACTGTACATGGTGGGGAGGTGATTATTTGCTGCCGACTGCTCTCCCTGCGTCTACTCACCCATTAGAGCTCTTGTCCTCTGAGTCTTTCTGCTCGCTGCTGTAGCGCAGCTCAGCCGGGGTCTTGAACGACAGATCTTTCTTTCCCTTTAGCCAGTAAGTTTTCATGTAGCCTTTGCCCTGGAGGATGTTAAAAAAACAAAACAAATAAGAGGGGATATTATGTGTCATATAGAGGGTGTGTGCCGCAACCGAATATAAACCCACCTTCACAAAGATTTTGCCCCTCTCCTCGATGATGTAGGGCTCGTGTTCCAGGTGGTCTTTGGTGGTCTGGCTGATGTGGATCTGCATGCCCTGCTCAGACATACACACACAAACGAGACTGCTAAAGCTATGCATTTCAAACACAACCTTGGTCTTAATCAAGAGGAAGTGAACATATTCAGCAATTAGTTTCTTTTACTTTTTCTGAGCATTCAGTCTTCCTCCCTTTGCAGGAGCCCAGCGGGGACATTAAGCCTGCTTTAATATATTTTCTAGCCCATCACAAAACACATTTCCCACACAACATGACATTAACTTCTATTCCTGTAAGTAATGGAAAGCAAATTAAGTGATTAGTCGGTTGCATTAACCAGAGCACCGCGCACCAAGCCATCATCAAACACAAAATGCTTTTCTCCCTGCGAGTGTACATGGTTTTGACTGGGGGAAATATCGCATGTTATTGCAGTTATTTTTACAATCAGCCGGAGTCATTTAGCACATTTTACTGCCCCCTGTTTGAGTGTAATTTAGTGTAATTACCACTCCATTGCTCTCCATCCTGGATGCTGTGTTCACCGTGTCGCCAAACAGGCAGTAGCGAGGCATCTTTAGACCCACTACACCAGCCACCACCATACCTGAGTGAACCCCTGCGACAGGACACACACAGAACATAACGTGATTTAATCGCGTTACCTCCTTGCCTGTTAACGTCTAAAAAAAGTGTTTCACGTCGCAGTTTCCACTTTAGCTCGAATTATGGCGGTCTGAGATGCACAGGGTTGAAAGTGTGCACCGGCTGCTTAAGGATTCCGGTCTGCTCTCTTTTCTCTCCGTCTTCTTTTACTTGACATGCAGTTCCACCGTATATAATCTTGAGATTTGTAAGCCGTTTGTCTTTCCTGACATACAATAAACCATGACTGCATTCTCTGCACAGTTTTTTCCCATATCCTCAGACAAACATAATTTCATCTTGAGGTCTACCCTGGTACACATGTATATGTTTTTTAAATGGCCTTTTGATGTCCCGGGATTTTGGGATTGCCTCCCGGGCTTAAAGTAACAGAGCACAAGATCATCCCACATACTACAGGTATTGTCAGTCCTCTATTTTACTTCATCATCTGCTATTCTAGTGAGTGATAAAACTCAAAGGTTCGGTGATATTCAATAGCTCTTTAATGCAAAATGTCAAGTCATAAATTATACTGACCTTAATTCCGGTCATCTAATGATCTCTAGACTCTGTGCTAAATTATTCATACCAGTCAGGGGTACAAATGATTAAGAAAACTATTTAAAATGTCGCCCATGTGGATAATATTACTGTGTCTTGGTGTCAGTAGTCAGGGGTAAATTTTCTCCCCTGGTGCTCAAAGAAAATTCCTGCTATTGTGTATGAGGATCTTGAGATTGCATTTTTGAAGCAGTTACTTAGAGGCGGCAGAGTGCTCGAGTGGCTAAACAAAACAATAGATGAACCTCCTAAACGGCAAAATCATTACTCACCGACTCTGATCTGGATGTTGTCCCCGGTGGAGGGGTCTTTGAGGTGGTCGATGGAGCTGAGCATGTCCAGGGCCATGTCGCAGATGTGGTGTGCATGGAAGGTGGTTTTGTTGGGGACACCTGCCACCACCATGTAGGCATCTCTGATGGTCTCCACCTGCACCGGGCACCAACACACTGTGTGACTTGTTTTCGAATCACCGGTATATATTCATGTTTTGGTTAGACGTACAAATCTACACCTATATAAAATCTTCCACCCTTATTGCCTTCAGAGGTGTAACATACAGCTTGTGCATCCTCTCAAAGATGCACTGCTAAGGGACACTTGAAGGCCAAAGTGAACAAAACACAGTTGAGAGCCATGAAGAAAGAATTGGATTTTGTGGACTTTACCTCTACAGCCTGGACAGGCTGCAGTATTGATCCATGGAATCTTTCACAAGCTGAAAAGATTTATATGCTATTCTGGCAAGATGGTCTTCCTAGAGCTCTACAAAATAGATGGGCAACATAAAAATAGCTTGTCTGCTTGTCTTCTTGCTCAAGAGGTAGAAAACCTCCGATAAGCTGAAGACTCTGTGCTGGATGTCTCTCAAGGCCACTACAGAAGGCTGTTTTATTTTGATCAGGACAGGAAGAGAAACTTGGTTCTGTGGAAGCTCTGTTTGCAAAGCAGAAGTGTGACGTGCCGCATGAGCGAGCAGGCAAAAACTGCCCTCTTGTTGGTGAGGCTGCTCATTTGCAAACATCCAATATCCCGCCGTTATTGTAAAAGCTTTTTTACATATTCCTGGACGCACCTTGTACACGTTGTGCTTCTCACTGAGAGTGTCGAAAACAATGTAGATCTCGTTGAGCATGTCCACCACCTGCATGGGCGTGATGTGGATGCAGATCTCGTTGAATTTGACCACATCGCTGAAGAGGATGGTCACATCTGGGAACACCTGGGACACACAGAGACTTTGTGATAATCTCACATGGGTCAAACAGTAGATTAAGCATTGTTCTCTGTGTAAATTTAATTTGTGGTTTGACTGCATGTGATATTAAATGCCTTCTCAGTTTAAGTAACTTCCTTTCATATGCTTTGGTATTTGCAGGAGTGTGGTCACACAAAAGTTGTTGGTGATGTTGGTGTCTTGCAAAAATTGAGAAGTCACGTCTACAGGGTCACAAACTTTCATGTGAGGCAACTGCACTTCCATTTCTTGCAGTTTGCAGCCAAATGTAGGGCGCTGTTGCATGTCTGGCTTTTGACCTCCTTGTGGAGTGATGGAGCAAAAGGGACTCATGATACAAGACGTTTGCTCCCTGTGAGTGAAATGGGCTCTGAAGAAAAGAAAAACTCCTTGACTCGAAGAACAAAAGCACAATAAATCTCTGGCCGTTGGCGGCTAACACTTTGTTAGAACCCAGTGCTCTGGTAAATAGCCACTTGCCAAATACACGAGGTTAAGAAATGAAATGTTAAAAGTTGAAATTCTGAAAGAGATTTTGTGGTTTTTGAGTGCAGCTATTAACAAAAAGCAAGGTATCATGTACCTGGCACGTCTCCAGCGCTGTGATTCCCTTCCTGAGGCGGTCAGCCACAGCTTTAGGGATCATGGCATACAGCAAAGAATCTCCTCTCTTCTTCTCTTCATCCAGCTTCTTGATGATTTCCTGCAGCTGAGCGTACTTTTGTTGTTCCTAGAGGATATAAAAAATAGGCACAAGAAGACTGTTACACTGTAACCTCTCTTAAAAATCCCTCTTTGCTGGCTTTAATCCTCTTAATCCACATCTGTCCTGCATGACTGGAGTAGATTTAATGGGTGAAATCAATAGGGGAGCAGAGCTTCCACCTGGGTTCACACAGTCAGGCTATTTTATGACAAGAATGTCCAGTTCGTACATTTTGTGCACTGAGAGCAGCATCCCATAATGACCTCTGCTTTGAGTCATTACAGTCGTACATTCTAAATCAGTTTCTCAAATTCCCTCTTTGAATAAAAGCTGTGGCCTTTTTTCCCTCATATAATACATTTTTCTTTTTTTTTTTACCTGATCCAGGGCTAGCTGAAGCTCGGCTGATTGCTGCGTCCCGGCCAAAATCAGCTCTCGGCTGGAGTCGTGCAGGTTCAGGTCGTTCACGTAGACGCCCATCTTTATCATGTCCTCCACTGTTTCGATGCTGCGGGAATGAGAGAGCAAATAAATGAAGGGAGGCAGCAGAATGTGAAATAATTTCCTGCAAAGGCCCTTTCCTCCAACATCACATTCTGCTGATTGAGTCAACATATAGTACTGAATTAGTAAGGCACCATCACACACACACCGCCGAGAGCTTTTGTCATCGCTAATGTTCTGGTACTTATTTAAATCTACATGCAACAACATTTCTCTGTGCGCTGTGAAGATTTTATTACATTGATATACATTTCCGCTGCATAAGTGATATTTTTTTCACATTACTTTTGCAGAAAATACTAATCTGCATCCGTCAGCTATGCCAGTGTTCCCTTCCGAGGTATTCTTTTGGAGAGTCTGCGTATATTGTACTTATTATTCTTACCATATTTTCCCTAATTAGGCCTCTGTTAATGAAACCTTACAACAAAAGCCTGCAAAGGAACAGGACAATAAAGGTTATGATGAACTATGATGAACATTAACTATGTAATGTAATATCTGTGTAATTTTCCGCCAAAACTGCAATCTCCATTGTGTGAATGAAAACCATGGACCCAACCTGACCCACATCAAAGCCAGTTAATGCAATACAACCCGAACAGACCTTAGCAGAAGATGCACAGGGTACTTGGATTCAGTTTGAATAGACCTGAGCTCATTTGAACCGCCATGTACGGAAATTGATCATCTGCCGGCGCAGCATGATGCACCTTCATTAACACGAGGCTGCATTTCAAAAGCGAGGCGCCATCAGGATTTTCTTTTTTCAAACTTCATCTTCACAATCCTGTTTTACCTGAATAAAGACATTTTCTTCGCAGTAAGCGTGGTAGAACTCATGATCAGAGTATCCTGGATTCACCTAACTTGAAGGACCAAGTTTATAATGGTGCTGTCGGCGGTGGTCTTACATGGGTGTCCCCAGGAAGATTAGGGAGTCCCACTGGGGGACATATTTCATCTGGCCCTTCAGGTGGAGAGGCTTCTTTGGTGGCTCTCGCATGTCTTCAAAGATGGTCTCACTGCACTTCCCTGATAAGTTCACAAACATGGCAACAAGGGAAGAGTGATTTAAAAGTACGGTTTTGGGTGGGCCATAGGGCAATACTCTCAGCCCCTGCACATGGTCTACATCAGGATATGTACAAAATTTCTCTGTTGGACGCAAACCACTTACAGGATGTACATTGAAATGTTATTTCAAGGTTAAAAGCCACAAGACAAACTTATTCTCTCCAAAGGTTAGCATCAGTGTGAAATGTTCCGACCTGTTACGGTCTGGAATGCCAGCAGTTCAATATCCTCTCCTCCGGAGTTGGCAGAGCTGTTGTACTGGGTGAGAGCGCTGCTGTACTCCTGGTCGGTGCCCTTCATTTCCTCCACTCCTTTCGACTCTGATGGAGGGCGAACGAGGGGAGGACGGGACAGGATGTGAGTCAACCATGTGAGTTAATGAGAGACTAAATGTGTGAGGACGGTGCAACACACTCCAATCAGACAGTCGTGCGACAGCTGGCCAGCAACAGGAGGGTCGATTAAAAGTTCATCACTTCTGTTTAAGGTTGAATCGGCAATCGGCAACGGGTGCAATGCGACATTATCCACAGTTAGTTGAGCCTCAATATGACCAAATTGCGGTATACTTTGATAATTGTCCTTTTGTTATTCAACTACCTCTTTCTTCCTCCCGTTTTGCCTTCTCACTCTCCTCCTTCTCTTCCGGCTCGTCCTTGCTCAGCTTGGGGATGTTGACTTTCTGCTTGCTCTCCACCACCGCCTTGGACAGCAGCTCAAACACGTTGTTCAAATGAGTGTAGATCTACAAGAGTGGGCAAATGGAAAGATTTTTATTCTGCTACTGTCTAAAGCCACAATAGTATTTTCAGACTTTTGTCTCAGATGTTCTGTTTGAGAGCAAGATCACTGTAATATGTGACCTTAAAAGGGCCGCCTCTACAAACCAAGTGGGCAATGGTCGTCTTAGTTGTATGGCACCTAAAAGGGTAGTTCAAAGGAATTGCTTTGCAGACCCTCGTGCTTGAACGGAAAGGCGACTGTCAGTCAAAGAGTTGAAAGAATCCTTCACCAAAGAGGTTTTTATTGAAGATGGACCGGCTGCAGACAAAGAGGATGTCATGTTCTTTGCTAACGTGGTGTTGAAATGGCCTCAGTATCTAACAGCTATGGCTACATGACGGCAAAAACAGTCGCTTTTAGTGGACACACATTATGTCCCACTGACCAACACTTGACCCTGCTCATTTAGACATCAAAAACAGGAACATTTCTTGTCAAGTCGGGCTGGATGGATTCACAGATAGCAGAGATTTCTCTATACTCACATTGTCCCAGCTAAACTCCAGCATGGGCCGCACCAGGGTGAACTCCTCGTTGACCTTCTTGCCCTGGAGGTCAGAGAAGACCTCTTTGAGGCCGTCGCCGATGCGATACATGGTCATGTCGCGGCGGAAGATGACGCTGAAGGGGAACATGTCGAAGAAGATGCCACGCTTCATGGGCAGCTTCTCGTAGCTGGGCGCTGTCTTCTGCTGGGGCATGCGGTGCTTAAAGGCAGCGTTGTCGAAGTTCATCTTGTAGACCTGGACAGGTTCGGGAGATGCGGTGAAGCTGTTACAAGTTAGTGTGACAAGTGTGTGAAGATAGAATACAGGCAGTGATATTTCAAGCCTTCAAATGAGATGCAACACTGTAAGTCAATACTAAATGATTCTCTGCGCTCCCTGAAACTCATTACAAATTGTATTAGAAAGTGGAACAAAAAATCTCCATAATATAATTTGAGGTTAATAAAGAACATTTGGCTTTTTTGGACTTCTGGTAAACAACTATAGACACAACTCAGGGATATACAGTAGATATAGAAAAGCAGATATGCTGCAATAATTAGATTTTTGTATTAGGATGCACTGGAGATGTCTTTGGAACTCTCTTCACTCTCTTCAATTTCAAATTCAATTTATTGACATCGGGCCAATTCACAACAAAACTCCTCTTGGACCACTTTTCTCTGGAGCAGGTCTCGACCAGGCTCCAAGGAATAAACTCTGGAAGAACAAAGGTGACATTGATGTTCGCCTCCATGAGACAGAATGTCAACACAATCCTGTAAATCTGAGTTTACCCATAGTCCCATCCCAATAAACACTTATCTCCATCCAATAAACACTTGCTGCTGCATGCCGTCTCTTTGAAGCTGATGGAGTCATTTCCATGCTAATAGAACAGTGACAGGGGTCAAGGTCGGCGCTGGCTACAGCTCGACTAATACTTGACCCTGTGGTATGCACGGGTACGTACCACATACGTCATTTTCTCGGTTTCTTCTTTTGACAAGATTTCCACTTCGATGTCTGTGTTGTAGAACTGGCGTCCCACTTGAGAGAGCTGCCCTGCAGGAGTCAACGACACACACTGACATAAGCAAAGTATAATCATAGTTGGGGCTACTGTATTCAGATGATTTTTAGCCATTTTGCTTCAATACAAAAAAAACCTTGACTACTATACCTCAGTCCTCAGTACCAGTTTTGATTTATTTGGTGAACCTGAGGTAATGCAACTGAATGTGGAATTTGATCTTAGCTGAGTAAATTTCTATGGAAATGTTTATGCTCTAATGAGCGGAGGCCTGTGGCGATTATGAATGTTTTGGAACACGGTCTGCTGCAATTAAGTGTGTGTAATTTGTATCAAATGAGCTAAAACAAGCAAAAACATAGATGTGGCTTCTCATATTGATTACATTTTTGCCCAAACCACTCTTGAGGAATGACCAAGAATGCGAAAAATTTCCACACGTCTCCTAGTTGTCAAAAGTCAGCTTAGTCTTTACACTCATTCGCTGGTTGACTAGACACTGCAGGCTAACCCAGCCCGCTGCAAGCAGAAACTCTCATCCCCCAAAGAGCACTTTGGCAGTTTGAGAAGCCACATCTCTGTTGCTGTGGTAAGCTGTCAAACCCCCCCAGTCACCTTTGACAAACTGAGTGAAGCCCTTGCGGGTGCTGCGGTAGTGCAGCGTGAGGCTCGTCTCGCACTCCTCCTCCACGCAGAAGCTGGGCGGCTGCACCTTTGGGAAGGAGAAGCGGAAGTACTCGTGCAGGTTGTCCAGTTCGTTGATGAAGTCGCGAACGTTTCGTCCCAACACCTGGCAAGATGGAGCGCACACTTACTCATATGTACTTAAATTAGTTATTCACTGAAAATCACTGCAAACTGGAAAAAAGCAAGTGCAAAGTGGTCTGTGCTTTGATGTTTTTCCACACCTCCAAATTCTAGAAGGTAGAATCATCTTCCCTTTAGCGTTTCAATTCATTCTTTGTGTTATGCTCCATTTTTGTTCAGCAACATTCAGCAATAACAAGTTTATATTGAATTTACTTGGAAATTGGCAACGTTTTTCTATTCTCACAGTGGAAAAGCTGCTTAATCAATGATATGTCATCATGCATGTTAAACTACACAGAGAGGGTAGATGGCTTCTATGTATCGCTGCTGCCGGTGGGCGCCATTACCTTAAGGATCCGCTCGTATCCATAGTTTCCAATCCTCTTCACCATATAAACCCCAAAGGCATACATTAGCTCATCGTGGGTTTTTCCCAGAACCTCGCCTGCCGCCTTTGCCAGCCGCAGAATCAGATTATCACTGTGGGCAGAAGAAAATCAATTAATCATTCCTGCAACAGCTTGTTCTTTGCTTAGAATGTATATGTTCAGATATGATTTAAAGTGGCATAATCAAAAAGGGGGGGGGGAAATAAGTACAATCAATCAAGATTGAATAGCCTCTAATTAATTGCAGCAGGACTTTAATATTCCTCCCTGCACGTGTGTGCAAGTGGCAGCTGTTTATGATATTTTATTCAACCTGTGTAGGTGTAGTAAAGCGTATCAGCACCTGAAGTCTAAAAACACGGTACAAATACTTCCTGAATTTTTACAAACATCACTTTTTCAAAATCATAAAACACAAATAACTACATGGTTGCTTTTGTGCAGGATGCAAATATTCTTTCTCAACCTCTACCTCGGCGATTAATCTAATACAGACACACAACTGTCACCTAATAAGGGAAAAAATGAATCTGTGACCTACTTGTACATCTGATGTCTGACGAACTTGAGGTGGGGTATCTCTGCTCGGTTCTCGATCAGCCTCCACACATCCTCCCCGTAGGATTCGTTAATGTAATCATTTACTGCTTCTAAATAGAGGCCGTACATCTTCAATGGGTTAGGGACCTCCAGACTGCTGCCGTAGTTAACTGCTTTGCTGGGACGGAAAGGAAAAAAAAGCAGGTGCAAAATACAGGCAGGAGTCGTCTGTGGGTCAAACGCTGAAAATGTCAAGGGAAGAGAAAAAAAAAACAATGTCATAAATACATTGCTGCTGGAGAAGACAGCCCTCTGGCAGTCCTCCAAGATAAGATTTATTTCTCTGCCAAAAGAGGTTTTAAGGGTAGACTGCTCCATCAAGCTGAATGAACAAAAGGAAAGAAGGAAATGTCATTTTACCCGTGTCACACACAACCTCATGAAACCTCGGGCGATCTCCTCAGACACCAGCTACATCTGTGAAAAGGGCAAAATCCTCAATGAAGGAACTCGCTGTGCTTTGCTTTGCCGCGGAAACAATCTCACACAAACACAACACCTCAAGCTGCCATCCCATCATTTGTCTGAGCTGGAAGAGTAACTAAAAGCTCAGAAGCGTGCAAAGCCGAAAGGAGTGTCCCCCCTCACCTGCAGCCCCTCAGCGCCGTGCTACCGTGGGCTCCGACTGTGCTGGCCGGCAGCACGGCGGCGCCTGCTGAGGGCTCACACCTGCAGCTGACATGTCGGCGCCCCCCACCCCCCCACCCCCCCCTGACACTTGCCTGTCAAGCCAACAGGTGACCGAGGCCAAAATAGCAGCACCAAGGCGTGTTTGTGGCAGGTAGCAAAGAAAAGAGACGGGAGATGGACGACTCGAGACCGTGCTTGACCTCATTTGCAAAGTATCTGGAAGATAAACGATGGTGAGGGGGCTTTAGATACACAGATAGCCTTTATTATCCCATAGGGAAATTCATTTTCACAGTCTGTCAACACATTTAAAACAGTAATGAATCCACCAACAATATACAAATGCAAATACCCCCCCCTCAGTGTAGCCGCCATCAAGCACCTCCAGACAATGAAACCCCAAAACAAGACAGCAGACGACATAATCACGTGTTCAGGAGGAGCAGGATCAACATTAAGAGGGAAGATTGTTCAGTTCCGAGATGGTAGAGGGGACAAAGCTTTTCCTGAAGCACGCACGCCTCCACCTCAGCTTCCTGTACCTGCGCCCAGATGGCAGCAGTGTGAAGTTTGGTTTGAGTGGGGGATCCGGGACGTTCTCTATTGTCCGTGCGAGACGTATGATGCCTCTGTGATTGAGTTCTGACAGGTTTGGTGTGGGAGAGTGTATTATTTTGGATGGTGTGTGTGTTATCGTTGTTAGTTTGCAGGATGGGTTGGATTGGAACAGAGAGGGCACAGAGTTTGCAGATAACATGGAGTCTTTACTGGGACCTCTTCGAAGCGTTGGTGATGTGTTGATCGAATGTTAATTTATAGTCCAAGGTATTTGAAATGGAAAATGTATTGAAGCCTCCTTGCAGGGTGGAAATATTAATGGCCTTGGACATTGAAAATACAAAAGAAGCAAATGATATAAGAGTTTTCAACATCTCTCAAGCGATGAGACTCATTCACACGAACAAAGAATCTGTAAAATCACTCCTCACTGCTTTCCCCCCCGCGTCCACTAGGGGGCAATGTTACAACAGCCTTGATCTGTCACCGGTTGCTTCTCACACTAAGTTTGATAATGCAAAGAAATTGTCTGCTAGTGGCCTTTTTGGCAAGCCCAGACAAGGAAGATAAGACATTCTGTAAATTTTTTGACATTTATGCCCTTTAAGAAAAAAAAAAGATTATATATATCTGTCCCACTGTGAACCGCGCCGGATATTCATGAATTCATCAACAGGCAACATTAGCTGCAGGTGGTGCAGGGCGAGCGAGCACGCGGCGATCACATGCAGAACTAATTAGCAAAGCGAGTTACTTTATCCGTCCACCAGCACCCACAATGCACCGGGGGGGCCAAATGTGCGGCGCTGCTAGCCTGTAATACCATCCTGGAGCAATAATGAGCCCCCCACCTCCTCCTCCATTTCGTTTAAACTTCGACTACATTCCCCAGTTTGCCGGATTCTGCTGTCGATCTGTCCTTCTGTGTGTGTGTGCGTGTGTACATGTGTGTGTGTGTGTGTGTGCCTTTAATGGGCTGTAGTGCGACGGTACCACACGGCGGCCCGGGAGGCCCACTGCCGCCTCTTAGCCGGGGAACAGAGGGAGATAACAATGTGCTGATGGTGCCAACTGCAACTCCACACAGATGCTGCGGGCGCTTTCATTAAAGACGACATGACTCAGCCCCCACCCCCTCCTCGCCAACCCCCCCCCC
>CAESWR010000138.1:520021-536645 GCA_903171835.1 Mullus surmuletus | reverse complement strand
CCCCCCCCCCCCCCATAACTCTGCATCCTTTTGGATGACATTATTGCAAACTAACTGCCGTGCATGTTCCTACCGCAAGCCGTGCCCCCTTATGTTGACGTGTTTCCATCTTTTGTGTTTTCTTGCAATTTTGAACTTGGCCAATAAAAACATTGCGGATGTCTCTCCAACTGCTGCCCCCCCCCCACACACACACACAACTCCGCTCCGTCTCAGATGAGATCATCACAAACTTCCGTCCACATTCCTGGATGCTACGCGATGGAAAAGCGCCCAAAGTTTCCGTTCTTCTCCGCCAGTGAACTATCCATCACCTGGGTTGGCAACTGGTGTGGCCAATCGGAACCCCCCCCCCCCCCCCCCCCTGTCAGATGGGATTATCACAAACTTCTGTCCACGTTCCTTCCACAAGCCGCGCCCCCCCCTGCCGTGCGGGGCCACACAGGCCGGATTTGAGTGGCGCCATTGTCTTCCCGGATGCTGGGTGGCGAGATAAACCCTCCGCGGAGGGAGGCGGCGGCGGTGGCGGCGGCGGCGGGTTGTTGTCAGTGACAGCAGTGTAGCGAGGATGCGTTTTTCCGGCGCCACCGGTGCCAGATGCTCGCGGTGTGCCAAAGACAGCCACGTGTGGCTCCAACAGCCCCCGCCTCACACCCACCCAGCCTCCCACCCAGCCAGCATCCTCTCCCAGCTTGACACAACCATCTGCAGGCGCTCCTGGCAGCCGCCGCCTCCCTCCAGCCAATTCACTTCCTCACGTGAGTCTCATTCCTTCCCTCTTTCGAGCCCTCGGGGGGGAAATGTTGAGGCGCCGGAGCCCGTGAATTCCCTCGCTGAACGAGCTTGGCGGTTTGTACTCCCTGGGCCCGACCCTGAGCGCCGCCAACCTATTAACATATATTATTGCAAATCAAAGGTGTGAGATTGAGAGGAGCGCGTCGCCGGTGCCGCGCTCCGGTCGCTCCGAGGCCGGCGGCTCCTTCGATCCGTCTCCGTCCGAGTTCACCTGGAGCCGAAGTCGCAGGCTTTTATTTTTGAAGTGTGATTACATTTCTGGGGCGAGGGGCGGCAGATGGACTCGTTGTGGACCCGGGCGAGAGAGCGCACGGGCAGGAATAGGCCCTTTTTGTTCATTTCTTTTCATTTTTATTTCCATCTGTGGAGAAATTGAGGTGCGGTTGGACAATATCGGGGCGGCCTGAAAGCAAGGAACAACATGAGGGAACAATTCAGTCTGGAAAACAACAGATGTTGAGGCGTGTGGAGCAGGAGGGAGAACGCGGTGTGTGTTTTCTTTCTTTTTTTGAGGGGCAGTGTGTGTGTGTGATGCATAAGATGAAATCAGAGGCAATAAAGGAAATGTCATAGGAACTCTGTAAACTTTGCCGCCTCCCCTCCTGCCACGCCTCATTGTCTGCCTCGTCTCAATTAGCAGCGTTTCAAATTGCTCAGATGTTTTTTTTTATTGCCAATCACATCGCTCCTGTTCCCACAGGTCTCTGTTTAATATTTTATCTGCAGCTGTGGAGATGCTATCAGACGGCGCTTCCCTTCCCCTCACATTTCATTTTTGGCTTTCGTTTAACCCTTAAGAGTTCCTTAAGAAAATATTCTTAATTCGTCCCCTCCCTAAAGACTGCTGTCAAAATAACTTAATAATTGTTTCCACTTCCACCCTGAAATATATACTGTATGTCAAATGTCAAATATAAAACTCAAATAATATTCATAAAATACAATTCAGATAGTATTTTATTATAATTATTATTATAATTATTATTATCATTATTGTTAGAGCCTCAGATGGGATTAGCAGCAAATTTGAACTCTTAAGGGTTAAAACCTTGTCAGTCTTAAGGTAAAAAAAAAAAAACGCTCTAAATAACTCTGACATTTTTATGACTAATGAATGCTGCGGTTTCTTCCCAGTTTGTTCACTAGGAAAGACAAAGAGAAGGCAGTGGGAGTCTGGGATCTGTCTGCGGTGGATTTACTCTCTTTATGTCAGTAAATACGTCAGTTACCTGTGTTGTCACGGAGATAATGGCGCCCCGTGGCGCCCCGAGGTGCTTCATTGTCGGAGTGCTTCATGTTTGTGGACGAATCCTGCAGATGTGAAGTCCTCTCAGTCTGACACGTTGACACTTGTGGATGTGACAGTGATTAGTTCTTCCTCAAGTAAACAACAACATTGCAGCAGCAGCACAACTGACGTATAAATTAATGAAATGAACAATTACGCACAGCAGAGCAGAATGAGACGCAAAGTCCGTCACTTATAGATCACTGATTGTGTCGAGTTTGTGGATTCTTGTTTTGAAGCCTCAATTTCTGTTCTTTTTTTTGTGAGTTCCCAAGTGAGATGCAGACACATGGCTGCATGTCAATCACGACGCAGCTTTGCCCCGCAGCGTTTTTTCCCCCCTTCTTCCTCGCTCCTCTAAATGGGGCCATAATTTATGAAATGAACATCATGTCGAAGACTTGAAACTCGCGTTTGAGACCATAAACTCATTATGAAACTGTTTACCGAGGCAACAAATCAAGTGAGAAGCAGGATCATTTTCTCATAACTGTCCGCGCTATTTGACAGGTTTTAGACCGTTAGAAGTTGCAAACGTGCGGCTTGTTTTTTCATCGTGTAAATGGTGATGAAAAATGATTAACCTGCAACATAAGGCATTTAAAATTGTAATTTGTAATCTGACAGAATATGCTCGGATCATTTCAGTTTAGGGTTTGGCGACAGTTGAATCAGATGGTTGAGTTTCAATCACAAGCTTCCGGGTTTGATGACATTTAAGGTTTTTATTGACATTATATGAGTCAAATTGATGTTATGATGCAGATGTTGTGGCACTTTTTTTGTGTGAAAAATGTGGCACCCCAGCCCCCCCCCACCACATTAACGGCGGCATTTGGCGACTACACGCCACATCTAAGCGAGAAAAGCTGAGTATTTGAGAACAAGTGAGCACATCTCATGGTCGGATGGTACGAGTGAGGGTCGACTGTACTTGATTGGTTCCGTTTAGGAGCAGATAAGTGTGAAGGTCGACCTGGGGAGAAATGGACCCGTCGTGTTAATGGCGCGTCAGATGAGTTGGGATTAGAAAACTCCAAACTCTAACGGCATCTCTGTTTTAATTTGGGCATTTGTGGACCTGTGTGTGTGTGTGTGTGTGTGTGTGTGTGTGTGATTGTTAGCTGTTTCTGGGCCTGCCGGTGAGACTTAAAGAGAAATGAAAAAAAAAAAAGAGGCTGGCGTGCTCAGCAAAACATCCTGTGAGTGAATATAAAAGTGCCTTTGTGTTCCACCTGTGCTGACAGCACAATCAGAAGCCTCTGTTACTGGGAGTTATTGAACAATTTCCTGAGACCTGCAGAGGATGCTGTTGATGTTTCTGGCACTTAATTAGAGGAGTTGATGTCACCTCTGAAATTCGGTGATAAAAAAGTTGATGGGTTTATCGGTGTAAACCTTCCTCATGAGCCTTGGCGTATTGCAGTAATTTAGCTCTCTTGGCTCTCCTGCCGCGTCACCGGGAACAGCCTTGTTTTATGTCTTTTAAGCTATCTTATATCACAGCAAGGTGTTCAAAATAGCAAAGAAACAATGTTCTCCCTCTATCTCTTCATATCTATTCATGAATATATCTCGCCGGCTCGTCTCTCCGCCTTTTTGCGCCTCATTTGGGATTCCTCCTCCTCCTCCTCCTCCTCCTCCTCCTCCCGTGTGTTACCTGGACATTTCTCACCATTTCAACTCTCGGCGGTATCGATTCACGTGTAAACGGGATGCGGCGGTGGTTCTCCCATGGTGCGGCTTCTCCTTAACTCATACATCAATACGTCAATGCTCGCTTTTCCAGACATCTCGAGGACACACTCGGATATTGATATTCAGCTCGGGCTGGATGAAGATTCATTAGGACGAATACACGTCGTGGACACAGAAACGAAAGCGCGGGTGCATTTTGTTTGTGTCTTCGATTTGAGATATGATTTAATTCAAGTGTTCAGTGGGAGGCACTGGTAGGTAGGTGGGTAAGAAGGCAGGCAGGTGGGTAGGGAGTATGGAAGCTAGATAGGTAGGTAAGTAAGTAGGTAGGTAGTATGGAAGGTAGATAGGTAGTATGGAAGGTAGATAGGTAGGTAGGTAGGTAGTATGGAAGGTAGATAGGTAGGTAGGTAGATAGATAGATAGGTAGGTAGGTGGGTAGGTGGGTGGGTTTGTGGGTAGGTAGGTAGGTAGGTAGGTAGGTAGATGGGTAGGTAAGTGGGTGGGTGTGTTTGTGGGTTGGTAGTATGGAAGGTAGGTAGGTAGGTAGGTAGCTAGGTAGGTGGGTAGGTGAGTGGGGGGTGGTTAGGTAAAGAGGTAGGTAGGTATCAGTTTCTCCATTGGAGGGAGTCACATTGTATTCTCCACACTCAGTCTGGCAGGTGGCAGCGGAGAGTCGTAGCTAGCCACAGAGCTAACTCAGGCCTGACTATCTCTCTGGCTTGCACTGACCCTGGAAAAGGTCCCTTTAGATCCTCCACACACAGTCTGGTCTCTCTGCCGCCCTGACAGACTCCTCGGCACTTTATCCATCAGCTGTCGGTGGACAGAATCCACAGACACAAGGACACACTCCTCCACTTGGCAGCGTATAATTATTTATTAGGGACAAAGGTTTCCAAACGAGTGCCTCCCCTTTAATCGACTAAAGCACCCTGAAATAACCGTGAATTGATTCGACTCAGAGTGGACGCATTATGAATCAAATCGTTTTTGTCTCCATTTATAGATATTGCTCAGCTGTTGTAACGCGGCCGCTCACACGGAAACCCCAAAAAGCTGCTACACAAACCAGTTTGCTACCTTTTTAACTGCTTGTATGTGCAGCCGACCTCACCATCGTACGATTTCTTGTAATACATGGCAAAGATTTCTCCCCGTCTAGCGTCTGACAGCCTTTGTGTGTCTTTCACTTTCAACTTTTCTATCCGTGTGCTCAATTTTTGCATCTGTGCTCAAAAGTTCCATGGGACTCGGCCGCATTCCGCTCGAGCTGCAGCCCATCCAGACAGTTTTCCAGGTCATAAGTCTTTCCGGCTGCAGCCAAGCATCTTTGTCTCAGAGAGCACTCACTCTGCCGTGGCTGCGTGAGCGCTCGGCAACGCTGCAGCTCATCATCAATTCCAGTTTGGAGCTTTTTAGCAGGCTGCTCTTATTTCACGCTGAAAAGCTGGATTATATGCATTATTCACACAGTAATATTGTGCTGCTATTACAAAATCCTCTACTCCCCTCCACGCCAGACACACACGTGCAAACACACACAAACACATATTCTCGCCTTGCAGTGATGAAATACTCGCATACTGTTTACAGGCTCATAAATTGAGGATGCAGACTCAGACATAAAAGATTACATAAAGCAATTCCTTGTGGTTATTTTTCTCGGTTCATTTTCCTTGCATGGAAATGAACTGCAGAATTTTTCTTCTGCGAGACTCCGGGTCCCCCAGTGTGACTGCCTGAACCTCCGACTCGCCTGCTGAGCCCAGGCAGAAAATATTACAAACCGGAAAACAAATCGAGGAGCCGCAGGCGGGGAAGCCGGTTTCTCCCGGTCCGGGCGCGATGTAAGGAGCCGAGCGGTGCAGCAGCCCGGCCTGGGAGCCCCCCTGAAGCAACAGGAAGACCACCATCTATTATTAAATGCCGGATCAAAGTTGAGGGAAGACGTGGGCATCCGTGGGGCAGCCGGGGGGCGGCCGGGGTCACGCTGAAGATGTAAAAGCAGCAGGCCGGGTGTGTGTCGTCAACATACACTGAGTTTGATGTACCGTCTGTGTGTGTGTGTGTGTGGTGGGTTTGTAGCAAGTAAACATCAACTTCTTATGACCTTTTAACTCTCTTCAAAAAAAACACGAGGCAGATAAAGTACTTCTTAATGTCGCCATTGTTCCACAAACTCCCAAATAACTCGTCATGTTTCTGTTTTTCTTCTAAAAGTTAAAGTGGAGTAAAGCCAAAACGTTCGCCGCCGCACACAAAAGACTGTTTGGTCTTTGCTCGACACCTATAGCATCCGTGAAAGCGGCGGGGAAAAGCTACACAAGAACGCCGCAAAATCTACATTGTGTCAAATAAACTTTGCGAGATGCAAAGGAACGGCACAAATGTGAGCGGCGCTCCGAGAGCCTGCAGCAACAAATCGAGCCTTCTCTGATTTGCATTCAGTCTGAACTCTGGATAGGAAGGAATAATTCATGTTAATATCAGCAGAAACAATTTGAGCGTTTGTCTTGATCTTAGAAGAAGTGTTTTGCATGAAAAGACCGAGTGCGGAACGTGACGGCGCCGCCATAAAGGAGGCAATAACGGCGCCTCTTGTCGCCTCCTCTGCCTTCACAAATTCACTTTATTTCTTGAGTGATTTGGACGTCCTTTATGCGCCCGCATGCTTAAAAAAACAGATTGTCTGCAGCAAAGGCAGTGACATCAGTGAAACACTGACAGCACAAACACTGTATACATCTCCCAGCGCTGTGCGGGAACATCTGGCTGACACCTGTAACTGCTTCGCCGGATCTCTTTATTGCAGAGCTGCACGGAGCGAGTGAGCGAACGCCTCCGTCTGAGGTTGTAATAAGTCAGGACCAACTTTTAATGAAGGTAAACAACAGTTTTTCTCTCTTCTCGCTTGCCAGGATTTGCATTTTGATCTTTTTATTGCAATGTTTGCCTTCCTTGCCCTCCGCAAAGCAATATATCCATTTTTGGAGACAATAGCTGAGCAGTCTGAGATGATTTGCGAGTACAACCAACGTTCCACTACAGCGAGGTCTGTGTTTATTGGCATATTTCCTCTGTTAAATATTAGTTTTGTCTCTCCTTCTTTTTTTTTCTTTTTACCAGCAGGCGTGGCGTCTCCACACTAGCTGCATAAGTTAACGGGGTTGCGGAGATCGCGCGGTCGGCCCTAACCTTTACGCCTCCCTCATTGACGTGACCCGATCGATGAGTTGATACAAAATACTGGAAATATAAGGGCAAGAAGTCGCACTCCACTTTCCTGTGACCTTTTAAAAGAAATCCAGGGAAGCTGCATCTGAAAGCACCCGGCGCGCCCGGATAGAGCTGCACGGCGCTGTAATCTAAGAGACGGATCAGGCCGAAGCAGCACAGAAAAGCAAAAACATAAATAAAAAGTAGCATCACTGTGCTCGTGGCTTCTCCCCCTTTTGCTAATGGACCTGTTTGTCTGCCGGGGGGTCCTGTCAGGGGCTCTGCTGTCATTAATATTTGATGGAGCTGGATGGAGGTAACCTTTAAGGCATCCCACCGCTCTGCGCTCCCAGGTGACCTTTTCTTTTTAGCCGGACTCCCTCCTTCGGCAGCAGACTTGTCCTGACGCCGGCCGGACAAGGTGTGCACAATAACAAACAGGCTCGCAACACCACCGACATCTCGCATCGGCGCACAAGAGAAATCGCTTGCTTAATTTTCCCCGACAGACGGGGCAGACGTGCGAAGAGTCATTCAATCAAACAAGTCAGTCATTTGCCAGCTGATTATAATTAAGGTCCATAAAAGCAGCATCTGTCACTTTTTACTGCAGTCAATGTTGGGGTTAAGATCCATATTCCGGTTACTGAAACATTGGGAATAAGCCGTTTACGTGTGAGCAATGGCGCTGGTGACCTAAACAACCCGGCACCGAGTAGTAGAAACTGCGCCTGTCAAACCACACCGCAATGGGTTTTTTTCTACCCAGATCTAGAAAGAAAAAGACAGTTTCTCTGGTTTTACTTGCAGCCAATCACCCCAAGCGTAATTTGAACACTTTCAAAATGTATCTGTGTCAAAATCTTTTGAATTGGGAGAAGTGGTGACATTTGCACAACTGATTGCTTTCTATTTGCATGATTCATATTGAGTGAAATAACGAAAAGTACTCATGTGGTATCAGTATCGTTTCTTAAGGATACTGGTATCTGTACTGGTATCGAAAAAATGTTTACAAGTACTTCATTGACTCCAAAGACCAAGATTCCTTGCCAATAGAACAGGCTTAGAGAAGGAGTAACCCAGGGGGTTTATTTGGGTTTTTAAATAATGGAATATGAGCATATTCCGGTTATTCAATCGGGTTATTGATGTTAACGTGCCAACCCCCCCCCCCCCACACCACCACACAGCAGAACGGGCCGACATCTCACATCGGCGCACGTGAGGAATCATTTGCTAAATTTTCCCTGACAGAGGGAGCAGGCGTGCGAAGAGTCATTCAATCAAACAAATCAGTCATTTTCAAGCTGATATATTTAAGGTCCATAAAAGCAACATCTGCTGTGCTGCAGCTGCTGCCACAGTTGCTGTTTACCGTCGATTTTTTTTATTTTTTATATATAACCATAAAAATACCATGCAGGTTGGTGTGTGTGCGTGTATGTGGGTGGTGAGTCTCGCACGCCACATTTCATATTACAGCAATCCATTTTCTAAACTGCACTCCAGGTTTGTCTATATTCCAAGCAGCCGCTGCTTCTCACTTATTTCATTATAATATAAAAGTAAAAAAATAATAACTTGCAGAAACTTTTGCAGATATTATTCACTGGCTGTTTGGCAGAGCTCAGACGCAGGAGTGTTTCTGAATGCATCACAGGAGCGTCTCGACAATGATCGATGCCGGCAGCCGCCGTGCCAGCTGATGGTGTTGGTTCTTTGGCAATAAGTAATAAAGAAATATATATATCAAGATGAAAGACAGATGATCTCAGGTTTGGATGATCCGCGAGTGGAGCTTTCTGAGGTCAGACGGGGGTGCACATGTGGAAGACGTTGGGGAGTGTTTGCATTTATCGCTACTGCGTGAAGCTGTTCTTTTCTTTTTTTTCGCCGCACTAATTTTCTCACGTCGAGCTCGCATTGAAAGAGGGAATTTGACAACGTTTCCTCTCCGGATTTGTGCACAAACGCCATAAAATCCCGCAATGATGAATGGATCCGACCACTTTTATTGATGACTGTAGACTGTGGAGAGATGAGCTGTGATCGCCCACAGATGTTTTAAGGCCACAAAGGCCGGCTGACGGCGCTCCGCGAAAGGCCTAAGTATGACAAAAATGCACAGATATTGGCAGAAATGGAGCCCCGCCGAGCACAAACGGCGGCCAATTTGATCCTTTTTAATTGAAAAATAACCAGAATACTGTTGATAGTCTCTTCAAGATTTATCTACATGATAGTCATTTCCATTTTGCTTTAAATCCACTGAGATGCTGTTAAGATAGATTTTTCTATCTGTAAGCACTGTTACCAAACTTCCCCCAAGTTTTTCTTCCTTTTTTTTTTTTTTTTTAAATCGACAAAGACTTCTGAGTCAATAGCTTCTCTCCTTCAACAAGTGTCCCTGTTTGATTTCCCGGGAGACGCTCGGCACCTCCGACTGCTGTGAAGTTACTTCAAGATTAATGTCAAGAAAACACAGACGTGTTTGCGGCGCTCGACTGAGACGTTAGCAGACTCCTGCCCGCAAAACTCAATCTGCCGGTGTAAACAAGCCGCTCTTTGAAATGATCAATTTTAATGTGGCGGCAACAAAATGCAGCTTAATGCATCTTTAATATGAAGCTGCACCTGTATTTTTTAAATCATGAACACGGAGAGGATCGTGATTGGGAGCAGGTAAAAAAACCTAAACAACCTTAACCTTACTAGCTTAGCGCGCCAACCGCTGCGATCTACCTTGCTGGTTTGTTTTGGAAACCTCGCCATGATGTATTTGCGCCCACATAGTTGTGGTATGAGGATACAGGAGGCTTTGTTTAATGTGCTGACGATGCCTCGCTGACATCCTTCGGCCCATCGGATCACAGTCCGTCCTCAGTGTGTCCTGATTGTGTTTACACGTGTTCCTTCATGTGGTCACGCACCATCCCATTGCAATCCCAAACCCAAAACACACCCTGATTCCAGCCGGAAACGGGGCCCGAGTGTTTTCATTGCCAGCCGGATCACACGCTGAGTCCCTCTGAAGTGTCCTTGTCGGGCCTTTGGGACCGAGGTGATGCAGAAGGATATTGAGTTTCTCTCGGCGCGGTGAAGGAACTGATTATGTGCTTCAATGTCGGCGGAGAGCAATGAGAGCCGCTCGCCGCCGCGCCGGCCGTGTCATCCTGCGCGGCGTTTCTGACAGCGAGAGAGTGGCGCGAGCCCACCAAGGACTCGTTATTACTGGAGGAGGGACGACTTCCCAGAGGCAGCGGCTCTAACTCGCAGTGATTACGGGTTTAACATTTCATTTATTTTTATTTTTGCTATGTATGCGAGTCGCTCTGAAGGGTCTGATCACCTGCCTGTAACTTTGCCTGCTCGCTTCCCTCAGGCTGGATGACCTGAGGTAACCCCAACCGATCCTCTCCTCTGTGTTTACTCGCTCAAAAACCCCAAGCCGAAATGAAAATCAATGGGATGCGAAGCGGGTAAAAGTCCTGAAAAATTAAACATCAATCACACAACGCAAGCTGTAAACGAAGCTCTTTTTCTTTTCCTCTACTTTTTTTTTGTTCACACGTCCCCTCGCACCCTGCCTCTGGAATCGCTGCTTTTGATATCTGAAACTCCCGGAAGCTCGAGCTGAGAGCTCAGAGAGGCAGCCGGTCCACTAGTCCAATCAGCAGGGGGAACAAACGCGGTGCTGTGTGTTGGCAGAGCGCAGATTGAACAAACAAAAGAAACAAAAAAAAGTCTAGAATTGTGTTTTAACCAGAAGTTTAGAATATGTGAGCAAACATCCAATCCATCACCAGTCCAAGGTCATTCCCAAACCATAATCAAGTGTTTTACTGGATGAACTTGACCATGTTTCTGCTCAGGGTCGCCATCGCAAACAGCAATTAACCATCAGTCCACTTATTGGGAATAGTTTGATGAGTGTGAGCGCCTCCACTGAGCCGGGTCCAGAGTTCCTCCTCCCATCCTGACCTGCACGTCTCTCACCCTTTGAACCGGTGCTGCTATTGATCCGCGTGTAGACAGGATGTGACACCAAGTCACAGTCTCTGCTAAACTTATTTATCAATACACCAAGTTCTGAGAGAGGACAGTCTCTCTAAAACTAACACACCGTTGCTATGGCGCTCTACACTGAAAAAAAAAGACCATGTTGGAATTGCTTAATTCAATAGTGGACAGATGTTTTCCCCTGGCAGCATCTTCAACAACTGTGTTAAATTAATTATTATTATCCATATTCAATAAACCTGTGCAATTTGTGTTGATACAGTGTGATTGAACCATGTTTTGATGGAACATTTTAATCCTTCACAATTTTGTTCCAACACTATCAATAACAATAGACCAATAGAACAATAACCAGAATAACAATAAAATGCCTCCCTTGTTGGCAGAACACACTAAAATGTGCTTTTGGCTGGTTTAAACATGACAACTCACTGCAAACTAGTATAGTTGGTCTGTTTTAAGGCATATAATGTGCCATTTGTATAACATATAAACATATCTAAAGTGTCCTCGTAATTAAGTGCATTTTTCAATGGCGCCGTAGCCCCCACCCCCCCCGCCCTTCAAAAAGTCCATGCACGCCACTGCTTGCCTGTAACCTCTAGTAACCTTTCAAAACAAAATGTCTAATTTCACTGCAGTGACAGTTGGTGAATAACTGCACGGACTCTGCTGCTCTGTAACACAAATCAACAGTGAATAAGTAATAGTTTTTCAGTGTAACTTTTGTGACGTATTAATTGTTTCCTGCTGCAAATCCTTCACAATTACGGAAAAAAAAACCCAATGGCGACGCTGCTCAATTCTGCTCAAACGCTGCCCGTGTACTCGACTCTAACTTACTTTGGACGGCACTTTGTGATAAGATAAAAGCCATTTTCTATATTGCCGAGGCCTTTGGCGATGAATGCGGCGCTGTGCGTCCGGCGCGTGTCCTCGCACCCGACCTTTGAATGCAACCTCGTTCTCTCTTTCTCGCAAGCAGATGTCGCCTCATTTCCAAGTTTTGAGACCGTCCTCCAACAGGAATATCACTCTGGCTAAAAAGGTCAACGGATGCTGCTCTTTGCGCCGTGCGAGCCCGGGAAGAGGGATGGCTGTAAAATAGCTGTGGGAGCAGCTGGGTAATGATTTTATTTGAGTCTGGCCACGGCGGCCGGCGGCAGAGGCGGCAGATTGTTGGGCGAGCGGATGTGTTTGTGCCATTGATCTCGGCCGTGTGATAAGGAAGCCCGGCGACAGGCTGTTAACCTCAAACGGTGGAAGCATTAATCCATTTCAAAACATTCCGTTGCTTTTTTTTTTTTTTTTGGTTGCTTTGCTCCGTTTCTCCCAGCAGGCACAAAAGGAAGCAACGGTATTAAACTGCCGCCAGCGTCATGACACCGTTTCCCTTTTGCCAATCGGACACATTTGTGGATCAGAACTCCTGACAAACTCGCCTTGTTGTTATCAGTCAGACTAAAGAAATGGGCTTGTTTTCTCTACAGTCCGGAAAATTAGATTTGTTAGCGGCGGGCAAGCTTTTCTCTTTTTCTTTTTGTCTGAATGCAACTTTATGCTGGATTTAATAGAGAGAATTATTTAGCCCTACAGGGGTTTTACATGCTTTTCCAGTTAACAGGTCATCTGGTTTCAAATGTTTACCACTGTAATGAGAAACAGCAGCTCTGAAAATCATTTAGCTCGGGGCGCGCCTGAAGAAATATAAAGGCCCGGGAACTAATAGATTTGTTATAGGAAGTTGCATTGAGGGATTTTCTTTTCTTTTTTTCCTAATTTTTCTATCATTAATGGGTGTGTTTTAAAAAGAGCTGAAGGTTAATGGAAAGCGCCTGCAGGCAGAACACGGGATAGTTTTAAAATCGCGGGCTGGTTATTAATGAATTTAGAGACCGATAGCTGCTTTGAGATTACGGCGTGTCGGAGCAGGTGTGTGTCCCGGCGATCCTCACACACCCGGATCCCGTGTTGGTGCCTTTAATTAAACGGACGCTGATGGGAAATCGATGGGATTGTGGCTCGGGCTCCGGAGTCGAGTCGAAGCCGGCACCGGAGTGTTTGGAAACTGTCTGGACAAAGACGTTTTCGACATTTTCTTCTCATATCCGGTGTGTTTGGAGCCGAGTCGGCCGGCCCTGCGGTCATCACGACTTGTTTGTTCGTCTAAAGTAAATCCAGGAAGACTCACATTCACTTTGACTCCAGACACCGAGCCGCGGAATGACGCTTTTGAAAAAATAAATATATATAAAGTGATTGTGATAGCGTATCTTCCACCTTTTTATATTATTTATATAACCAAGAGAGCTCTCGTTAAATAATTGCCTTTACAAGAGAGTTGGCTGCATGGTTGCAAAAATAAGACAATTTGAGGAAAAACATAGCAAGTTAAAGCCAGTAAAATATAAAAACCCCTCTAAAGCTCAGTGTACTTTGCTTGTAGCCACTCTCATGTAGACGGGTAAATATCTTTTGGTTTATTTTTATATTATTATCTTCTACTTTGTTCTGCTCTTTGGGGTACTTGTACATTCTAGGGAGGGTATTATATCACATTATTTGATTTTGCTCTTACTTTACTTATATATTTTTCATGCTATTTCATTTTATCCTTAATTCAGTTGAGTATCTCTTGTTCAAGTATATTACAATTTTCATCCATCACATTCCTAGGAGTTGATTGCAACATAAGAATTTCCCTTTGGTGATCAATCCAGAACTCTGAGAGCATCGATCTCCCTTCCCCGGATCAGGCCGGTGTGTAGAACATGCCGGAAGCTCCAGCAGCTGAGTGAAGTCTTGTTTACCTCCAGCTTCCGTTTGCGGTGGACAAGCAGCCTGTTTGGCCATAACGATCGGGCTGCCTGAGCATAATGCGATTTGACCCGTCGCTAATGATGTCCTGACACTCGCTTAGCGGAGCTCTGCGTTTCCATCGCTGGCGTTTAATAGGAAGTGACACGAGCAGCACCTGTAGCTCGCCTACATCCCCTTCCCCCTCAGAGGGGAGGGGGATTCAAATGAACTGCTGATGGATTCCCGTGCACTCCCTCTGTCGTTCATTCTTTTCGTTCGGCTCGTTCCTTCACACCCACCGGCCGCTACGACTCCATCGCCGCCGGTCACCGAGGCGGCCGGCGGGGAGCAATGAAGCAGTAATTTATATTTCTCTGCCGCTTTAATCGCCCGCGCTGGCGCTGAGACGACCAATTGAGGCTCAGAGTGTCGCACCTGCAGCTTATAACGCTGGCGCATAATCGCGCGCCTCAGGAGCGGTTAAAGCCGCACTGTCAAATAATCCACTGTAAAATGTTGGCATTGGAGACGGCGGCATTGTTTTGTTATTTTATTGTGGAAGGGAAAGTGTAGAGGGGACGCATTTTATATCGGGAATCCTCAATCATCGCGAGCGGGTCGACACAACCGCATCTCAGCTGCAGACCTTTTCCAATTATGAATGCGACACTGATGATTACGGGTCCCCGCTCCATCTTGAGACTTTTTTTCCCTGGTTTTTGCGACACAGTGGACTTGAAGGTAGTAATATCTTGCTCTTGGTGCTGCTCTTGGTCTGAACACCATTTTTTGAAGGTCTTGGTCTTGTCTCAGACTCAAAGTTATTTCCGCACTTAGTATCCGCATTTAGTATCCAGACAGAGCGGTGGCGACCATCACTGCCAGGCTTTTAGACCACAGCAACCCATCACGGCCAATTACTGGTTCAAAAGCTTGAAATGAGTCAAAGTATCTGCTTATGCACAAAGCAACACGGACTCAGGGTTGTGATGTAAAAAAATAAATAAAAATCCTTTGTTGATTTGTTGCCTTGAGCTTCTTAGATAAAACTAATAATGAAGAGGCCATTTGTGTGCCTGTAAAATCTACTTGAATTGAAGCTGTTCTACTTTGTGATAAACTTTCTTTAATGTCTGACTTCTTGTCTTGTTGATCTGGTCTCGGTTCTGGATCCCTGTGGTCTCACTCTCGGTTTGTGTGGTCTTGACCACAACACTAGTAACAACACATTAGTTACACCTACACAGTTTTCTACAGGGCAAATACTGGGAAGATAAGGTTCTAATATGTGGTTTCTGGTGCAGCCAGACATCGGGCAGAAAGTGGATTGAAAGTTTTATTTTTCTTGGAAATCCCTTGACAGACGGATCGCAGTCATGAGAACAATGTAATTTATCGCCTCTGTGTTTCTGTAGAGGGCGAATGTTGCTGAATGAATGTTACTCAACGAATCTATTGGGGCGTCAAGTCAATAAATATAGCGAAACTTTAAAACTTTAGATTTGGGGAGGTTCATTGCAGAAATAGTACTACTCTATACAAGTACTCCACTATTTTCCCCTTCACTGTATCTCCACCAGCACGATAACAGTAAATAATGGACTATATTCTAAAAGGAGAATGTTTCTACCTCGGGAATTGGAAGAATGGGCTTTTTGCACAATCTGGGAGCGCATCGAAACCTCACTGACTACACTTGATGTTGTTTCTCCGCTCTCTGCATTGAGGGACACGAGGTCAACAGCCCCTTTTGCCTCGTTTATGGCACCTCATGTATGAAAGTGTGTTGTTACCGAGGCAGAGCCGCAGCCACGGCAACGCCGCGACGAAGGGACAGTCGGCCCAGCGTGCTCTAAATGCCGGGGCTGTCGGGTAATGCGTCGCACCCGTGATTCCGCAATTGGAGCATTTGTTTTTGAAAGGGACTATTTTCCCCCGTTTTCAAAGCACATATGTGAGCGCAGCACTCACACACGCATGTGGGGCAAAACAAGAAGAAAGGGTGGTCTCGTCTCGCTTCCATTACGTCCCCGGAGCGGTTTGTGTGCCAGCGAGAATGCAATCAACTCACCCGAGCAAAACAACTATAGAAGATTTCATACAGGCTCACGCTATTCAGGATGCTTCAATTTCAGGGTGTAAATTCATCCTGCCTTATCTTATCTGATGGGAGCCTTTGTGAGGACGCAGCGCGCGCGTACAGAGCAGAGAGGCCACCAATCCATCCCAGCGTGAAGCTTTTTCAAAAATGTTGCTGATACAGTTTGGCCTTTGAACTGCTGATTGTGCGGATGAAAACCCCGAGGCGCAGTCATCACCTTTATGATACCTTTTTTTGGAATCATTTTCTCCATTTTTCAAATCGCCGAGAACAACCTGTTTCTGGAATTGGTATTGAGGTCAAAGGTCGGGGCTAGATGTGCTCACAGAAGCAGATTTACAGCTGCGCTCCCGGCCTCGCTTGGATGGAATCAATAGTATTGTGGTGGACGACGAAGACGAAGGACCGTCATGGTTGCAGATTACACGACGGTGTTACATTTATTTACAGGGTTTTCACTCCCCTGATAATCAGAATAAATCAGTTTTCTGTTTGGGTTCCCTTCGTCTTATATCATCACTCCCACTTCAGCTTGACGTTTCTCTTCTTTGCTCCACTCGGATGCAGAAAAGTTTGCAAAATTTCACCTTCAGGCGAGCAACACTTCGCTCCGAATAGCCTCTGTTGTGTTTGCTCGTGTATTATCTCTCCGTGTCCCATGTGACGGCACACAAATGTCCAAATTTTATGAAAAAAAAAAA
>CAESWR010000138.1:455712-468602 GCA_903171835.1 Mullus surmuletus | reverse complement strand
GCGCTGGCAGCCCGGCGCTAATTGCTTCGCGCGTGATCGTGCTACCTTTCTTCGGATGTCTTTATTTCGCAGGGAGAGGTCGCGATAGGTCGGCCGCGACCATCTGCACCGAGCAGATACTTCAGAGTCGGCCCGAGCAACTCCAACACGTCTGTGAATAATATGTTTTTGATGCTGCGCGCGCGATGAGTGTATTACACCGTGCATCATTTTTTACCCTTGAAATCACATTACGGCTGCCGAGTCGATATGAGGGGCTTGATGAATGTCGTCGTTGGCTGCTGGAAGCCCCTCCGCCCCTCCGCCCCCCCACCTCCCTCCGTCTGTTTCACACACACACATGAGCATCGCCATGTTCATCCAATAATGAGGTGTAATTTATCTTTTGATGAATATTGATCATTTACGTTCATTTGTGCTTTTGCGCGTCAACAAATTATGCAAATGTATTGACAGTAAACAGGATGAGCGGCTTATGAAGCCGGCGGGAGAGAAAACTCCACAACATCAACCGCCGCATCAGCTGCGTGTGGAGCTCATTTTTAAGAATGAGATTTCCATCAGTGTGCAAACATTTTAATAAAAGCACTCATCAGATATTGCAAAGTTTATTCAACAATATACATGTGTAGGTTGGGTCAGCCCAATGGTCCCACAGCCCAATGGTCCCAATGGTCCCACAGCCCAACGGTCCCAATGGTCTCACAGCCTAATGGTCCCATAGCCCAATGGTCCCAATGGTCCCACAGCCCAATGGTCGCATAGCCCAATGGTCCCAATGGTCCCGCAGCCCAATGGTCCCACATTTCGAAGATTTTTTCCTAAAATTAGGTCTTGTGTTCCTACATTTCCCTTCAATTCAATTAAATGTTGGCAAAAAACAAAGACGGGTGCACCACATTTAGCTAAAAGCTACATTCCATCTGTAGTCCATTGCTCCTGGATCATAGGTTGGATGTAATTGGCTTCCAAATTGGGAGAGAGGGGGACAAAATCTGATAAAAGATTTATGAAAAGTGAAATGTGGGAACATAGGGCTGTGGCAACATCGGCCCGCTCCCCGCAATATGCACCCTGGACAAATATTACTTCGAAAATTATATCTAAAAAAATTTCAGTAGCAGCGTCCAATTTGCAATAGAACAGCACAAATAAAATGTTAATAATCCTATAAAATATTAATATACTCACAGTTAAAAAGTTGGCAATCTGTGCCTCCAAAATACCAGTAATTTGAGCTTTTAAGGTGTTTTTCGAGAGTTCCATCGCTGTAAATGTCGTTGAGTCCCCCATAGAATGCAGCATTGATGATCTGTGAATTTAATTTTGTATTTACGAACACAAGCAGCGGCCACATACATTTTTGTGATGATAAATTAAGCAATCAACGACTCCGTGTTCCCATTGTTGGAGCCCACGGCTGTAATGATCAGCAGCGTAGCAGTTACGAGCACTCAGTTAAAATTAACGCGGCAGATCGGATGACATCACCCTCTCTGATCTACACCCACTCATGACTCAGTGTTGTTGCCCCCCCAGATCCCAGAGCCAGGGGTCCCGGCCTTTTTTCGCAGAGAAAAGCTGGCGGCAGCTCCCATCTGTCATCGGCTCGGCGGCCAAATGAGGCTGTTCTTTACTGGGAGCCAACAAGATGGATGGGGCCACTTCATCAGGGCGGCGCGGGGGCATGGCGGAGGCACTGCACCGCACGCCTCCCTGACAGCCAGCCCGTCCCCGCCGCGCCGCCACCAGCAGGGCCACGCCGAGCACGGCTAACTCATTAGCAGCACTTCCACCGCCGCTGCGTATTTCACTTACTGAATCATTATTTACACACAGCAACATTTTGTACTGCGCAAAAAACCACACTCCTATGAGACAAACTCCGCGCTGCAGATCGGTGCCAGAAGAACTCAGCAGCCATCAAACGGCCTTTCCAGTCATCGCGCCAGACAATGAAACAGAGCCCAAATACAAAAGGTTGAATTCACAGAGGCTGGATGTCACAAATCCGCCCCACAGTGCGGCGCAGCAGCCCGCCATCATCCCTGTGTTATTTCTGGAAGCGGCGGCGGATCCTGCAGGCTTCGCTTGTTTTTCCTGCAAGAGGTTATAATTGGCACATGCCCACCGAGCGCCGCGCAGATGTGAGTGAAGAGCCGCAGTCACACTTTAGTTGAGCTGCACATGTTGCACGGAGATGGTCGCCGAGGTTACGCTCACCGGCGAGAGAAACGCCCTAAATTAGTATTACTGGGTCATACTGGACCTACTTAATGGTTTCAGACAGGCTGCTCAGACCAACCACAGGCATGAGTGGTGTGAGTGGCGGTGACATACATACGTGTTTATTTAGTAAACATTATGCAGTACTTACTGAGTATGTTGAATACAATAGACAACAATACAACAATGTCACACTGCATCTGAAACTAAACCAACAGGTGGGCAAAAATTGGTTTCTAATAAATATTAAAATAAAATAGATATGATAAAATAAAAGATATGATAAAAATGAATTAGAAATAATCAGTTAAAATAATTTAAAAAATTGTAAGAAAAAAAGAAAAAAATCTTACCATAATAAAATAAAATAAAAATTGTACAAAAAAATTAATTGATAATAAAAAGAATTTGACATTCAGTTTTTAAAGAAAATGCTATTGCACCAACTAACCACTAACCATGAATACTCGAAGAACACATGTGAGTGAAAGTGTGCATGATTGTAGTTTGAAAAATCTTTTTTCTTCCCTTTTAATGTTCTGACCTCACTGCTTCCCGCCGTTCTCCGTCTACCCACCAGAAGCCCCCGGACATTCCCGCAGCGTTCCCCACCCCCCTGCTCACTTTTCCCAGTGGTGTGTGTGTGTGTGTGTGATAAACCAGCCTATTTTTCTAGCATGTTGTCGCTGTTGCTTTGTGCTTTACTTGGACATGTGAACTTTTTGACCCTTCTGCTTCCAGCTACAGTATTTCTAAACTACCTAACTTCATGCAAGCACACATAAAGGTGTTTTTTTTTCTTCATTTCTGTGCACTCTGTGAAGGAAAGATTAAAAGGCTTCAGAGTCTCTGTGGAAAACACAAACTTACTCTTCAGCGTGATAACAGCTACACACCGAGTGCAGACAGGTTCTGTCAGAGGCAGCCGTGGGCCGGCAACAACAACAACAACAACAACCACCGCCGGCCGATAAATCAGCGCCGAGTTAAGCATTTGGGGACTTATTTATACGTATATTAAAATGATAAAGTGAGGGACAGAGCATGAGAGATCTCACCATAAGAGCTAAAACACATGTGAAATATGTCTATGAGCAGTGGTGTGCACAGGGGGGGAGCAGGGGGGCCACAATTGTTGAAAAACGCACATTAAAGAGCCCTCCTGTTGGCCTAACACACCAAACTGCCCTCTTGGGTGAAAAAAACCCACTTAATTGCCCTCTTGTGTGGCAAAAATGCTGTGCTGAAGTGCCCTCCTGGTTGGCAAATCACACTAAACTGCCCTCTTAGCTGGTTAAAACACGATAAAATGCCCTCTTGGGTAGCAAAAAACGCACTTAATTGCCTTCTAGGGAGGCAAAAAGGCATGCTGAAGTGCCCCCATGGTTGAAAAAACACACTAAACTGACCTCTTGGCTGGTTAAAGCACGTTTTATTGCTCTCTTGTGTGGGAAAAACGCTGTGCTAAAGTGCCCTCCTGGTCGGCAAAATACACTAAAATGTCCTCTCGGCAGTCGCCACTGTCAATAACTAGTTTGTGTTGTTGTTGTTGAGTGGTAAGCTGCACAAAAAGAGATATGACAACATAACAGTTTGCTTAAAAGTGGGGAAAAAACCCCCAGAGTTGTGGCAGTGCAGCCCGATTGGCGGTTCATTGATCGTTTTTAAATGGCAGCCTTGTTGATCAATCAGCGGGATGCGGGTCGGTTGCCTCCTCTCACGAGCGCCGTGGCCTCGCTGCACCCGGAGACGCTGCACTAAACATGAGGTCACGCCCCCTGTCACCCCCCACCACCCGGCCGCCCACTGCCACCGCTGATTTATTATTGATCGGTTCACACCCGGATACAAGAAATGAAGTCACACTGCTCCTCGACACGACCCGAGCGCGAAAGTAGGAAATATAGACATTTCTCCACCTGCTAGACATTAAAACGGGCTTCTGTGCTGCAGGAATTCTGATTTCTGGGTTGTTTTCTTTCCCTGAGCGAGTTTATTACAGCTCGATATAATACCAACATAAGCTTCAATTTTGACACTTGATTAGCTCTTTTCTTTGCGACAGCCCATACCTCAAAAGCCCCCCGCCCCCCCACCCTCCCCCCGAACAGCTTGAAATGATTTCCAGAGGTCTGAGTATAAATCCATACTCCCCGATATCATTCCTGCAATTACAAATCCGGTTTGAGAGCTAAGTACAGGGTCCCGGGAAGTGCAGAAGCCCGTCTTATTAGCGGTGAATTGGGACTGAGGGGTGGGCAATGGCGGGGGGGGGGAGGGTGGGGGGCTTGCGTTCAGCTGCTGTTGATGGAATTGTGGTCACGGTGGAGGCCGGAGCCAGACCCGCCGCGCTCGCCGTGCCGACGGTTTCACGCCGCTTATGAACTTTCCAGCCGATCGCAGATATCAAATTACCTATAATTTCCTCCTCGGCGGCAAAAGAAACAAACGCGTGACACCTCGTCGTCGCCGCCCTCTTCTGAACCTCAGCGGCTGAAGGCGAGATTTCTGGGCGGCTGATTCGCCAAGACTGCTAATACATATATATTAACAGAGGAAATTGCATTTGCCTCTGCTTTGCTTTGCACTTTTCCTGACAAAAAGGGAGAAAGAAACCACACCTCGCCTGCTCCTTTGGCTCCGCCCCCTCACCCCCCCCCACCGTCTCTCCACACGCTGTCGACACAATCATCTTTTCACCCCAAATTAAGGTTGAGAGTCTGGCATCAGAAAAGGGCTCCTTTTGTCGCAGGGTCTCTGTCAGCGACGTCCTCAGGCAACGCTGTTTTTGTCTTTTCTTATCTGGGTGTTTTTTTCCCCCCAACCGTCTTCTTCTCTTTTCTGAGTCCAAACTAAGAGAAAAGAGCAAAGGGAGGCGAGACACGCGAGATGAATGGATGCCGAGGACGCACGGAAACTTCCAGAAATGCCATCAGGCCGCCGCCGCCGCGTGAAGAATTAGCGTGAACGTCCTTTTTTTGTGATGTTTTCTTCAACTTTGGCGGCGTGGGTGGAGACAGAGGAGACGCGGCGGGAAGCTAATTGGTCCTATTTGCTCGAATTAATGACTCGGCTGTCGGCAAACTGGCTGTTGTCCACTTAGAGGAGATAAAAAAAAAGATGGAGCATCTTAAGCCTTTGTGAGACAGCACGCAGACGACCCGCCATCCAACGCTGGTTTGATCATTTGCCGTCTTTTTCTGAGAACCAACACATGAAGCTGAACTGCAACCGTGCAAATAAAGGAACCGGAACCAGAACTGGGTGTCAGAGAGTTCAGTGCATATTAATAAAAAACAATCTTTAACAAAATACATTAAAAAAAGGCAAAATATTCACAAATAAATACCAAAATGATTGCAAAGAGTTCCTGGGGAAGATTTTCAACTTTCAAGCCACTTTGGCCATGTTGGATGGATTTAGCAAAATGTTGGTTTTCTTTCAAATTTCATATTCTGGTGTTCCTTATTAGAGGGTTACAATCCCCCCCAAAAGGCTGATTGATTAAAAAGATTGACATAACAGCAGTTATTAGGGAGGGGATAGTTTTTGTTGGACCCCTAACAAGTGAAGTGCTGCTGTGAGTTTGGGGGCTGATTTTCTCGGCCGCATTAGGAGTGTTTTGCACTTTTAAATGTCAGAGTGAGAGCTCATCCTGTTACCTAGGAGATCTTTCTTTCTGATTCGGTGTAGTAAATATGAGTGAGACATTGCTCTCCACCTCCGTCAGTTGCAGATTGCAAACAAGTTCCACCTGAAGCTCCTCAGTGATCACCATGTGACTCCATTTCCCCACACAATGCTTTTAAGAAGTGGCAGAATTTGTAGCTCAGAATTGATAAAACGGTGACCTTGGATGTGAACATCCGCTCTTCCCGCCCCGAGAGCTGAAGATTTTGGATCAAATTTGGAGTCCAACAGAGCAGACGGGCGGCAGGACGGCGCTCGTTAAGATTCCCCGCTGATTTGGATGGCGCTCGACGGGCCGCGCCGCCTCAACAGCTGTCGCACGATAGCAATCGATGAGCCGGCATGGACTCGCCACGCCGCAGCCAAAGGTCACGCGTGTGCCGAGTCTCCTCTTCCGCCTGGAAAAAGTGTATGTCGGGGAGACGAGGGTTTCCATGTGATGCGTCGGACCCGGCGGCGAGCTCGGTTGCCTGAGTAACTGCTTCTGTTGCTTGGCAGCGTCCTGCCGCAGCGCTACAGGAAGACGCCGCTCGCCTCTTTTCTTCCCATCCGCTCTCCAGCCGGCTGTAAAAGCGCTTTAATGTCGTTCCGTTAAAGCTGGCCGAGCCGACGGGGGGCCACGAAGACCCCGCGAGTCGTCTGCACCATGATTTAAAGCTGGTGGAGCAACGCGTCGCGTCAATGTCGAGACGTCGATGCTTCGCCGGAATACAGACTTGAGGATTAATTTCCTGATGACAATTTTTTTTTCTTCGTAGATTCTGAGATGAAGTGATGCGAGGAAAAAAGGGGGGCCGGGTGGTTGGAGGGGGGGAGTCATCTGAAAATCTTATCAAAACTGTGAATGAGATTATAGCGGAGATAAGAAGATCTACGCAATTATACACACGGATATGCTGTGTTTTTTAGGCTGTTGACCAAATCCCGCATGTGTGACTTAGTGGTTGCTCGGTGAAGATAATCCGTGATTACTGTGCACCTGGGAGGCGGCGTTTGATATGTTTCTGTGGATTTTCCAAAAAACAAAAAGTCTAAAAACACACCGCTGCGGAGCGTCTCCTAAGCAGACAAGCTGTAAACACTCATGGGGGCAGAATAACAATTAGGCGGTGTGAAGGTGAGAGGAGCTCCGCCACGCTCCGCTTTCCTGTTTGTTTTTCCCCTCCGTACAGACAGGAAACAGAAAAACAGGGGAAGTGCGAGTGTTTAAAGGACGTCTGGCCGTAATTGCAGCATCGATTGCCGGGCTGGAGGCAGTCAAATGATCCGCATCGCTCATTTTCGGAGGTTAAAGCGAATGAACCCCGTGAAAATGAATGCGGAGTTCAGCTAAGCACCGATGAAGCAGAGCGAAGGTAGCCTGAGGGGGGGGCGGCGGCGTGCAGGTGGCTTTAAGAGCCCCGCCCCCCGGCACCGACCACGCCATAAACACTGGCTATAGAATAACAACACTGCTGACGTTTGCATTTCCCTACTTTAAGGTGTGTTTGCTCCTCGTGAGCCACCTGGTGCCGTCGCCTCGGGACCTTCAACAGGAGCCCAAATAATAGTCATTAAAAAAAAGACATTACTAATCACTTTGGATTAGTTTTTAAAGTCATAATGGGCTCCTCCTCGACAATATAACACAATAAAAAAACATTTTGATTTTTTTTTAACCCTGAAGAGTTCATTAAGAAAACTTTCTCAATCGTTCCTCGTGGGTGAAAAATGTCCCCTCCATAGAACAGCTGCAAAGATATATTTAATATTTTTTTCCACTTTAAATGACTTCATGTTTTTAATCAACTTCAGCTAAACTGCTGGATATTAATGATTGGGGGGGGGGGGGTTAATCCTCTAAATGCCAGTTTGGTTCTGTAACGCTACAGTATTTTGATCAGGAAAGAAAATATAAAAACTATGCAAAAAAATTCAATTCAAGGAGGATTTAATTGAACATTGAATTTGAGGCATTCGTAAGATTTTAATAGCAAATTATCTTATTAGTTCCTTGTTCTAATTCAAGAATGATCACCAGAATGAAAATCCTCTAGAAAAATGCAGCTACATTCATCCAACACGGCCAAAGTGGCTTGAAAGTAGTCTGGACAAAAATGGTCCCCTTAAGGGTTAAAGTGACAGGACCTAAAATGTCTCCCAAAATGACAAGAGAATCATCACAAAATCCCCGGAATCAGATACATGAGACCTGCAGCTTCGCTCTTGAATTGCCAAAAAATGAAAAAGATGGAGACGCGAACGTTTCCCTTGAAGAGTAACGTCATGAATCCGACGGATCCGATGATTTCTCGGCATGCGGCAGCGAACAGCAGGAAGTCGTGTCGGAGACGCCAGTCATGTCTGCCACCGGCGCCGCATCACTCATCTCTACAAGAGCCCAACTTTCTCTGACAAAGAAAAGAACTATTCTCCATCTTGTCGTTTTATTGTTGCTTTCTTTTTTTCATCGATGACAAGAAACCTGGACCTTTGTGATAAGAGCAAAGCGCGAGGCGTGCGCGGCAGATCCGCCCTCCGCCAGCCTTTAAATAGCTCCGTGAAAAGTGAGCGCAGAAAGCAAAAGACTTTCAAAGAACACTCGGAGACAAACTATCTGATAAGCAGCATGGAAATCCGCGCTCGGGGTGAGTGATGCTCGCCGCGTATCCGCGTATCCGCCCATCTGCGCGGCTGATCGCCGCGGCATGATGGGAAACGCAGAGACAAAGTGTGGAGCGGCGTTGTGTGGCTGCATCATCGCTCCAACTCTGAAGGGTATTTCTGCCTCCCTCCCTCCAGCTGGCGCCCCCTCCACTCGCCTCCCCCCCGCCCCCCGCCTTGGCACTGGCTGCTGGTGGCGGTTGGGAGGGGGCTCGGGGGTTACGGCCCCTGTCGGCAGCGTCCTGCAGCAGATGATGCGTGCACATACACACACTTATGGACAATAAAGCATCCCATACACACAGACACACGCGGCATATGGACCACTTGTCATATCGGAATGTCTGCCAGTCGACGTAGTACCCTAAGGGTCGGGGGGGGTGGGGGTGGGGGGGGGTGTACATGCATTCTGGAGTGTGTACATGTCTTTGTCCTTGTGCTGGTTTATTTATTTATCCTTGTAAAAGACGAAGCGAGCACTTCAAGGAGTTAAATGGAGTGGTGAAGCCCCGCCCCTTCCAGTAGACCCCCATGGGACTTCTGAGATCATAAAAAATGAATGGGTTTCAATGGAGAGAAAGTAATTATTTTCTTGTCCCGGTCGTTACACGGCCCGGATAGCACTTTGTTGTTTGTGGATTTAAAGGATACCTTCATTTATCATCGCCCTTTCCCTTCGCTTCTCGCCATCAGCATCACTGAAACTCTCCGCAGGCAAAACCTCACATTATGGAACTTCTTCGCGCCAAATTGTAGTCTTCTCTGCATGAAGAATTATCTTTAAAAACCACAAACAACATTGTGTGAAATCTGCGGCACAATTCAAACACGACCATAACATAATTGTTATCATTATCATTGACTCCCACTCATAAGAAATGGTTTTTGGGGACCCGTGTACCGGAAGGGCGGGGCTTTGCATCTCCACATCATCTCTCAGAGCGCTGACGGCACACAGAGAGAAGCCACTCCTTAGCCTCCGCTAGCCATCAGCCGAAGCCCCCCGCGCCCCATTAGCGGACCCCTCACCTGAAAAATGGACACCCTTACTACATTAAAGCCCCGCCAAAGCGCCTGCAGAGGTGGCGGAGAGTCATTTAGCACTAATTAGAGCATGTTATTAACAACGGCCAGTTTCTAATGAGACCGTATTGTTGCTGCAGCGGTAGAGGTTTCATCTGTCAAAGGGAGTCTGGAGCCGCGGGGCAGATTTTTTTTTAAGACACTAAGAAAGTCCTGTTTTGGAGCCTGACAAACACATTGGAAGAGAGTGGGGTCTGCCGGGGGGCCGAGCTAATTAGGTCACCTGGTGGGTTTATCCGCAGTTAAACGGGAACATTATTGCTCGTTATCACTCTCATTAGAAAGTTGAAACTAAACTCCATCTATTTTCATAAGCATCGGTTCGTGATACGGATAAAAGTGTGTTAATGAGTCGTCAGCAGGAGTTCACACACACACACACACACACACCCACACACACACACACCTGTCGGGATGTTTTGTCTGCGTGTGATGAGAGCGTGAGAGAGATCACGGCTACGGTAAGAACAGCGTGATTGATGCCGGCGACGGGTGATGAAGGGATGGCGTGGGCTCGGGGGTTACTGTAGGTCGTAATTACTGCGGCTGCTGGACGCCATCCATCGCTCCAATCACAGCGGGGGGAGCAGACCTGCACCAACTCAAATCCCCAAATCCATGCCACTGATTACTCGGACCGGCCCTTTAATGGGTTGATCATTTCCTCTGATTAGTCACACAGATGAGCTTTGCCGTCTCGGCCCACAGATATTTGAAAACATATAAAAATGAGGCGCGGAAAAAACCCCAGATATTATTTCCCCCTCAAAACGTTCCGTCAAAGTGACACCCGCTGCTTCTCCTGCATCGGAAGATTCAGAATCCATACGCAGCGTCGATATTTTTCATTTCAGAAATCCTGCCGCCCAATACTGGATCACTCACCGAAAAGTTGCCTGTAACTTGTGGACGTTCAGCTCCAAACGAGCCGTGATGTCATAAAAACAGGCTACATGCGATACTTTACCACGAGATGGAGCCTGTGAGCACCGCCGCGTTTCAAGGCCACGCCTCCACTGGTGCTTTTTCAGAACTTTTTTGCAATGGAACATGTTTTCTTGCTTGGATCCAACTTGACTGCAGGGAGGGTCCAGCAATTTGAGGGGAGGGGTTTCACAAGAAAGGGGCGTGGCTCCCCCTGCTTCTTTATCTAGCTGATAGCTAGATGATTATGTTGCAATGATTATGATTATGTATTAAAGCTTAACATCTTGCGTGGTGCACCTTCACATCTCAAACAGTGGTTTCTCAAACACCAATAACCCATTTTAATAACAGGAATATCTTTAAAAACCTGAATCTTCCCCCTGGTTCCTCCTCCTCTAAGGTGAACATGTGATGATGTCTCCTCCTATCAGGATCTCCACATCAAAAGGAAGATGAATTAGTGTTGTGTTCATGTTCTATCAGCAAGGAATCTTGGTCTTTGGAGTCCAACTTGTAAACATGGCCAAAGGCGAGAGCGACACCACGCCACACTTTTGGAGTGAGGAGGAAACCAATCACTTCATCAGTGTGATGAAAGACACAAACATCCTGGCATTTGGAGACGCTAGAAAGTAGCGGGATAGACAGATCCACAAAAAGGGGAGCGCAAAGTTACGCCAAGCAGGGTTTGTAGCAGACCTTCTCCGTGCGTGGCTGCTTTGATCGCCATATCACCATTGATTACAATCACCATGGAGACAGGTAGTTATGTTGTTGAAAAATCGTGGGTCATTAGATCTTAGCAGTAGGGTCATAAAACTGGTTACAGAGTCGCCTTAGAGGTTCTTCTCCACGTGCTTTGGTGAAGACAAGAGGAATCTGCTCTCAGGGTCATTTGAGGAACCTTTCGAAGACCTTGAGATGTTGCTTTTCTTTTTTCTCCAAAAACTTTCTTCTTAAACATTTGGAAAACACAACTTTGACAATTGGCTCCTATTATAAGAAAACACCTCCATAATTTCCCTGCCTTTGCAATGCAGATGAGCTGGTGGGGATTTTTAAAAGACACACTCCTCCCTGACAGCTGACCTTTCGGAGCGGGAACATTTTCGCCGCCGTGTTGGATCAGGCATACAGATGCACAGTCATGGCCGCCGCCGAAGCCCCCGACAGTGATGGAAGGAGCCGTCTGATCGGCGCGTCACATCACATCTCCCTCCGTGTCAGACGCTTCGCGCCTTTTCTTCGCCGGTATCCGCAGGAAGCCGCTGGTCGCCTAGCATGCGGCGAGCCTTCCTGCAGGAAGCCGGCGGGGGTTTTGCACTCACAGAACATTATAATCCTCAGATTGGCTGTAATTTATGGACCATTAATGAGGCCCCATTTTTAGAAAAAATAACTTTTTCCCCCTGAAGATCAGATGTTCAACACGTGTCAAAGCGTCGGAGCCGTTCTGGCAAAGTGCAGCTCTGACATTTTCTTGAATAGAGCAATTACTGCGCCGCGATATTCGCTCATCTCAAGTAACCGCTGGAAAGATGCTCTGCTCGCACTTTGGTCTTGCAGCTTGTTTCTCACGGCGGCTCCTCCTGCCCTTAGACACTTTTAGGGGGATGATGGAGCTGGTGGTCCCATTCCGTCGCCACGAGGCCGCGTTGAAGCGGCTCCAGTAAAGTGACCAGATTTCTGAAATGAAATCCGGGAATATTTCCAGCTCGGAGATAAAAATGAATTAAAAGTTTTCAGGATGAAATGAAGAAACTGGGACAGTTAACTGGTTAAACTGGGACAGTTAAACTGGGACCATAACTGTGACAAGCGCGCTCTGCTCTCCTTCTCTAAAGGCGGCGCGAAACCAGCTACCGTAATAACTGCTGTTCTTGTCTGTGTGCAACATGCTGCCTCACGCCTTGTGCTTCCTACCCGGTTACCGTAATAACTGTTGTCTGTGTGCAACATGCCCACTCGTATTTCCTACCCAGCTACCGTAATAACGGTTGTACGGTTTTCAGGGACAGCCTCCATTAAGGTCTCAGAAATGGGGGACGTCTGGTCACCTTGGCTGGAGGCTTTCAGACTCTTCACATGATAACACATGACATTGTGGTGGAGTGAATGATCGGTTTGTTTGGATGCGGTCATAACGACACTCTTTATTGTGAAGGGGTTTCATGTTATGTAACGCACCCTCGGGGGGGGGCCCATGCTGGAGGTCCCGCGCCTCAGCAGCAGCAGCAGCTGCGGCGACGAGAGCAAATCGCTTTTAGCTGGATGGATGCGCCGGCGCTGCCATCACGTCTGGATGTTAGGAACCGCTCCCT
>CAESWR010000138.1:376736-388589 GCA_903171835.1 Mullus surmuletus | reverse complement strand
GGGTTCAGTTAGTGTCATATGAATCCAAACCGGGCAACAGTCCAGGGTGAGTAAAACACACCTCCTCCTCCCCTTGAGGGCCCTGAACTCTTCCCATTCCATTTGTGTGTGTGTGTGTATGTATGTGTGTATATTAACCATTTGTTGACTCTCCCGAGAAAACAAGACAAAAGGTTCCTCCCACATCAACATCTTAAATCATTCATCACTCATGCGCTGAGGTTGGAGATAATAAAAAGCTCTAATCGATAGAATGTAATTTATGCACAGCTGAACCCGACTAATGATACAAAGCAAACATCTGAAATCTGTTTAAAAATTACAACAGTTTGACTGCTACACATGAATTGGTAACACTCATGTTGACTTTGCTGGGTGTTGTGGCTGACCTTATTTTTTATTTTTTTTAACAGAGACAAAAAAACTGGTCCAACCAGAAAGCTGCACGCCTCAAAACAAACCAAGTAATCCAGTGTTTACAGTCCAGTTGTGTGAGGAATGTGCAGAGTTATGTGGACCGACACAAGGGTGGCAGTCTATGGATTAGCACTCAGCTGTCTGCATCTGTGGGCCCACAGTGCCCCCCGAGTGATCCGATCCAAAACCCGAGAACATCAAGCACTGTTCGGAAAGCACCCATAGATGCATTTGTGATCGGATCGCTCAGACCACATTCCAAGGTGGTCTGGTTTGCATGTGGCCAATCCGCCCAGGGCCACATTGAAGGACTGCCCCTTAGCCGAGGTCTTCTGATAAAGCAGAAGTACACTAGTGCTCATTGAGGCAACAGCAACCACAGCAACTCATAAAACCAATGATCACTTGAGCCTGAGAATTTTAATGATTGATCTTGGCCAGCACTTCTTCTGCAGTGGCTGTGTACACGTGTCGTCTGTTTTATCTGAACTGGTCACTGGAGATCCATTTGGGGATATATGCTGATACCACCAGGTGGGAACACATCCCATAAGCTCTGTTCACTTGTGATCGGATCACTTGAGATGCATTGTCAAACCAAGTGGGTCCAGGCCCTAAAGGATGGGGGACGCGTATATTTTGGATAGGTAGGACAGACATGATAAAAGCTGAGGGGGGAAGAGGCAATCTGTGTCAGAGCGGTAGTTGTAGACACCACTTATTCCCCACCTACAATGCCGCCCTTTCATCCCTTTCCAGTTGATTTAACAACCATTCACATTTGGCCCCATGTGACTGCAAATACTCAATGACTGCCATTTACTCTCGGCCTCAGGTGACTCCACTTCCACCGGCCGCCACTACAACAGCCAGGAGCACTGAAGTGAACCTTGAAAATGACCCCACAGAGGCTAAATATCTGGGACTCGGCTCCACTCAGTTGGATCCGAAGATGCCCCTCGGATGAAAAGCTAAAAATCTTTCAGTGTCTGCAGCCCAAGTTCAGCTGTCCCCTCTCCAACCCTCTGTGACCCTGGTGACAGAGGATGTTCAGGCTGCATGGGAATACATCCCGCTGACCTCAACAGTAATTGGACTTTGTTGTGAACCTTACTGTGGGAAAGTTGCGGCACCCAGAATAAAAACCCAAATGTTTTGTTTTGAAGCGTGCAACAATGAGCCGTAAATGGAAAAGGCCATTTTTCCCCCTGACAAACAAATTGACCCCTTCCAATTTGTTTGTCAGAAAATTGGATTATTGCCAACTATAATCCTCTAAACATGAGCACAATGTGAGTAATCAGTGATTATAATTTTAGCCATAATTGTATGGCTCTGTGTGTGTGTGCATCTGTGTGTACCTGCAGTATGGCTGCAAACGGATACTCCAAAGCTGAAAAAACATTAATTTACTCGGTGCCTTGGAGGAAATAAGTTTGCAGCCACAAACACAACAAAACACCTCCCACTCAGTCACACCAGCCACTTCCCTGGGCCCGAGAACGAATCCTCTCGGGCTGTTTGATGTCTCTTCATTGTTTTTTCCTGCATTCCCTCCTTGCCTGCAACATCTCTCTCCTTGAGGAGACGCAGTTTCTAGTGACGGGTGGCATGCAAACCAACCGTGGTGTAAACAAGGCACCCACCACCCAACCATGTCGGTGTCACAGCTCAGCAGTGGCCGGCTGGATTAAAAGAGGGGGGGGCGCATTCCCCTTATTCTCCAATTTGCACTCTTTGGCCGTTTCTGAGGCTGCCGGGAGCCCTCCAGCCAAACGCAGACCTTGGCGCAAGCTGGCTGCTGCAGGCGCCTGGAAGATGAAGCGCTAAGATGTCCAGTTTGAAGGTTATTGGACACAAAGACACAGTGGAGTGCTTCTCTACCACAACGGGAGCAACTTTCTTCTGCCTGCTGACACTGGTAAACAGGAACATACTTGCAAAGCTATAAACACTTAATCTGGTTAGGACCTTTACGCATATTTGTTTGGATAAACTCGGAATAGTAAATAGGGATTTATAGAGATAGAAGCACACACGTTGTCTTTGTTGATTCACCACCTCCCCTCTCTCCACGGATGATTGCTCTTCCTTGCTGTGTTTGCACGGCATGCCTCCAAATGCCAGAATCTGATAACTGTAGCAACAGCTCAGTGTAGTCCATAGTGCGTGCCCGTAATTTTAAAGAAATAGCCAGATTACATTACCGGAGATAGTACAAAGACTCCTGTTCCATGCTCCTCAAAGTGGGAACCAACCAATGGGTGGGTGATGTGGTTGCTCCATCCACCTCTTCCAGTCCACCATGCTGACTGACTTTCAATGAATTCTTAAACTACTTGGAGCCTCCACCAAGAGAAACGAAAAAATCTCAAATCTCTTGTGCACATTGCATTCGGTGGAAATCATGACTCATTTAACAGGCCCGGCCCCCCGCTGCTATCTGGCGCATTTCCTGCAGGGTGCTCCACATTGGTGTCGGCCACTTGTCACTCAGCGGCCCTCTAATGTGAAAATTAAATGCGTAGAAAAGAGAGCGACTGCTCTGTGCCCAACATGTGCGAGAGGCACAGGTCACTTACTGCACCGAGGCAGTCCATTCACGACCAAGATCTTTTTAATTAGGCTATGTTCTTTTAATTAACCAGCCAGTATAATGTCCGTGTTCATTTGTCACCTCTGCTTTGCTCAGGCGGAGCCGGGTGAATATACACTCCTTTTGTCTCCCCGCGGTTCTAGAGGTCCCTGCTCCCCATTATATTTTCTCATTCACCGAAATGTATTTTTCTTCTTCTCTTTTAGATTAGCATGATAATACCCCATGGAGGGGAGGGAAAGCGGTGAAGAGCTATTGCGGGACTGCTCATCAGATTCACTGTGTGCAAGACTGTGGTTATTATCATACTGAATGCGCCATCAGTTAGACTAACAGCCCGAATTCCGACATTTATCTCCGATATCATAGACCTACTGTCAATTGCATGGGGAGCACAATGGCAAATTATGGGTTATGTCTTGCTCCTTGGAGTCTGGATTCGTCCCCAGTGTAATTATGCTATGCTAATTTCACTGCGCCCCCCCACCTCTTCCAATGACAGAAACAAGGTTTCCCAACTGTTCAGACGTCAGAGCCGGGTGAAGTGAAATGTGTGGATAAATGTGTTGGTTTGCAGCACCCGTGAAACTCGAGCGCATCCTCTGTTTACTCCTTTCAGGTGGGGGGAGGAAGAGAGGGAGGAGGAGGAGTATTCAGGGAAAGGCTCAGCTGGAGAGCGTTGCAGTGTTTCCAGGGGACGGGGTTGGATACAGGTCAGGCCACCTTGAACTCCTCTGCTGGATTTATTGTGTTGGAGACGGACGGGGTCAGGCTGCGCCCCGCCCCTCAACACGAGGACTTTGTTAGCATCGGACATGGAGCAGACGCAGGCGGCACAGAAAATTCCCTGTCACGCTGTCTGAGGAATACCCTTCTGAGGTCAGGGGTCATGTGTTAAGGGGGGGGGCTCCCTGTGGCATGACCTGCATTCTGATTGATTTTTCTTGACTGGGTGTCAGGGAACGAAGGAGAGGGGGGAGATCCTCCCCTGGTGGTAGCAGGAGGGGGTCAAGCCACTTACCCCTTACCCCATGTGGCGAAGTGGAGTGTGGAATGTAGTGCAAAGGAAGGGTAAAGACACTCCGAGTCACAACACGCCTGACTCCTCTGCTTGACCGTGTGTACCTCAGCGGGTGTGTGTTTTCACTTTCCCTGAAACAAGACACTGGGCCACATGTTTTCCTTTAATAGACAGCTGAGCGGATAAAGGGCAGGAGTGTGTTCTGTTTGCCAGATGATCACTGGGTTGTTGGCATTTGGTGCATGACAGAGGAGCCCCCCCCCACCCCACAGTCCCTTTGCTGGATTTATTTAAAATTCACCACCACAGTGGCTGACTGCAGCCCTACAGATGACCAAGGAAAACCAAACTGAATATCTGGTTTAATTATTTTCTTATTTTCGGCCTGGGTAATCAGGCTGTAATTATAAGATTGTACGCCCCAAAAAGTCTCAGATAATAAAAAAATATTTTACGCTGGGGGGCAAACATTAAAAATGGGGAATTGTTTTTAAACCACAGGGACGGTTGACTTTATTATTAACTGCACTATTTATTACTATCAGTTGTACTATTTTTCGACTTGGATATGTTTGTTGTTGTAAAGAAATGGATATGATTATTATTTCCTTTTAAGAAAAATCTCAATCATGTGAGGAATGGCGAGTCATCTGTATCCTCATGGCAGAGTAACCGCTAAAGTTATATAAGCTGGTGTGCTCTCAGTGCTGATTAGGCTTCACTTTTTCAAATTTGCTGATATTTAATGGTATTTGAGCAGTGGTGCGTGCCTTTTGCCTGGGTAATTTTGATGCATTTCCAGGGGAAAACTATAATTGCGAGTAAAAGTTCATGCTCATCCAGTATCTGCAGTGGCACAATGTCATTTAAATGTCTCCCGTCTCCTCGAGTGAAATTGAAAAAGGTCACAAGTAAGACTGAAACAGAGAAAATCATCACAGCGCTCAAACTCAAATTTTTTCGCCGACCAGGGTTGCTGTCGCATTTCAACCACCTTATTTCTGCTTGGAGAAGCAGCAGAGCTCGGTGGGTTTCTTCTCGCTGAACCTCTCAATGCAGTCACTTGTGATATAAACACGTCTGTTATTAAATCTCGATCTGATTCAGATGGGCGTTCAGGCACAGCATGGTCTCGGTTCTTTGGATTAGATGGTTGAAAATTGTTGATCAAAAGTAGCAGATATGGATGAAAACCCCTCTAGTTTCATACATCACACAAAGCCGACAGGAGGTGGACCCATAGAACGAACAAAAGCAGCAGAGTAGAAGCTTCTAATGCTGATCCACCAACCAGATCAGACGCCCTGGAGTTATGATCTGGGATGATGAGCAACTAAATCTTCCTACAATGCTCAGATGACTAATCAAACAGCTATTGCCGACTTAAAAGCGCGAAAGACTGCAGGAGGTCATTTTTTAATCCCACCCATCGTCCTCAATACAAACCACCAGATCTTTTGAGCCTCCATGCTAAGAAGTGCCGTCTGCATTCCTCAGAACACATGCTGTGGAACAACCAAGTGAGCTTACATAATGTCATTTGTGGCACCATCTTGCATTGATTTCCTGAACCGATACTTGACTCACTCCACAAGTGTGTAAGGCTTCGAAAAAGTTAATTCATCCATAATTCTGAACATAACGTGTGCTGAAAGCTGGAGGTGGACTGCCCAAGCCACGGCTGACGCAGACACCGCAGCAGGCATCCAGAGGCCAAAGCTTTATTTGATTACACTCTCAGTTGCGGTTTTTGGAGACGGTTCGTGTTGAACGGCAGCGTTACTTCAGGAGGTGCGTCGACTCAGGGTCACGCCGGACCACTTCTCACTCTCCTCACTCGGTCAGAACAGATTAATCTAACATTATCCACTACAAAACCTTCTCCAGTGCTGCTTGTGATTCAGGATTTTAAGGTTAAAGCCAATCGTGGCACAATGTTGTTGAGTTTGAGGCTTACAACTTCTCCCTCCAAGAGTAAAATACCCCTCATTCTTTGCTGCTCGCTTGCTGAATTGCGCAGATAAAAAATGATAGTTGACAGGTTGGCATGTTGGGAGCTGATTGCCGGTCGGTCCGACAGACTGAACCTCTTGAAGTTTCTGGCATGAGCGCTGATTTTCATCTTGACGCATTTAGAGGCAAATTGTAGGCTGGAAACTTTTAGTGCTCCAGTGATAATGTGGCGAGTTTGCTTTCCTCTGCGCACACGAGGCCTTATCTGTCTCCCTGGCTTTTTTCCCCCTCCCAGTCCTACTCTTAAAGCAACACGGAACAACTTTTCTGAGCAACTGTTGCATCTGCTGCTTTGAAAAGGCGACTTTCTGTCTACATCTGAGGGGAAAACAATACCTGAGCACGAGAGAAAGCTGTACTTGAGGTGAACAGCTGTTTCAGACAATGAATATATCAGCATCACTTTATGTAACACAGATGATTGAAACAAAATGTGGATTCTGCAGATGGTTAATTTACCACAGATGTCAAATAATGTTCAAAACACACAAGTCGATTTGGTGGCAAACATAAACGGTGGTGTGTGAAGTTTACCATTTGGTTGTTTATGCTAAAATAGTTGCATCTTGTTGCTTTAAGTTCAGACTTCCTGTCAAAGGTTCCAAAAAGCCGCCGACCGAATGCCCAATGGTATCATTGCTCGCTGTGGTGGAATCCTTTGAGCTAAATCTCCAAACTCTTCAGAGATGATTTTTGGGAGTGTGGAGGAGATATTCGGCTTTGGCCCAACTGAACTGAACTGTCGTCAGCATGTGGCTGCCAGCTGGTGTGCCGGCTAATCCAGAGGATGCTGCCGCTGCAAGTCTCCCGTGCTCCGGCTACTCGAAATGTGCTGCGCTTGAGGTCAAAACCTCCATCATCACCATTTGTCAGAATTGCTCTTTGTGCTGGTCAGGATCCAACTAGGTCAGTGCTTTTGACAGCATCTCCAAAAGCTTAATGGACAATTATGGCCAACTATATGGAGCTCGGTTATCGGTGAGGTGCACATCGACCCGACTGGCCGCTTTTATGGGGTGATCTTCTTCTAAAATGGTGTAAAAACAGAAATGCTTGTTTCAACGCCATTTACCATTTGAATTTTGCACATAAAGCTCTCCGAGATTAGGCATGAGATTGAATTTCTGATGGATTTTTCATGCTCAATGTTCAGTTAAAAACTAATCAGCATCGCCTGTGTGGAGCTGAAAATTAAATACTGTACGTCTAAGTCAGCTTCTTTAAAAATTACGCATGGAGCATCGAGAGGTTGCATTTCCAATGATTAAGAATGAACTTTTTTAGTATTTCTGTGTGTCGGCATGCAAATGGCACACTTTTAATATCATATGGAGCTTTGTTTAGTGTTGCGCACTGGCAAGGTGAAGATGTTTTCCTGGGAGCAGCAGATTGCCGGAGCAGATTGCGATGCCGAGATGCCATCATCAGATTTGGCCAGTTTGAGCATCGGGATTTGTCAGAAGATTTTGTTCTTTTATTACAAATGCAATCCATTGTCACACAGACTTTTGAATGTCACCGTTTGGCATTTTCCCGCTGAAAGTGGATAAAGTATCTGGCATTAATAGTCTGTCAGTGTTATCCACATTTTGGGCTTTTTTTCTTTTTTTTTAAAGGGAAATACAACCAACGGAGGCTTAAGGTTGTATCGCTGTGAGCTGTCGCGCTTTTTGTCTGACTGAGACACACGGAAATGTTACATTGGGCTTTTTTTTTGTATCTCCTCACAGATACACACCGATGACATCAGCCTCCTGAACCAGCTAGACACTCACCTGCTTCGAAACGTCGCTGGACCATTTGGGAGCAGAGGTGGGTTTTGAATACTGTTCCTTTTTACAGGATTCAGTGCTCTTCAAAGTTGGGAGAAAATTCGATTTGGGAAGCGTGGAGTCACTGATGTCTCAAATGCAATATTTAGATTAAATTTGATGTGATGTGACAGAGGTCTCCTTCAGGGGTCCTCCACAGAGAACACTTAATTAACAGTTGCTTTGTAGAAAATACTGCCGAAGCAGCTTTTTAGATTGAATTTCGACTTAATTACTCGTCCTCTGTTTTTAATCAAATGTCAGGATTGGAGTGTTGGATATCTGGCAGACTTTTGGCAAACTTAGTAAAAGGGCAGCTGATAGATGGCACATGCATCGACGTGAATGGGCTGCTGCTGAAAGATTTAATTATTCTCCGCTTGCTGAAAACATATTCTGTCGTTTTTTTGATCTGCAATGAGGTTATTTCTGTTCTTGCCCTGCTTCAATGGTTACTTTAGTGAAGAAATGTCTGTACTCGAGTTTTTCTTACGAGTTGCCCGTTTATTTTGTGCACCAATAGGAGTCGTGCTGATGCTCTGATTAGAAACTGCTGAGGATTTTCAGGTGTTCTGGTTTGCCAGGCTGCTTCCTCCGCAAGCACATTCGGCCCTAATGTAGGGCAAAAGTCGAGAGCCAGAAATTAGTAAAGGTTTTTGAATTCTGAAGAAGATCCGAGAGTTTTTCTCATGCAGTGACATGCAAATGTTGCGTTGCATAACAAGCAAACGGTGAAAAATGTCGTGAAGGAGGGGAGGGAAGCACACACCAGGATTGAGGAGTGGCTGACGATTGACCGCACCAAAAGTAGTGGAAAAAAGGACAGTCAGTCGCACTCTCTTGATGCAAAATGTAGAAACATTTTTTAATGATCAAAGTACCAACATTTCGACAGTCATGTCTTCATCAGGGTGAAAAATGGCGTTAAACCTTATGATTATAGAGAGGATTAAGTTCTTAAACTACAATGTCCTGTTATAATTGCAGTTTGGTTGTCATGTGTCTTGGTTTCAATGTTGTGTTAGTTTCCTCTGTCAGCTATCGTGCCGCTATATCCCGTGCAGTCCTGTTGGAGGTTTTCCAGCCAGTTTGTCAGGCGGTACAACGGTTGGGAAAAGCATCGGAAACCTGTAGAGTGGGCGTTTGGGGCTATTGTGTCTGGGCGGTCATCTCCCCAGCGAGCTCATATTTGGACAGTAGAGGACGGGGCCAAGGAGCACCGATGACAGGACGCCCCGCGGGACGGCTGGAAACAGATGGCCGGCCAGATGCGGGCCTGCTGCGACCTTGACAGCATCTCAAGGTGGAACCGGCGAAAACGTCTCAAAACAAGTGGCAACAGGCAGCGGGAGTGGCGGTTTCAGGCTCTATGGCACGGCATGTCGGAGCCTATTGTGCTGTTAAACTTCTCGATAATCCCGTTTTTGTGCCGTGTGAAGGTGCATCAGGGTGTGAGCGTGCACACGGTCCATGTTTGGTGTGTGCTTTGGTTGTTTTTTTGTGATCCATCTTGCTTTACTAACCTGTTGTTTGCAGCGAGGTTCTGCAATTCACCTTCCAGCTCCGGCGTGTCACATAACGATTACCTAAGATCTTGTCTCGTATATCTTTTCTGATGCCCCTGAACGGCAAATCTATAAATCATAGAGAGTGAATCATGTTCGCTTCATCTAAGGAAGTGGTACCATATGTAAGACGCCACCTTCGCATGTACTTGCTCCTGTTCCGAGATAAGAAGTATCTGGTCGAACTGGCATTTAATTTCATCAGATGCTTATTTGAACTGGTTGATGTGACAGCATAGCATGTGAAATTTCCACCGAGCCAACCTGGTGTTGACAAACCGATGATGTATTTTGATTCATGCAATAACTGAAATAATGACTGCTTTACAAGGCGTCTGCTGCCGATTAATCCTGTCAGCCGCTTTATCGATTGATAGATTAATCACCTTGGCTCTTGTTCTCACCGGTCTCAAGTGGAGCGAGTGACTAAACCTTTTGATGGTTGACGTGAACAAGCCTCTGATTTGGATTTAGTCGTAATTGGGCGAGTTGTCAGACCTGATCTTTTGATGATGTACAACCGTCTTCTGGGCGCTGGCGTGCATCCAGCCGCTGGTCGAAGCCTTCACGTGCAGTAGGTGTTTTTATATTTGTAGATATTCTCTGGTAGTGGTAGGTGTATTATTTACTGGCTCAGCTGACACCAACAGGCTTGATAGCAATGATCGAACATGGGGGATTGATCACTGAGGAAGCTGTAGCAAGAAGGGTCCTCATAATTTTGCTTTGCTGAACAGTTGGGGTTTTATTGTATTATTTGTCAATACCTGATGAGATGCACTCCAACTCAGGAAGCAGACTGTGAAGCAAACGCCACCGGCAGCTTGATATTCTGCAACCCTCGGGGACTTTGAGCGCAGAAAAGGGAGAGCCATGATCAGAGCTTGCAACTGGATGTTGGGGTGGTGGTGGGGGGGGGGGGGGGGGGTGATGGTGGTGGTGGTGCGAGAAGCAAGAAGAGGTGGAGGAGGATAGAGGTGTCAGGTGTATAATTGGGGTGAGGAGATCTCTGGGGTGGATAGAGGGAAGCTTTATTAAGACCGTTCAAGTCTGATGTGCCGGCTCGGTCGCCCGGCTCTTCCTCACACACCCACGCGTACAGGCCCGTCTCCCGTCTCCACTGGAGACTGTGGAACAACAAAGGGATGAAGGGCAAAGTCCTCCAGCTCCTCTCAGTCACAAATAAGACAAAAGACCCCATTACTTGAAAAGCACTGATGGGGAAGAGGGGGAGCGGGGGAAGGGGAGGGGGGTGGCAGGCGTATGGATCTGCCTGCCTTTGGAATCAGGCTCTATTGTTGTGCCTCTCACCGTTAAGCTAAGTTGCGATTTCTTATTGACGGCGCCGTCGCCTCGTATCCTGCCGCTCTTTAGAATTTGGCGACTCAGTTGCATATCAATGAGACGAACCAGTGGCTCACCGCAGCTGGTAACTGATTAATGGCGTGCTTGAATTCATTTACTTTATCAAATTTTTTCATAAAAGATGGAAGGAGAGAACGAGGGCTTCTCTTGGCTGTTTCCATAAAATATTCCAATTTTTCACACTTACCATCTCACCGGTGACACATTTAAGCAGCACACTCGATTCTGCTTTTACAAAACTGGGTGTGCGCCAAAAAAAATGTTTGCCATGGAAAAAATATATATAAAGGGAGCAAGTATTTCCAAATCTGTGCAAAGATTGTGCAAATATTGGTGGCCCTTTTTTTGACCCCCCAAGAGAAAACATTTTAATTTTTGAGATTAGGATCTTAACCGCCCAATGTGCTGTGATTTGAAATGTTATTTCAGGGCCAACGAAGTCCATCAATAACTGAAAATCCTCCTGGACACACACCTCCACAACTTGGTGATTCCCACAACGTTTTCTGTCTCATTAAAAAAAAAAAACAGATTTTTTTTATGTGTGAGTGACACAACAAAGATTGTGAGCTGAAGCAAGAGGCGGTCATGGGGAGAATTAGCGGCCTCCCTCAGTTCTCGGCTATAAATTGGTTTCTGTGGAACTCGTGAAAAAAGGAAGGGTGGTGGTTGGAGGGCGGAGGGGTGGAGGGGTGGAGGGGTGGAGGGGGGTCTGGTCTGTTCTCTGCTTCCTTAGCAGCTTGTTAATCCCCAACTGCCCCGGCCACAGGGAGAGCCGCTTGTGCATACACAGCCCCGGTGGAAAATGGCGCCGATCCGCCTCCTCCTCCTCCTCTCCCTCCTCTAGCCCTCTAACGTTCCCTCTCTCCACTCGCTCCTGGGGCTCGGCTAATCCTCCGCCCGGTCATGGTGGGGAGATTGCAGGCTTCTTCTTTTTTTTTTTTTCAAAGCCCTTTGCTGGCCCGGACTTCAAAGTTACAGGGATACAGGGACTTTAGTAGGTGGGTGAAAATGAGGTCCACCGCGAGTGAAGGCGGCAAGGGGGTCTCGTCCCCCCCCCCCCCC
>CAESWR010000138.1:357548-375517 GCA_903171835.1 Mullus surmuletus | reverse complement strand
CTCCCGTCTCCTCAAATGTAATTATTTTGTGCTTTAATAACGAAGTTAAGTCGAGATTTTCTGAGGTTTGGCCAGCCGGTAGGACAAAACCAAACCACGGAGGACCTTCTTCAATTTCCGGTGACATTTTCTAGACAAAACAGCTGATGACTCAAAGTATCCCGAGGATGAATCGATGACAACAATAACTGTCATTTAGAAGCCTTGTAAGAAATTATTGAGCTCTTCGTACTCTAATCCACCATAGTCCGCTGTTGTTTCCTCCTCCTCTGGTCAGAACAATGTTGAAGAGTGTGTGTGTGTGTGTATCGACCATGAGGCCGCTGGGTAGCAGGCCCAGTTGATGCTGTATGCGGTTATTGACCTGCAGCCGTTTGCATAATGTGGATGGACTAGTCTGATTAGTGATATTGGCAGCCGAGTGGTGCAGCTGGCTTCACCCCCCCAACACACACACACACACACACACACACACACACACACACACACACACACACACACACACACACACACACCCCTCGTCTGCCAGTCAGACAGTGCCAGCCATTTTTTTCTTTTTTTGCAAAGACTTGGGTGGTTTTCACACCCGCACCCTTGCCACCTCTAATTCTGAAAAATGATTAGTTGGAGGTGGTTTGTCGTCCGAAACAAGGCAAGTGAGGGATTTATTTTATTGTTTTATTTTTTTTATTGCCGGCTTCACGCTGTGCCCGCCGCCAAGCGCTCCGCCGTTTGTCTAAGAGGCTCTCCTATTCCTTATAATTGATGTTTACAAATTCCCAAGGTGGGACATTAAGTGAGATTGCTGTATTAATTGCCAACGTATGCCATCTAAACAGGTAATTGCAAGCTGTTTGGTGGAATGTTAATGCGCTCAGCTTGGGTTTAATAGTTTGTGCGTCGAGATACTAGCTGCTGAAAAATTAACACGCATAAATGAATGCGCCCCCCCCACCGCATCACTACCCCTCCAACTGTTTCAGGTAATACAGTTAGGGGAGGGATTTATCAAGCTGAGGGCTTTGCAGACATGTGTCGAATCTTAATTCGTTTAATACAGCCTTAATGCTCAATTAAATCTTTGTGTTATTTCACTTCAGCTCAAATCTAACATCCATTACCTCTGAAACATTTATTCACTCAGCAGCGTTTAGATAATCATAAATAAGTCAATAATAACTTTGTTGGGTTTGGAGGTTTGTGTCACAGTGATGAATGTCCTCGTGCTTGTCTGGATTTCCTGGACCAGTCTGGACCCCCCTGGGGTAACAGAAACCAGTATAGTGAAGTGTGTTTTTTTTGGTTATTGTTGATTTATCAGGTGTCAGCTGTAGTTTTGCAAGAAAAAAGTGGAAGTTGATTCTTAGATTCTGGCTTTGACTCTGACCCCTGATGTTGTATCATCTCATCTCCAATCCATTTGGGTTTTGGGTAAAAAAAATATTTCTCCCTCTGCGCTTTCGGATGTTTGCCATCTTTTGATAGTCTTTTCTTGAACGTCTGGACCTTGTGCGTTCCCGGCTAACGTCCTCTGGATGTGGCGCTAGCGTTGAACGGGCCTTTTTAATTGCGTCTCCCTGGGCGCACACACGGCCGTTTACATGATTTATTCCTCATATAGGTGACTTCAGCAGCCCGATAATAAAGCATCCCATCTACGGGTATTTATAGCACTTAAATTCACGGGCACACATTCCTGAGTCCTGTGGGGCTTTTTCTCCACCAGCAATGCGTATTTATATCCATATAAACCTATAAATAACCACAGGGGTTTTTCCATTTCTGTTCTAGCACTAAATGCAATTACCTTGATGGCTTTTTTTTTTTTTCGTGTACAGCCTTACTTTGTGAAAAATAAACAAAGTCTTTCATCATTACCTCCCTCAGCCGGTAACTTTGCACCGCGCCCCCGCCCAGTGATAGATGACCGGGCCACGAGAGCCGACCGACAGTAGGAGGAAACGTCCACTAAATCTCTCCCTGTCCCGAGAACTCCCCGACTCCCACCGTCGTCGATAATATAGAGCGCGTTATACCTCTGCATATGTGTGGGCGTGTGAAATTAGCTCATCCGCATGCATCCCTTCTCAGCATATCCAATATCTGCCCCGATGGTGGGATGGAAGGGGGCACATCAGCTCGCGTCGGCGCCGGGGCGGATCCGCGGAGAAGATGGGAGGATGGAGCTGGAGATGGAGGATGTGAAGCGTCCTCCTCGAAAAGCATCTCCGGGTTTGGGGAGGTGGGGGCAGGTGGGAGGATGAGAGCGAGAGGCCGAAGCGGTGATTACTGCTGGCCGGGTGCAGAAAAACTGGCAGAGGGAAGCAAAGGTTTTTTCTTTTTTCACTGTTGTTTCACACACAAACTCACACACACTTATCAAGCCATTCCTTCCTGTTTGCAGTGGCTTCCAGTCCCTCCTCCTCCAGCCTATTATTTGTTCGTCTCCCCCCCTCTTGTGTTCCCCCTCACCTGTCTTATCACTTCACTCGGCACCCTCCTCCAACAGAGCTGTGATTGGATGACAGGGACACGGCACACCCATGATCCCATCTCATCCCTATTCATAGACCTCCGAGAGCCCCCCCATCCCTCCCTTCCTCTGCTCCCTGCCGGGGGCTCCTCTCCGCTCGGCTCGGCTCGGCTCCCGGCCCGCCTGCCCCCCCTCCGCCTGCCTCTCACCTCTTTGTCTCGCACGTTTTGTTTAGCTTTTAAGTCCCCTTTTTACTGATCCGCCTGACTCGCCTAGCGTAGAGAAGTTGACACGGCATCACAAGCGAAAGGCTGGCTAAGCTTTTTAGCAGCAGTCACGGTGCACCGTTCCCCCCGTCGTAATTACTGCTGAAACAAGCAGCTCTGGGAAGTTTCGGCGCTGGTGGACCCGTCATTACTGACAATCTCCCGGCCTTTATCTGCCACAGCTAAGACGCTCGCACACCGCAGGGCTGTGATGATTGCCTTACTGAGCAGGAAGGGGAGGAAGAAGAAGAAGAAGAAGAAGAGGAGAGGGGGGAGGGATGAAAAAAGGATGATCAGAGAACCGGAGCGACGCGCAATTGGAGGTTTTTCATAAGCGTGAGAGGAATAATGCCGTCGCCTTCAAAGTGTTTCAAGCCGGAGAGAGAAAAAAAAAGCTGCTCAAACCCGCCAAACAGCTTTATCGGTTTCCATGGTGATTTGACACCGTATGGCAAAAGTGGAGGAAATCAAATCTATTCCCAGTGTGCTGCGCTGTAGAGTGTGTTTTGCTGACTTGGTGTCCAATAGTTGGCTCGCAGCCTCCTGTCCATACTCGGGACGGTCGTCGACCTTCAGATCATCTCGTCAGCGCTCGGCCTCCGTCCTCGTGCTACAACACGTATTTTGGCCACACCTGTGTGCTCAAACCAGTTCTTGGAGGTGGCGGCACGTGAGCCCAACGACTTTGCTGGAAAATGTTTTGTGTTTTTGTGTCACCGGGAGGTCTGACCTTCACTCTGCAAAGCGCTGCGTGTGCAGGCTTTGACGCGCGCTCACCTTTCATTACAGGCGCGTCGCACCGCTTTGGAGTCCAATCGCTGGTGAAACTTCCACCATCCGGCGTGCTCGTACTGAGAACGGAGTTTGCAGCAGAGTCCGCCAACATACTCTGACCTTTTGAAATGAGTCGTATTTGCATATTCATAGATTTGGGATTTCTAAATGGGGGGGGGAGTCGACACGCTTCTATGGATTTTCAAATTGAATATCTTGGCAGTTAAACCACCATCAGACATAAATTATTAGTCAAAGCAGCAAATTACTGTGTTGTAATACATCTGCAGGAGGTCTTTAACGTTTTTTTCTTTTTTTTCCCTGGTTCTATTTCTTTGTAGTTTAAAAATAAAGGGTGACACATCTCATTTAGAGTTGCCAAGCCGATGTAAATCAGTAGCCCGTTTCAAAACGCTCCTTTTTTAAAAGGCTCCCCTTATTCCGAGAAAAAGGATTAATTCCGGCGTTGAAATTAATCGCGACATGTTAACACGGTTGCCTCCGGTTTGTAACAGTAACCCACAAGCCCTGTAAATTTTCTCTGCTGTCGAAACCAACTGTTATCACCAGTCATTCTGCAGCGTGTGCTCCACCTTCTGTGCCCAGTGTTTGTGCTTCAGCGTTCCATGAAATAGCTTGGCTATGTTTGTAGGCCTGTGTGATTTAGTGTCTGTGTGTGTGCGTGCGTGTGTGTGTGACTTCATCCAGTTCCAAACAGGAGTGGGACTGTGCTAAAAAGGGAAAAGGGTGGAAACTATACTGGCAGGGAGCAACTTCGAACCAGCAGGTAGAAACAGGTGTCATTACCTCGCCGGCTGGCTGCGAGCACCTGCCCCAAGGTGGAAACAAAACTGGTTCCTGAGAAAACAGCCCCGACACAACCACACATCCGAGTCCAGTGTTCAGTTCGTTTTTTTCCCCCTTTTTTTCCCCCTGTTCCCAAAGCTCTCACGGGCCGTATTATTGCCCACATGCTTGAAAACACTGTTTGACACTGCAGAACCCGACCATCAGTCTGCATTTCAGTCGAGTCCCATTGAAAATCCATCCTGCCCTGAAAAGTTTAAATGGAAATGACACACTTGCAGATTTATTGCGTGTGTGTGTTCGTTGTCGGTCTCCAATGGATTATTATTATTTTTTTTGCACCAGCTCCATTAAAACATGAAATTAGCCTTGAAATTATCGCCGCTTTCTCTCTGACCTTTCCGTGCCTCTATCAGCAGACACCTGGGATCTTCAAAGAGCGTCCTCACTGAAGCTGCCTTCATTCTTTTTTTGTTCTGAAACACATGATCTGTTTGATTGGGATCATGTGAACGGGGCGGCCAACGGGGGTGAGACGGGGGAGGGTGAAACAGGGACACCGTTTATGTGGCCGAATTTAGAAACATTTCATGTACTGGCCTAATTTTGGACACTGTGTTTAAACAAGAAAAAAAAAAAGCCACCACGTTCCACTTTGTTGGCTTAATCACCGACGCGAGCGCTCAGTTAGTGCGGTGAAGTCCCCCGTGCAGAATCCTATATGTTTATTGCTCCGTGTTCCTCCGGGCCAGGGCGCCATTTTTCACATTGCTTGCACTCCCCCACCCTATAATCTCATAAATTAGTCATCACTTTATTTCTACCCAAAGGTTGTATGTATTATTCAAAATGGCTGCAGTGGCAATAAAGCAATATTTTTAAAATCCCAATTTTACGGGTGTTTGGTCTCCGTAGGCGGAGGTAGGTAAAAGCGCGACAACGGAATCATTTATTTATTTATTTATTTATTTTAATGTGTTTGACGCGGTGGGAGGATTATCTCTCCCAAGGTTGTTACAATCTCTCCACGCCTCCCCGCGCCGGCATGGATGTGGATCTCCGAATGCATAATACCGACTCGGACCGGGGCGGCGTTGTCTCAAGGGCAAAACCTGAATGGGGGAGTAACTCCGGCACTCTGTTGACGAATGAAGCTCATCCATGCGCCAAGTTCAACAAGTCAGCCACTCTTCCCCCGGCCTCAGCCTTTCCACACACACACGCACACACTCGCCAGCCCCTCTCCTCTCCGCTACAGCACTCATCTTCCCCCCTTTTCAAATGGTAATGGAACTGAACCGTGCGGGAGCTCTCCAGCTAGACGTGAACTCTCTCTGCTCAGAGGAAGAATTTATGGATGGTCATGCAGAGTTTTTAGGGTTTGGCTCAGCGGGCGGCGAGAATTTTTTCCTTGTGGCCGGATCGCTTTGGCCACAGTCTCAGCATCTTATCGCAGCGCGCTGTGGGTCAGCAGCCATTGTTATTATGCATAATGGAGCAAAATCCGTGTTCTGTGCCCTCTGTCCGTACCCAACTCATCCCTTAATGCACAAAGAAAAACCCACTGATGGTAGGTGGGAATGGCCGGCTGGCTGGCGTGTCGCTGTGCTGGAATCTGTAAATGGAGGAAATCTGCCTCTCTAACGACACAAAACACCTCTCTTCTCTGTGGCCTGACCATCAAAAGCCGAAGCCACCGCCGCCGCCGCTGCCTAGATGTGGTTGCAACTAAACCCAGAGAAGAACCTTTTTAACTTTGGTTCCCTTCCATTGTTTTTCTCCTTGACCCCGGCGTCCTGGCAGAGCAGCTGCCAGATACTCAGCTAATATTTTTTTCTATTTTTTGCCAGATTGACTTTGAACAAATGGAGTAGCACTTGAAAGTTGGCGGCCATTTCTCAGCCCACTTACAAGAAAAACAGCACTCGCAGCACTGGAGGGCACTCCTTATTGAAAACAGCTGTATACACCCCATAGATTATTCATAACCTTTCTTTTTTTAAGGCTGTTTTTTCGTGGTGTTTTTGCTTTCCTTTCATGGTCCGCGGCACAGTTCCTCCTCGCTCAGACGTTTGGAATGACAGAGGGGAAAGGACAGCGAGGGAATGTTCCTCAGCGTGGGGTGTCAAGGTCGCAAAATACGGGGCTGGATAACGTGTCGGGGTGTATTCTGTCGTTGAATTCTTCGAGGGTTGTTTGAGGCACATTTTAGTGTTTTATTCTTTTGTTTTTACGAGCTACAAACAAAACACCGCGCAGCTAAACACAGTGGTATCTCTCTGGCTCGACATAATCTTGGCAGTGCTGGTCTGGAATAACAACAAAAGCCCGAGTATCTTTTTATAAAGGCGTCGGTCCACTCTATTAAACATTAAAATGAAGAGCGAGCATCCGTTCTTTGACTCCGACGCCATAAACAAGTCGGGGCAGGCGCAGCGTGCCAGCACTGGGAGCCGATCTTGGCCGCTCACCAAACCCGACTCCAGCGCCCAGAAACTAATCGATTGCCCGTTGATCAGTTAATCCTGATTCCAACTCAAGCAAAACTCAGTGGGGGGACGGGGAGCTGCGGGATCTCCGACCCCCCCCCCAGGCGTCTGTTGGCTTGTTCTCGGGGTGTGAGAGAGGCCACGGGCAGCCAAGTTTGTGTTGAGGAAATTAAAAAAGAACAACAACCCTGCCCTTGTTCTTGGAAGGAACCCCGGCCGCATTAGCAGCGGAGATGGAGGCTGCAGAAAGATGGCGAGCCAGACGAGATGACCATCTGGCCCTCGCTGCGTCAATGACCCCGACCCAACAAATTTTTCCTTTAAATATCTCCAGACATTTCAGCCAGGCCTCCTTTTTTTGCAGTTCTTGGGAAGAAAAACACTCTTGTCGTAAACACCGAGGGTTTGTGTGCTTGATTACAGTTACATACTTGTGTGTGTGTTCGTGTGTACGAAATGTGTCCACATTGAGCGCATGCACCCGCTGATTGGCGGTGATTTGTGCGAATTAGAGAGGGAGGTTTTCAGCGAGGCGGCAAACAGAGCTGGAGTCAAACCATGGACGCCGAATTATAAAATACGACCAGCCAAAAGCTTTTTATATCTTTTCTTTGAACCTTTGATTTAAAAAAAGAAAAAAAAAAGAGAGCTCTAATCACTCACAAAACGTGTACAGTGGTTTGTTTACATATGCTCTTTATTATTATATTATTTACTCTTACCTGTATGTGGCACCGCTGACCCTTTAGCAGGGCATCTGGATGATTACCCAGAGTTCAATGCTTCTGCACTGGGTTAATCAGGAGGGCTCTTTTTATGAGAATTATTTTTCACTTAGAAGAGTACTTAGAGTTTTCTTTTTCATCTCTTATTTTCTACAGAGATGTACGTTACAAGCAGCAAACACAAGAGTTAGTCTGTCCTTTGGTGATTAAAAATCACATTTTTGCATGACATCGACCAATTATCGTCAGCAATATTTTTTTTTGCCTACTCCCAATCACATGCCAAAGCTAGAGACTCTTTCACTCTTCCTCTCTGCAAATTTTCTACCCCAGGTTGCCCCGCCGCCCCCCCTCATTCCAAACCTCTTCATTACTCCCTAACAAGCCTCTCCAGTTGAGAGTCCTGTGCCTTCTGGCAATTTTCTGGCGTTTCTTATAATTAAAGTGCGGGGTTAAGCAGCACTAACTTGCCTCTAAGCTGTTTATTTTCTTCCTTTTTTATTCTTTTTTTACCACGCTCAGGCCGGCCCGTCGGGACCAAACATGGGCTTCGTCCCACGGCGACGGCGGTGGCGTGCTCAGCCCCCGCCTCTTCTACATGCGAGTTGCTGATGCTGCATTTCAACCCAGCAAATGCGGCTGATCCTGGAGGCTCCAGGCGGCCGATGAAAAAGAAAAAAAAAAACCCTGGCAACTCTACCGTGCCGGACTAATTTTTTATCCCTTCCTCCCCGCTTTCCTCTTTTTCATATTTATTGTTCATTATTGTGATAAGTAATGCAGGATCAATCAGCTGAAACCTGGCCAGCAGGGACGCTGTGGGGATTCATAATGGAGTCATTTGAATAAGAGCCGCTTTGTTTTTAGGTTTTGTCAGGAAACATTCGCACACTCCTGCTGGATTTGCCTCTTAATTGAATGCCGCCTTTAAGCAAATTTCGCAATTCATGACTGCACAGTGACGGAAACGGAGTAAATCCTCTTCTTTCAGGCAGATGATGCTTGCGTGCTGCCGCATTCATCACCGGAGCGTCGCCCATCCCTCTTTATTTATCCGTTTATTTCTCACATCGCCTTAAAATCCCGCCCAGTCGTAACCTCGCCGAGTGCCCATTCACACTCCCCCTTGAAATACTCAATTGGCTTTTTATTGACACAGGGTGTAATTGGCTTTTAAACTCCGTTTAACAACGTGTTTTGATATTCAAATAAGTCTGCGTCGGCTCTGGGAAAAGGTGGCCTCTTCAGCGCTGCGCCGTCAGTCACCGCGTTGTCTCAATATTGACACCGTGTTGAATATCTAGCCTCTGCTCCTCCGACTCGACCCGATCTCACCCGACAGTGAAGTTGGCTCCTTTTATTCTAAATAAAAGAGAGCGCAGGATTTATTTGTGTCCTAATTCTGGCAAACATTAGCCGGTGTAAACACTGCTTTCGCTCTCAAAGTGGCGACGCGGGTGGTGCTGGTGCTGCTGGTGGGAAATACGTATAGGTTTAGTCGGATCAATAGTTTCCATTTTTATACCGACGCTGCATCTGGCAGGTTGCCAGTGGAGGGGGAAAAAAAAGAAAAAGAAGGTATGAAGACGTATGTAAGCGAGCGCTGGTCGATAAGTCAGGGTCAGCTGCTTCCTCCGCACACATACAGCAGCGCACCCGGAGCGGTTCCCACGCTCTCGGCGACTGGCGGGGGGGGGGGGGTGAGAGCGGGTATCGCTGCTGCAGACGGCCTCGGTTTGGCCGGCGTTGCTCTTCTTCATGGCCGCCGGTATGGCAAAGGACCGCCGTGACGGTTCCACAGCTCACTGACCGCTCCTCGCCGCCGCAGGATGGAGGACGAGGATGAGGGTGAGCGTGCAGTGGTGTTCTGGCTCGTTTTACTTCTTGTGTTACTCGGCCATTCTTTTCTTTCTGTTTGTTTACTCTNNNCCCCCCCCCCCCCCCCCCAGTGGCGTTAGTGAGTGAGTCGTGAGTGATGTTCAGCGGCGAGAGCAAAACTCCGGCTCCTTTTCTGCCGGCGACGCTCACCAAGAAATTGTGACACTAAGAGGAAACGTAAGCTGGCAGCCGGCGTGTAAACCATTCAACTCCTCAGACATTTTTTTTCTTCTCTTCTTCTTCGTCTTGTTCTTTACTGTTCCATTAAACTCCTCCACTACCTCTGCCCTGGCATCCAGCTGGAGAAGGTAAAAGCGTTTCTCTCCTTCTCCTGGAGGGATGCAACCCGAAGGCTCATGACTCATTGCACCGACAACGTCTGCCGGAATCATCCTCGGGCTCCCCGCGACGTGCCGCCTTCGTTTAAGTGAAAGACACCCTCGAAAAATATGCTTTCTTTCTCCCCAAACTCACTGTACACTTTTTTTTGTCTTTTCTCACCTTTGTTTTCCAGTCAGCTTGGCCCGTTGTTAGTCTTGAGTGGGCTGTGAGGGAGGCGGTTATTATTATTTCAGGTAATTTGTGAGTTTGTTTGATATCCAGCGGAGGCCCCGGACCGTCCTGTAGAACTATATTAGGAATCACTTGTGAAAAACAGCGAGGCTGTAATGAGCACAGCCAGAAACCTGATTAAGAATAGTATCGCTCACAACGGAATATCTTGAGATTTATGGAGATAACAAAACCACACGAGCTGTCTATATGTGTGTGTGCATGTACAGTGTCAACGGAACATGAATTCATCGTTTCAGCAACCTTTTATATGACGCTTTAGCAGGTCTCCCGTCCAAACCTTCATTAATGACGCCCCATTATCTGAATCCCGGCCCCTCGGAGGCGGTGGCGGCGGGCCGATAACGAGGCCTGCCATTTAAAAGGCCACAGCGTTCTCACTTTGTCATGTCTCATTACAAGCCGCCGCCGAACGTGTTTACGCTCTTCCTCTGCCCTCCCAGCCGTCTTATCTCCACCCGCGCCGACAAGGAACCCCGCCGCCTCGAAAGTCCCCATCAAAGGAGACCGGCTTGGAAACGCTCAGCGCCGGAAGTGCAGGCGCAGACTTGTGTGTTCTTTCCATGTCCCCCCTCCCTCCCCCCCAACGTTTCATAGCAGGATCAATCTTGTTTCCGCACAATTGCACAGATTGTAATCTATTCCAGCTAAAGGGGAGGAAAAAAAAGTTGAAATAGAGCCATTCATCACAGAGTAAACAGCATAGCAGCGAGGCGGGGAGAAGGAGCAGGAGAACGTGAGGAGGGAGAGCTCGGGGAGAAGCCAGCGGGGGAGAGATTGCCGCCAGGAAGCCAAAGACACCCGAGCGGAGGCGAGTGGCCGTCCCTGCTCTCACACCCGTGTGACATTTAAGACGGAGGTGGCTCGTCTTTGCAAGCCTAATTAACATTCCACTGTCCACCAGCGGGAGGCGGACGCCTTGCCAGCTCCGGCCCCTCCGTCACCCTCCGCCTTGTTTGTCCATGAAGCTCTCTACTTCTCCTCGATGTCGCCGGCTCTCGGTGACTCCGCCCCCCCATAGCCCCAGGGTCTTTAGTGTGTGACAACGCACACAGGCCCTGTCAGTGTCGTCTCAAATGTTCCACTGTGGTCACTCTATTTGCTGCTGCCAGAGGTGTCAGGCAGCGGTAACCATGGCGACCGTCTTAGTCCGCAATTGTTGGAGGTGGCAGAGCCCCCCGGGGCACCGCGGATCCCACTACAAGTATCTGTCGGGGCCGATGCCCCTTACTTTGCAGAATCTACTGTGGTCCTTGGAAGAAAGTCAAAGAACGCGTCGCAAGTCCAAAATCTGTGACAGTGCAGCTCTGTGAAGCAGACACCAAAATATAGGACTGTTTGTTGCACTTTTGTTGAAATCAGTGTGCAAACCGCTAATCGCAGAGATAGAACACATTTTTTGCAGATTTACTTCCATGATTATTGTCAGTATATTTGCTAATCATTCATCACTGACGTCGTAAATGAAGCCTGTGGAGTATCTGAAGTCGTTCACTTCCCCCTGCTGTGATTCTGTGAAACGTACCATTGTTGGGTTTATATAGCCAAAATCCCCTCATTATGATAAATTTGTCATGAACTAAGAGTTAAAAGGATTATCAGCCCTGCTGCACCCTGTAGCCCTCAATGTATTGCTCGATACCATCAGATCATTAGATAATGACTCTAGCGTGTTGAAGTCTTTGGCTCTGTTCGGGTTTTTTCTTGCATGTTCACACATTGTTGAAACTCAAAATTAAAGCAGCACTGCATGAGGTTGGACACCAGTTTTTGTTGCAGAATCCTCCAGAATAACCAAAAATACACCCAATAAACAGCCCTCCTCCCGATATCAGTAAGTGTGTGTGTGTACGCGTGTGTGTGTGTGCGCGCTGTATTGTGATTTATTCATCACTTCAGTGTTTGGCTGCTTATCAGCAGCACAGGCGAGTGCGGAGCTTGTGGGGATGACAGAATCGCAGGGCTGGCTGTGCCGGGCTGAATCTGTGAGCCTGGAACAATAGAGGATGAAAACGAGAGTGGCAGCTCCGGGGTTGGGGGGCGTTGTCACTCGTGCAAAAGATGGATGCCACACAGAGGCCGGGCTGAAAGTGGGACAGCTCTCAGAAGACAGACGAGAGGCCGAGGCACTGCGAATCTCTGCCTCGGTCTGAGGACGCCCACGCGGCCGGGGCGGGCAGCGTCTTTGAGCATCGATTCTCTCTGTTCGAGGCTCTCAGTGTTTGCCTGATAAATAATAACCACCAGTGTTTGGTTTTGATGTTTGGGTTGCCCCTCCCTTGCTGTCATCTGTCGTGAAGCTGCATTTCAGATTGGTGTCCCCCCGCCCCCCATAGGTGAAGGTTTTGTCCCCGTGGTTCTAAATTCCAGTGACATTTCGCCATCTTTGATATCCCTGATTGTGTTCTCCTCCTCCCCCCATCCCCCCGTCCCCACGCTGGCTCTCCGTCGTCTGACTCCACTGATCGATTCCTCGGCCCATCTGTCCGCCGGGCTCGTCGTCGGAGCCGCACGGTGGGCAAGACGAACACTCGCGGCAGGAGTCTTCATTAAACCTGCCCACCTCTTCCCCTGCCCAGGGAAAAGTTAATGAGAAGATTCGATCAGCCGGCACCCCCGCCTTCCCCGCTCGATCCCCCGTCATCCCTCACCCATTGTCCTCCTCCCGCGTCAGCTTTGACTCACTCAGGCACTCGGAGGGGGGGCTGCCCGGTCCTGACCTCCGGGGGCCGTTATCTTTTTGAGTCCTCTGTACATCCTTTGCTCAATACGGCTTTACTTGGGAAATTGTTGACACAATTTACTATTTAAAAGAAAAAAAAATATTGAATGAACTATTTTTAAAAGTGTTTATTATTCCGTTTAAACCGCCGTTATTGAATGGAAGTGAATCAATCGGCGCCGATGTCGCCCACAGAAGTCTTGGGTTCAGAGTTTTGTCCATCATTATCAATTTTGCACATCACAAAACATTTCCATACAATGTTTCTATTTGACGAGATTAGTGTCTAAATCACTCGTGATTTGTGAAGTGTCTCGTCAGGAAAATGTTTCACCAGGTGATAAATCCGACAAGCATGGAGTTCCTTCTGCAGCTGCAGGTGTCGGCCCCCGCCGGCTTTGGGAAGAATCCGCTTGTGATGCACATATAATTTCTGAAACGCATCCGACTGATCAGTTATTTGCCGCCAGGATTAGAGGGGGGGGTGTAGCGTGGGGGTGGTGCATCTCTGCATGAACGAGGTTCCTGTTCTGGTTCCATGAATATCCCGTCACAGCAGGATTTTCACCCTTAATCACGCAATACTCCAAATACAGAAACAATTTCCAGCATGAAGATGGCTAAATTTAAAGCTCCTGACCCATTTTTTGGGTCCCTCAATCCCCCCCTCCCCACCCAAAAATCTGCTTCGTTAAAGCTGCATCAATAGACCCCCCCCCTCCCCTCGGTCTCCCTACCTGCCGCTGAGCTGTGTGGGAGGTGGGGCTGATAGCGTGGCTCAGTTGTTCTGCCAGAGAAATGGATTTACGCTGATGGATGGCATCGGTGGCGGCGTGCAGGTCTCGGCCCGTTGCTGAATCACAGCTTTAAACTAATTTTTTCGGGCACAGCGGAGCCGTTGTGCTCGGCGCCCGAGCCGGCGACCTGGCTCGTCTCGCCGCCCTGCCGGAGCTTGCATGCCAATTACCCCCCCCCCCCCCATTCCCGACAACTTGCCAAGAGGAGCCGGCAAAGCAAGAAAATAAAGAGTTGCTCTCTCGCTGCGGCAGACTCTGCAGCGATGTTGTTGTTATCCGGAGCCACAGGTAGCCGTTGTGGCCCGCTAATATTTCTAATCGCTTTGATTACACTTGTCAAGGTCGTTTCCTGTGAAGATTGTTAATGGACTGGTGGAAGCAGCAGGTTCCCGACACAGCCTGGACATTGATTGCTGTGAGTCAGAAGGCTCACCCTGAATCGCCAACCGGTCATTTTGAACGGTCGTATTGATTTTTCATCCAAGAGAATTGTCTTCACGCCTTTTTTAAAACCTGCCGGCTGGTTTTGAGGGGAGGACATGTCGGCGGGTCATGACACGGTGAGCTGCAGCATCCTTCCAAGCCTATCAGATGTTACCCCCCCCCACAGAGGTCCCAGCACAACCCGAGAGACGTGAATGGATTTGTTTCAGAATGCAAATTTCAGAATACAAATCTATATTGCAATGACATAGTTTTTGCAGGTCACATTGAAATTGAAAACCCCCAAATTCCAAAGTAACAGATATTTTGAAAATCAATTTATACGATTTATTCCTAGGGTTCCAATGCGGCCCTCATCCTCTGGTGGCCAATTTTTTGACAGCCTCTTATGCTGCCCCGGCTGCTTCGTTTCTGATGTCTGCTCGCGAATAATTATCATGGTGGAACGACCACAGAGAACAAGCGTGGACTTGATCTCAATCGATGTGAGACGGTCACGCTGGATGAGGGTAAGTAGCTCTAAGGCGCGCTCGCTGTGTTGCAAACCACTTGTCGCCACGGATGTGAGACTGACTGAAATGTCATTGCGGTTGCTTCGCTTTATGGCGTGTTTGGATCAGATGTGGACAACCAGCGTCCTGACTACACACAGTGAATCAATCAATTAATGGTGTGGTGGCTTTGAACATCTAGTTCAGATTCTTTCAGCAACCATGAAGTGGTTGATTCACAAAGTTTCCTTAAACAGGACTCAAACAGTCTCGTCTGCCATAAAGGAAGTGTGTCCTGATCAATGGGCTCGCGGACAGTAATCAAAACAAGGTCCGGAAAATTTAACACCAGTCTTGCTTCATATCTCATGCTTAGACTTCAGCTGGTTTTAGATTCGGTTTTAAGCGAGGCAGCAAAAGCAACCTCCCATTTCCTCGCTGCTCCTCTTCTCTGCAGGCTGCAATGTTGTGCCTGGGATGGGATGCCGCGTCACTCATCCATCTGCCGGAATGTTTGCTTTTCCTTCTATAAAAAGTCACGTCCCCCCCCCCCTCTTTGATTATGATGATACTTTGAAAAGTCTCGGAGATCCCGGCGTGGTGGTGCCTAGCACGGCTCAGGCAGCGGGAACGCTTGATCTTTAGGGGTTACGTGCAATTTAAACAAGACCACATTTTTCTCTCTCCTCCCCCACATGCCTTGTAAATATATGAAACCCACAAACCCGCCGGCTTTGGAACGCGAGCTCTCGGAGATAACTGACGACATCATCAGGATCATCAGCGGGCTTTGCGGAGCTCCGCAGGCTGGCCGAGGATCTGATGCAGCGAGTACCGCAGGCTGTGTGAAATGCCTCATGACTATCAAGCTGACGTATACGCGCAAAAAAAATCAGCCAGGGTGCTGTTTGATGCAGGAGCACGGCCCGGGAACCAAACAGGCTCAGGAATGCAGCGTGCAGCAGGTTGCCATTTTTCACCGCGTTGAATTTGTAAAGTCAGCTGGCCGGCCTCTCTTCCCTGTTTGGAAGCAGACGAGGGATTCCAGTGCGATCTGTGATTCTTCTTGCTTTGAAGCTGTTTGGATTATGCCTCTCCGGACACAGTTTTCGACTAGCCCTTGACTAGTGCACCGAAGGCGAGCTCTCCTCCCTCTCCGAACCAGACGCTGTGACGATACAGTGATGCTACCTCAAGAGAAAGGGCTCCGCTTTTCAAAAACACTGTGCTTTTGTTGTATAAATCATTTGATTCCATGCAAAAATACATGGTTTTTACTATGCGTTGCCGTGGGAACATTTTCACAAGCCGATGCCACTTTTACCCCAGTTAAGGTCTCAGCTTAGTCTGCAGAGAGAAGACAAGAAAATTAAAAAAACGCCCGGATGTTCTCTCATATATTTAGATAGAAAACACGTGCAGGATTTTTCTGGAGCAACAGGTATTGGAACCTCACCAGGTCTCTTCTCTAGAAACGCACATAGATCAGTTTTAAAAACTTAAAGTGATAACTAGTTGGAATCTCAACTGTTTTTTTGCAAAATTATATAAGGATGATGAGGCTGAAAGCTCAGCACTTTCTGAAACTCTCCTTGCTCTCTCCTCCCATCCCTCCTCCTCGTCCCTGAATGTTATTGTTCCGTCTCGCATGCGAGGCTCTTACAAGATCCGCCCACAGATTCTCAATAAGTTGTAAAAAGTGTCTCTGCATTAATGCTGCGAATATGATGCTTTACGTTGCATATCTCAGACTACTAACTTCCAACAAAAATTGCCAAAGTCATATAATTGTCGTCATGTCAACACTGCCCCTCCGCGTGTTTTTTCGTACTCCCCTATAAATTCTCTCTGCTAGGAATCTCATCATTCCCCTCTTCTCGTTTTTATGTGTCTGATCTCTCTAAATCCCACCACATCGCTGCCTCTTCCCGTTCCCGTGGCGACCCTGTCATCCTCTCTGCATGAGGCCTTCGAGTCGCGGCGCCTCTCGTGGAGGGAGGTGTGGCACAGCCCCGTCTGCTGCGGCAGATAAGCCCCAGCCTGCCCACCTGCTTCCCCGCTGCTCGTCAGCCAATTAGGTCCTGCGCTGTCGAAGGCGCCCGTGCGGCGGATCCGCTGCGACCGCGTCGGTGCTTCCATCCGCGTCTCCGGGAAGCGCGGAGACGAGAGCATCCGCATCTCCTGGAAACAAACAGCAGCTGTGTGGAAGCCTGCTAGGAATCACAACTCCATGCTGACATTTATTGGAAATATTTCAACCTTAATTCTTTCACATTTTGCCAGAACAGTCTGAATATAACAGTCAAATATTGATCATGTCGTCACTGTTTTTGTGACTGATTCATCTGTAGAGTTGTTCTTTTGTAATCGTGCATTTGGTTCTTCTTGGTGGTTTAATTCACTGACTACATAATCCAAGATCAAGAGTGTCAAATTTCACACCCTGAACACACACTTCCTCTGAGGCATGGGTGTGTGTGTACGACCCCTCTGCACCGCAACTCCCTTTAATTGATTCCTTGCTGCAGTAATGACAGTTAGAACACCCGGTTGTCTTTTTGATGATCCAGCCCTTGGCAGCGGAGGCACTTCCTGCTTTGGGGCGCTCGCCGGCAGCACGTCTGCATATGGATCCCGAGCTGTGAGGGTATGAGCGGCAGCCGCGGCATCGCGGTGGATTTAAATGCTATTTTTCTGAGCCTACAGCCACAGAAGCGGTTGCCCGGTGCAAAGCGCCACGATAAAGGTCAATAAACAGCGGCTCGGTTATTGTGTGGCAGATTGAAACGGAAATTATTCTTCGGAGCAGTAAGAGAGATGGGTGCTCGTGATGTTTTTTTTTTACATGTGTGCGTGTGTGCGTGTTCTGTTCTTTCCATTGAGGGTTTCTCTTGGCAGCAAGTCTCCCAGCTGACCTGTCAGTGTTCGTCAGCCTCCAAGGCTGTGAAATGACCCACCGCCGGCCTCACCTGAGGCCCCACAGCCTCTGTCAGCGCCCCTCACCACCCTCACCACCTTCCTTCCCTTTTTTTTTTCTTTTTCCATTCCTGCTTCTTGTTTTTCTTTTATTCCAGCGTTGCATTCAGTCACCATACCTCATTTACTTAAATCACAAAGGCAGGTTGTCTCACTCTTTCCTTTCCTCAGGAGACTTAATGATTCCTGGTTGGATCCTTTTTTTTGGTTGTTTTACTACTTTATTCTGCGAGGAGTCGGTGAAAGCGGAGCTTTTCATAGAACACTGGAACCGTTCCAGGAATAGGAGCAGCCTATCTCGACGTTTCGGAGCTTTCTGGCTGCGTTTGATGCTCGTGCATTATGCAGAAAATGAGAATGCCAAGTTAGCGTCTTTGTTTTGCGTCTCCCTCGCTTCTTTATCGGTACAATTCCCGTCCTCTCTACTTACAAACCAACTCCACCTGAAAGTTCAAAAGTGATTTTTTTTTATTTATTTTTTTTCCCTTTGGTCACAGTAGGAATTTCATTACAAGAGCAGGCCGGGCTCCGGTCTGGCCCAAACACGGCCCGAG
>CAESWR010000138.1:337850-348235 GCA_903171835.1 Mullus surmuletus | reverse complement strand
GAGAGTGGCCGGCCTTATCACGTCATGTTTCCCTGATAGCGATGGCTAACAAGACATAAATGTGGTAGTGGGGGATGGGGACGGGGTGGGCGATTGTCTCAAATGAGAATGGCGAATAACAGCAGTGTCCTCTCGGGTTAACGGTGTGGTCGTGCCGCCACATTGCTTTGGTTTGGCGTACCAGGGCGGACGGCGGAGGGCAGCCTGCAGAGGATTGAGCAATTTATTAGACATTTTTAAAGTAATGGCGCCTCACTCAGACTTTGATTGAATTCTTGTTTATTACTCTGACTCAGGATGTTCCTCGCTGCTCCTATCTCACATGAGGAATGTACATCTCTAATCTTTAAACAACCCGGCAGATATTTTCCAGGATGGCCCCCTCTACCCTTGCGCTTGTCAGCTCCCTCCCCCCAAAACCCCCCCTCCATGCCTCTCTAAAAAGGCGGCAATTAATCTAATTAGTAATCAATCAGCCGTTGGGCCTCCCGCCTCCTCCGTGCTAATGGAGGATATGACAGGCCTGGACCTTGCATTATTAATACCTCCATTGCTGCAGCCCAGGGCCCCCCCCCCACACCCGCAGCCAGGGGCCATTGATCACTACCACAACCAAGTGAGCACTGCGAGCAAAGGCCTACTGGGAAATAATAGTGGGAGTGGTGATGGGAATGTAGTTTGTCAGACTGTTTTGGGATGGATGTGTTTAGGAGGCTTCAGGGTAATTTTGGCAAAGGGTAAATTATGCCAAATTGACTCTGGGGAGGTCGAGTGAATGCAAGGAATCCTTTGACTTGTTGGTGCATTGGGTCAGTAGGGAAATCCGCGGTGGGTATTTGCGAGAGTTGAGGGATGGTATGAGTGGTGTTAATGGGAATGCCGTGCCCTGAAAAGCTCATTTGGTTAATGGGGCTCACCTCAAAACTATTATAGCGGGGATAAGGGGGCCTCTCTGTGGGACTATTTCTAGAAAATGAGATTAGAAATTATAGAACGCCACCAAAGCCGGGGCACAATGATCGCAGTGTGGCAATGAAACAATCACAGCAACATTATCCTTCATCTCCCATGCGTCATATGAGCACCCAGTCTAATAGCCCCAACAGCTGAGGTTACAGAGCTGGATAACAATCCCACCAGCTGATCTCATTCCCCACAATCGATACTGTAACCCACTCCATGCTGGCGAGGGATGAAAAAAAAAATCAACAAAAAACCACCAAACAAAGGAACAAAACCTCCTCCCTCATTGGTTTCTGCTGCCTTCCCCAACAGTGGGTCATAGCATGCGGTCTTCTGCCGACCCTAATTTATCCGACCTCTGCCTGCCAGCGGCTGCTAATCACGTTGTTTTCCGGCACATATGTTGTTACTGACGACGTGCAGCCAAGACTGTGGCCATTAGTGCCAGGCGAAAAGTCAACAACACCGCTATAATGAAAATATAATGGCATCATGCGCTCCTTATTCATCATTTCGAGCAAAGCCTACCTAGCCGTGACCTTCCCACAAGGTGGAAGTGAGTGGGCAGAACTTGTAATGGAGCTTAGTGGTCTTACAGGCATTTTCTCAGAGTTGACCTCACTCACTATAATGGGCCGGCCATTTCCCATGACTAAAACCTGCTGTCATCTGGCACCGCCACCGTAACCCTTCTGCCTGCACACCACGCAGGCTATATCGCTGCACGTTGGCGTGCCAAGGCTCTCGCACCGTTCTGCTTAATTTGCAGAGGGCTGGGGGTTGTTAAGTATTTACAGGCCATCAGTGGCTTTATGAAACCACAATGGGAACGGCGAGGTGGTGCTGGCGCTCGCGGCAGCTGCAGTAAGCCGGCTCATTTCGGGAAGACATTCGCGATGCAATGCGGCTCATCTGCTGCACTGAGTCAGAGAGGTGGACATACTTAACCCGTGGCTCAGGGTGTGAGACATCGCTTGTGGTCACGACCTCTTTTCTCCCCCCACTCCTCATTTGAGTGCCACATGTGTATAAATCCAGATGAGTCGTTTTCCAGTTTGGGAACATTAGTGGTGGGAAACCGTGTCCATTAGTCACCGCCTGTCATCAGATATGACCTGTGTGTTTAGGGGTGCTGAGTTCGCAACAATGCATTTACAGCAACGTCATCTGTCATGAATTCTCGTCAGTGCAGCTTTGTAGCTTTTCTATGGTGAGGGAGATGGGAAAAGGTGATGGGACTGGGTAGAGGGGCGAGCAACAGCTGTGCTGTGTGAATTAGTCTCTCGGGATCAGAGATCCACTGCAGGTAATTGAAGTTTTTTAAGCCCTGAAAAGTCTCAAAGTGTTCAGGGAACAAGAACGTCCCCTTTCATATGATGGATGATAAATCATCCAAAAAGCTTGTGAGGAAAAAAATCAGTCGACAAGAGAGGGGGACTGGGGTAAACGAAGTTGTTGGTCAAAAGAGTAAGTTGACACGAGACAGTAAGTCAGTGTCCACATTTGTTGCAGTAACATCTCAAAATTACAAAAATGGTGGACTTGCCTACGCCGAACAATGATCAGAAAATCACTTGTTTTTGTTACCGTGTGTGTACAATCAGACAAAATCACTGCAGTTTACTGAGAGAAAGTCACATTAGATTTTCATGGAATCGATAGAGCTTAATATTAGTGTTATTAGAGTGACAATGTGTACTAAAGTAAATCTGTATTAAATATCCCGAATATCCTCCACACTCTTTGTCTGTTTTGCTGATTTCCAACGCAGCCGTGGCACATCTGTCTCTATTTATGGCCTCTCTCCTGGTGTTAGCTGTGATGTTATGACAGCAGAGTGGCTGAGGAGATAACACCAGGAGGATATAGAACCCCCTCTTCATGGGAGCCGTGTAGGTCGGCGGCCTTGTTTAAGCAGAAAAGACGGACCCCCCGAGGTTTTTCAGCACTGTGTTTGCGGCACAGCTGTTCCCCTCATCGTGCCATCCGTCCTCATGGTTCTTTTTCCTTTTGTTTGCTTTCACAGGAAGTTTGTTGAGGACTGACCGTTTCTTGGCCGGAGAGCCTCAAAGGGGGGGTTAGCGCCCCTCTTGCCCCGCCAACCAACCCATCCTCAGACCCGTGGGCTCCTGCAACCCCCCGCTGAGGTTGTTTCCGGAGGGACGTGGGGAGAGCTGTGGATCACTGCACGTGACCAAACTGTGAGTTCTGTTTTGCTTGTTTCTTCCTTCAGACGTGGACTTGCTTAGTTCTGTGGTTTTAGCCTTTCTGGGTGTTTAGAAATGCAAAAACTCTCAAGGGATCAGCACAGAATCTTGAGATTTAAGCTTATAGGCATTTTCTTCCACTATACAAAAAACAAAAATAACTTATGGCTAGAACGAGTCAAGAAGAATAATTTCCCAACTGAAAAACACCATGGGATCTTTAATAAAATGGTTTTGGTTATAAACATTAACAAAAAAAAATAGAAATGAGTGGCTGGTGATGATGATTTGGAGACTTATTCGTGCCATTTTTTCCACTTTTTCAAACACACACTGAAAATCTGTTGATTTATTTTCACATGTTGGTGCCTCTGAGATATAAACTCACCATTTTTAAATGAACCATAGATTGTATTGTAGGTATACAACAGACCCCCAAAAGTGTCCCCATAAGCTTTCGATCTCCCCCTGCTGGCTCTCTGCGATATAGCTCATTATTTCCCTCAGTGTTGGTGGACGCACCAAGCTAAAAATACACACATCAGATTGTTATTTTGGTTCCTCTTTAAGATGGTTTGTCATTTTTCATGTCGGCTCTCGCTCTCCTGGCCAAAACACCCGGTTGTGGTGAGGGGCATTTAAGGATTCCAGCATTGGCACCGTACATAAAGTTGATAGATGAGGGCAGCTTTCCATAACTGTGATTCAGCGGTGAAAAGATGGCCACAATAATGGAGTGAAAACTGTCTGCCAGTTGATGGCCTTCTCCCCTATTACCGCCCAAGCCGATTGCATGAGCCGTCACATCCTGAAGTGTTTTTCCAAAGTGGCAAAAAGACTGTCAAGAGCTTTCAATCAAAGCCGTGTCTCACACACACACTCAGGTGGCCGAATAAACGCGTGGAAAATGCTTTATGCGACACCGATACATTGTTTTTGCAGGGCCGAGCGGGCGCATTGTCCCCCAGGTGCTCTTATTTTGCAGCAATTTGACAGTGCAAATGCTCACGTCGGCCCATCGCTTTATTCACCCCCGCACCCCCCCACCACCACCACCACCATCTCTTTCAAAGCCCCACTATTGTGCAGTGATCCCTCTTTTGGCTGGCCCTGCATGCATTCAACACGGGAGCCATTGTGGCGCACTGCGTGTCAGTCAACGTGAATGGAAGCCCACCACTTGTGCATCGCTCTCACGCTGACGGCACAGAAACAATACCTGATACTATGAAGGGGGTTTTTTGGTATAGGAAGGAGGTGTCGAACCTGCACGCCGGCCCCTGATGTTCAAAGCCATTTTCTGCCTGTCGTTGCCGATGCCACAAAGAGTCGTCAAAGGGCGCTGGTGAAACGGGACAGGGCGGCAGTCGGCTGCGGCAGTGGTGCACAGCCGTGAAACGCGATCAGAGCCGCCGGGGTTGAATGGAGGTGTTTATCCTGCCAAAAAATGTGAGCGCGACGGAGGGAGGAGAGAAAGAGGCCGAGCAGCGTTATTTTCATATCTTGTCACCCACTCGCCTGACAATGCTCGCACTGTGTCAGCGTGGTCCGACGCATACTTGGGATGTATGAATATTTGTTGGAGGCCCACATACCTCCATGGGCACAAGATCATCTTTGTGCAGAGAATGTAAACATCAGCAGGTTCCTGGCCACGCCCCCTCTGCTCACATCCAGCCAATTGATTGCCAGATGTGGTTAGTCGAGTTTATATTTTTTGCACACACTAATCTTCATTAAGAAACATCAATCCCCTTGTCCCGCCCGCCTCCTCCCAAACTCCAGGAGTTTTAGAACCCATCTTCTCAGCCACTGAATTTAGAAAACCTTCCTCCATGTCAGAACCACACTGAGCGAGCAGCTGCCTGGTTTTTAAAAATAGATGGATTTTAGATGTATTGTTCCTGGGGTTTTTTTTGTGTGTGGAAAAAATCTCAGAGAGAACAGCGATTGGCGAGGCCCCCCCAATTCAGATTGGAGAGCGGCACATCTGCAGGTTTGTGTTTTGCACCTGAGCCGGCTGAGTCACCTGGGATGCACATTTCTGGTCCCTGCCCTCTGATAAACTTCAGTTGACCTCTCGCTGCTCGCCTGGAGGACCGCAGTCTTTGTGGTTGCCCTTATTTCCTCTTTCTTCCCCTTTCTTCCCCGCGCACACACTCTTCCCTGAGCAGTGCTCTCGCTCAATGTTAAATGAGGGCACGGCCACACTTGGATGTGCTGTGACAAATTGGCACAGAGGAGGCAGATGGTGACGGGGAGGAGACCGGTTGTCACGCCGGTTGCCGCAGCGACATGAATTGATCTCGGGTGCCGCAGCGCCGCCACGCATGCTCCACTCGCGTAATCCCGGCTTCGCTTGGCCATCGTACGCGGAAAACACACACACTCGCCGATGTACTGTTACACACACACTCACGCGCGCGCCACCCTACACCAGCCTTCCGTCCCCATTAGTATCAATGATGTGTGCAGCGGAGGCGCTCGCAAACTGTCAGAGTCTCACCGCTTGGCTCCACTTGGAGAAGCGAAAGGATGCTGAGGGATTTTGACAGAGAGACAGAGCTCAGACTAATGGTAGGCCGGTGGGACTCTGGGAGCCCTAACACACGGCCTACACACACATGCCACCACTGACACACTCAACATGTCAGCCGGCGCTATGATGTAAGCAGGCGGTGCTGTACACACGGCTGAGGGCGTTAGAGTGTTTACCCTGTAGGTTTGTGTGCACCTCCTGTAGCGTCCCGGCGGGGTTATTTCAGTGTTACATGACTTCTGGTAAGATCACGGTTTGTTCAACCGCGTCAGTGCTGCTCATTAGGCTGTGTCCCCCCCAATCCCGATGGCTGACGGGTGTAAATAAAACACGCCCATTTTATTTTGATTCACGTTGACAGGAGAGGTCACAGAGAGTGCACATTAGCAACCGTTGCCATTGAAAGAAAGTTAAACATTTTGTTTTTTTAAAGTCAATCTGAAATTGCTCTTGGACCGCTCTGTGGGTCCATTTAGAGCCACTAGAAAATGGAAACTGGACTGGACTCTGGAAAACGTCCTTTGGTGTACAAATATACTGTACTCTGACATTAAGCCTGGTTCTGTACCAAAAAAAGGAGACAAACTTTCTTTAATGCTCTTGCTTCCTGACTTTGGCAGAGAGTATCTCCGATCCGGCTGATGAATGTGAGCCGGCCATATTGCTACGTCAGCCGACCTGATAAAATGATGTCTTTGTGCCGGTCGGAGATAATCGGAAACAACAAAACAATTTCTGAGCTTACAGCGCAGCACTGAGTCAGCGCGACGCGAGGAGGCTGCTGCTAGTTCCTCGGTCATCATATCACCCGGTCCAAGATAATTAAGTTGCAGTTGTATAGAAGTCTTTGAGAAAGTGATCCTACTTCTCACCTGATTTATTGCCTCAAAATATTTTCTTACAAGGTAGCTGTCAGTAGATCCTAGTCATTGTATCCAAATATGGTCATACAGTATGTAACAGGAAACCCAAACCGAACTAGTTGCACCAGTGTTAGCAATGTGGCTGTGAGACATTTGAGGGCTCTGACCTGATTTGGCAAAGAGCGACGGTGAATTTGCTGTTGCCAATCAGATTCCTGGTACATAAATCGGTGTAATTACGGCTCCAAAATTGCCATCATGATTGCTTTCCCCAACTTGGAAAATAATTTCTCTAAGTACTCTGAAGTGGCTTCTGATAGGCTTTCAGCGCCCACGCCGGACTTCCGAGGTCCTGCTTCCTGTCTCGCTGCTACCTGGAGCCACATGCAAACAGCTTCTTATTTTTGGCGAATGCAGAGCTGCTTTTAGTGTGAACAGCAAACGCAATTATCTTTATGAATTGAAAACATTCTCTGTTCGCCCTCTGCTGGGATAATATGGCTAAATAACACCCAAAGATGAACAGTGCGCTCCATTTCGCAGTGTGAAAAACTGTTGGCGAAATGCAGCTGGTCATGTTTGGGTCAAACAAATCAACACACATGCTGGTTCTGGAAGAGTCGTGGATCCTAAAAGTCTCAAAAACAGTCGGTTATACATGCAGAGCTCTGAAGTCAACATCATTTATCTCTCAAATAATTGCGTGACAAGAACACCAGCCTGCCGTGGAACTATTCCAGTGAGAAGGCGGAGTGTCTAATTGATCAGATTCCCTTTTAATTAAAATCCCACGTTAGCGGCGTGGGCAGGAGGACGGCGTAATTGCTTGTTTTAGCTCCCTTCACCTGCAACGTGACGGGCCAACTTTCCCACAGTTGCTTAACATTCTGTGGACCTGCGAGCCCGAAGCGAGGAATATCGATCAGCAGATGTGATGTATTCCCTGCTCCCCTAAACGGGCGTCTGCGGAGTCGTTTGTGTGGGAGTGATGATGCTCCCGCGGGGACTCGGACCACCAGACAGAATGCACATGAAGGAATCTGTGTAAACAAAACAAAGAGCGGGCGAGCCCTCCCGAGATTTAACTGCAACGGCGAGGACGCCGTCAACCAGCAGCCGGGCGCGTCTGCAGCAGCGAGGAGAGCTGTATCGACTTCCCCTGAAATCTGCCTTTTAAACTAATATTTGGACATCAAAGGAACTTTTTTTTTGCTGACTTTTGTGGGCATTAGCTCCCGATAATCCTCATGTCGGAAAGCTGGAGTGATGCAAGTTAAACACGCCTGCTTAGCAGAAACATGCCTGAACCATTTGCAGCGTGCAGTGTTTTACGAGCTGTCCGCACGCTATGAGACGCCCCCAGTCGCTGGACGGCCGCCAGTTTGTAACGGGGACGCACAAATGCATTTGCGTGTCTGTGCCGGAGCGCCGACGACAAGCTGCGAGGAGGAGAAACAGCTCTCCACTTTGCGATAACAGCTCTTTCACTGTCAGCACAAACAGTCTGTGGGCCCCGCTGCCCGTAACCAGGACAAGTGCTCGCATTTGCCACATTCAGGGCGAAACAAAAGATTCCCAGAGCAAAAACAAATCTGCGGACAATTTTGAATAAATCAGCCTCCCGAGGTGGGGAGAGAAAACCTCATAAAGACTCTAACACTCTCGGGCGCGAGCGAGGACGGCCGCTGTCCTCCAGCGCCGCACGCAGCCCCAACATGTGTGTCAGGAAACAGGATTCAGGTGCAGTAATTACGCGCTTCACTTTAACCTTAAATCCGTCCTCCCCAGGCGACTGCATCCCTCCGAAACACTCTCGCAAATTTGGATAATGATGGCGGGATGACTTCAAGTTGAGGTGAAAGTCAGGAACCCCTGCAAAGCTGACTCGGGGCTGTTTATAATTACAATCCTTACAAGTAAAGGGTCGACGGTTTAATATATTTTCTTTAACAACACTCAAAGGTCACTGAAAGTGGATCTTGTTTCAGAGTTTTAGCAGAATTAGACTTAATTTATGCTAATTTCCAGCGCTATTGAATAATGTTTACTTTGAGGGCAAAACACCAATTAATTCAATTATACTAAAGTTCATATTTTTGCCCATTACGGCGCTGTCAGGTCCGCCCCATGCGCGGCCCCTGTGTGTATTAGAATCGATCTATTTGGACACTTGGAAGGGATTCAAAATGGCTGCTTGAGATGGAAAAGGATCTCTGCTTTTTTAAGCTCTCGACTGTTTGCACGAGCCGGCTGGACGTGCTTGTTTGCTTTCATAGACGGACCGGTGAGTCTCTGCCTCACCTTTTTGGTTTTAGAATAAACTTTAGGAGGGAATGTGGCTTGAGGACTTTTTTTAAAGGGTGAATTTTAAATGAATTATAGCTGTTAAGTCTATTATTTATTACATTTTTTTAATGCACTTTGATACCTGTTTTACATAACAGACATTTAAAGCCATGTTTGGCTTCCGCTGCCAAAATAGACTTGGAGATTCAGCGGCAAGGCTCAAAGCTGTGTGTTTTAATAACCAAATGTGCTCCGTCATTGAGAACACTGATTAAACCCTCTTCCGTGTGTGTGTGTGTGTGTCTGTGTGTGTGTGTGTCTGTGTGTGTCTGTATGTGTGTGTGTGTGTGTGTGTTAGGGTGTCTGTGTCTGTGTGTGTGTGTGTGTCATGGTCAGGGTGGCGGTGGCATATGGCTAAAGGGCTTAAGTATAGAAAGAAGACATCTGCAGTTCCAAATCACTGAGGCAGAAGCAAGGAAATGAAATTGCACAGATTAAAGCGAATGTGGCTCCCTCCGCTTCTGGAGGAATGCCTAGTTTGTGGGGGAAAAAAAAGCACCAGTCTGAAGTTTTAATTATGATATAGTGAGACGCTGCTGCTAAAGCGGAATGACATTTAGTTGTTACATTATTGTTAGACATCATTTAGCCATTTGTTTGGAAAAGAAACCAACTGGCAGAGAGATAACGGCTCCATAGTCACGTCTCGGCTCTGCCCAGGTTTTCTCTATAAATGGTATTTATATTTACAGTCTTTTTTTTCTGTTTTTTGTTGTTCGCTCTCACTTTGATTTGTTCCTGCAGTAAGTGAACTCTGCATTTCCTCTGAAAAATGCATTTGTTTTGTTTTTTGGACGGCAGCCAGGCCACAAGTTTAAAAATTCAGCACAGCAAAGACCTCCTTACTGTCTAAGCTTTATGTGTGTGTGTGTGTGTGTGTGTGTGTGTGTGTGTGTGTGTGTGTGTGTGTGTGTGTGTGTGTGTGTGTGTGTGTGTGTGTGTGTGTGTGTGTGTACGCAGTGAGGGAGGGCAAGTGTTTATGGGCGCTGGGTGTGTGCCATTTGTCAAACACTTGCATAAGCAAACATTAAAACTGTAAATCGCAAACGTTCCTTCTCACGCACAACTCGGACTCGCTCTGGCTTTCATCGCCGGCCCGTTGCCGCTGGAAACCTTTTGACACGTTCCAGCACTTTATGACACCCCCCCCCCAAACCTGAACACAACCGTTTGGTGAAGGTTATTAAACATCAACGTTTTATTTCGCACCGCAGCCGAGCGTGAACAGGACATAAGGAAAAGCGCGTCTCCAAAAGCGTGCCGGTTTTTAGCCCCGGAATCCAAAGCAATGGGTCCCGAGAGGAAGTGATTTGCAGTGATTTTTGCAGCAGCTGTCAGGCGCAACACGGCTCCCCACTCACACCGCCTGCTGCTTTTGTGAAACATGTATATATGTATATATATATGTATACATATATATATTTAAATATGTACGTATGTATGTATGTATGTATATGTTAAGATGCG
>CAESWR010000138.1:324278-337825 GCA_903171835.1 Mullus surmuletus | reverse complement strand
CGCAACACGGCTCCCCACTCACACTGCCTGCTGCTTTTGTGAAACATTTATATATGTATATATATATATGTATACATATATACATTTAAATATGTACGTATGTATGTATGTATGTATATGTGTATGATGTGTGTCGACATTTCAGAGAATAAACAGAAACAAAAGATGAAATGATAAATTGATTAAACAAACAATTATTCTACCTCAGGGCGATACAGGTTGTTTTGTTGTTACCAAGCAACGCACAGATGCAGCGGAAACTACACATGAAGATCGAGCTCACTCTGAGTGGATGATTAAGTGGATGTTACCATTCATTTTCTAGTTGTTTGTTGTGTCTCTCTCCTCTCCCGGCGAGTAAAACGCACCCGTCCAAAGTACACTTCCGGGTCCCGCCCACTTTCCTGGTTCCTCTCGGCCCTCCAGCATCGGGGAGTTTTTGCACCGTGATGCTTCGCAGTCGTCGATTGATGCGTTTTCTCCGTGCCAGCTGCTTCACAGACCCGCAGCACTCTGTCTTTGAAAGACCACCTCAGGCATCATTTCTACACTTCGACAAGAATTCCTCTAGTCAGTTCACACAGGCCTACTTGCTAGTTCATCTTCCTGCTCTTTTCTGTCCAACTTCTGCCACAAAAAATACGACCTCACAAGAGCCGCTGCTGATGTGAGACGTAAAGGGCGTTTGTTTTTGTGTTTTCAGCTAGTGTGTAATATATGTTAAGTTCAATAAATGCTAAACACCAAGATAATGTAAGCAAAAAAAACTTTGATCCCATTATTTCTCTGCCTTCTCACTCTAGAATTGTTGGTACTTTCGTCTTATTTTTGCGATTGCATTGCTAGCCTTCTGAGCTCCCGCCCCTTTTCCCACGAATATACATTTCGGCTTTGATCCATTTCATCAGCGTTCCTTTACGAGTTGCTGTCAATTACGGAGAGCAAATTATATTTTGTGACTCTCGCACGGTTCCATCAGTACCCACCGCATTCCCTCCAACCGGAGAACGACGCGACACCTGCTCTGCAGAGGCTCACGCTTAATGAAAAATATGCGGCGTTTAAGCATCAAGGTCACTCTGGCGGAGGATTTCTCGGGAGGGACGGCGGGGGAAAGTCATCTGCGCGAGTGAGCAAATAAGGCCAGGTGGCTGATGAACTCCAGGAATAGTTTGACAAACGGCATCAGCAGTGACAAATCTAAGTGTCGTCGGGCTGTCCGTCCCTCCCCCCTCCCCCCTCCCCCCCCCATGTGGCGTCGCGTTTCCTGCGTGATGAGTCCCGCCCCCGACGGGAGGCTGCGCGACACGGCTGTCTGTAGACGGCGTGGAGGACAGAGGCGGTGTAACGGGAGAGCCCGGCAGATGCTTGTCGCAGAGTATCGATTGGGCCAGACGTCCAGACGACTGGAACCACCGCAGACACAGGTGGGGGAGGGGAGAGGGGGAGAGCGGGGGGTGCTTCCTCCTCCTCCTCCTCCTCCTCCTCCAGCACCACTGCTGCAAACATCTGTATTCAAATGTGACATGACATCCTGTCAGGCGGGGGGCGCCGGTGGACAGCGCCGCCATCACACATTTAAGAGATGCCAACCTCCATCCCGTCACCGGCTGCCGTATATATTTCCACCCGGCCCTTACTGTACGTTTCGCAGGCAGGCAGCCGTGCTTTTTTTATTTTTTGTATTTGTTTTTGTGGATTCGTGTCACAAGATGTCTCCAAATAAACCATGGCTAAAGGCTGGCACACATTACAGGATTCCTCAAACCTTCACAGATTTAGAGACCACATGCTTGATGACAACACAAGACGGATCGTGCAAGATCTCTCTCTTCTGATCTCATAACTAACCGATTCTTTAGCAGAGTATTTGGGTCTTCACACTCAATATTCCAAATCCCGCGTGGTCCAACGTGACTTCAGCGTAAACAAACATGGCGGACGCAATGATGGTTGTTTTTGGTCTATTACTTTTCGGAAAGACAGACAAAAAAAAAAGAGACGTCGGGAATGTGGGCTGTATGCGTTACAGCGGTGAGTAAAAATTGTTTGTTTTTGCTTCCTCTTCTGTCAGTCAGCTGACTCAGCTCGCATCTTGATTTGCAGTTGGTCCGGTACACGTGACATTACACACTGTGTGTGCCCGGCTCCGCTCCTCTCCGAACACCCCACACACTACAGAATTTCTAGTTGCAATTATCAAACATGTTCATTATTTATGATGTGTCCATCTGATGCCTTCCGAGCGGATCGGACCGGACAAAATCCCTCTCGACACACCCCACACCACAGGAAAATCAGACACAATGTTGTTTGCAAACATCCGTCAATCGGGCCTTCGCTGGCGTTGATTGGAAGGGGGACATGGGGACAAATCGGCCCGATTATCCAGTAGTGTGTACCCGCCTTAACTGCACAAGAAAGAGACGAGTTATCCGAGTGGGAAGGTTTGTCGGTCACAGTCTCTGACCCCAGTGAGGTAATTCAATAGTTAGGAAGAATGCGGCTGATAAGATGTCGTAAGAGATCGAGTCTTTCGATAACATTTCCCAGTTTATTAGATCTGTGGGCTCATTGAGCAAACGATCTCCCCGCACAAACAACTGATATAAAAGCCGATATGGCAGCGGTTCGCCAACAAGCTCCAATTACATCAAATTCTGACGTTGTTATTCGGCTCGGTCGATGATGTCAATATCCGCGTTGTCCAGCTTTCTTTTGCAGCGTCACTTATCAGATTCACAAAACACACCTTGTAATCAAGGACTTGCGCTCGGCAGGTGGACCAAACGCTCAGCGGGGAACAGATTATTCTCTTTATGATATCTTCGGCTGATGTGAATGTGAAATAGTCTCTGAGGTTGGACGTGCTGTTCTGTCTCTAAAAGCTCAGCCAGGGACGAATGATAATATGGAGTTCGTTCACTTCACCTCGGTATCAGCGTGGAGGAAATAATCACTTATTTCTGAGTCATAACTGCCGTGTATATGAGCGAGGACCGCCAAGAGTGCCGAGTGCAGCCGCTTGTGTGCGAAAATGAGTGAGTCCATCGCCCCGGAATGCCTCGCCGTGTACGAGCGTCCCTAAAAGAGAGGCGCGCTTTCTCTCCCTCCCGCACTCAGACGCAGCCTCTTGTCAAGGCAGCCGCAAGAATAATGGCCCTGGGTCTCCTCCCGAACACAGACTAATGAGAATCTCAAATCCGACAAGCAGAGTGCATTTATCACGCACTCATACTTAATGATACCACCGCCCAGACTCAACAGCTTGCTCACGCCACTATCTGGGGCTATTATAGATGGCCCCGTTTGTCCTCCTGCTTTGCTATTATTATAGCCGTTTGGTCAAAGCCAGCGGTGAGATACAAAGAGGGAGGGGGGGCTGAGGAGGAGGAGGGGGATGGAATCGGTCGCTGGTGGGTGTTTTTATTTCTTGTTTTGCTCTTCACCCCACCGGGAATGAATATGTTATTCTCCTAAGGGCATCTTCACTCCTAAAAAAGCTGAATGGGTGTGAATGGATGAGCTTTGATTTGAGGACAAGGAGCTTTTTATTGATATCGGAAGAGATTTTTCACGGAATTAGTATTTTTATTCCTTCCGTTTTTTTTTTTTTTTGGGTAGGATTGTCTATTTTCCTGGACTTGGTATTTTAGCATTTTAAACATTAGCCTAATTTTTTGTGCAATTACTGACTGAATTATGTGCTGACTGTTTTCTCCTCCTTTGTTTACAGTTGCTACAGTGTTTACATCATTTACTTGCTTCTCTATGTGCCTTTAATTGCCCCCTGGAGACAAATAAAGTTTTTCGAATTTAATTGAATTGGAAAGTTAAAATATTAAGCTGGAAGAGCCCAAAATGATGAGATCTCTTGTTGTCAGTGTTTGCCAGCAAATGGCCCCCACTTGTTCAGACGCCGTTATCTCCGTTATCATCCAAACCATCAAGCCAAGCTAACGACTCCGTTTGTCCCGTCCAGGCAGAAGTAATGACATCCTAAACACAGCGACGGCATAATCCCACGCGTCCGCCGCCGTGATCTTTACGCTGCATGACGGGCGCGGATGATTCCAGCTCTAATTAGATGGACTTCTAAGCGGGCCCCGCCGTCTATAATGACTGTTGGGGATTTAGCCGGAGATAAGGGCTTATCCTCTTAAGTGCTGGAAAGGCTACATTATCGAAAGCGAGATCTGGGCGGTGCTTCAACGCACATCGCAGACACATTAGGCGCATTAGACACATCTAGGAACGCAACTAGCCAACACCAGCAACGCCCTGAGACGGCCAAGGCGCCGCCGCGGTGATTGATGCATCTGACCAGCCCTTATGAGCCCTCACCAGATCAGTTTCAGTTATTGACGGGAAATCCGGCTCAATTGAGAACCAGACCACATAGGATAGCAACGGTTGCTAGGAATACACCGTAACACTAAAACCATTTATACCTGACAATGTGAATATGGTTTCTTCTTTTAAAGGGAGTTTCATTTCACGCCAGTGTCACAATTTTCTGGAATGAAGAAAAAAATAGCTGTTTTACTACCTGTTTCTTCTCTGTTTCAAACCTATTTTTAGTTCTGCAGTGTTTTAGGTTATAGCCACCTGACCGATCACAAACATTTTGTAATTAGCCTCCGTAGGAAATTGCAGGCGTTGATAACGCGAGGTCGGGATGATCTCAGGATTCATTGGATCACGGTAAATTGAATCTTATTTGACCGCAGTGACTCATCGGCAAAGTAATTCATGACGAACACTTTGGATAATTTGCCGCCACGTGTGATGCTCCGTGCTCCTGAAGCGGGACCTGCCAGGCTTGAACTGAGTGGTGGAATTGATTGTCGGGCCGATTCCAGCCCAGTGAGCCGCGGGATGCTGTCAGTCCCCTCCCCCCTCCTGTTCCTCATTTAGGTTTACCATCTTTGTCACTGTCACTCCTAATGTCCCGCTCCCCGGCTCCGCCTCCCACCTGCACTCGGTGACACGGCGTGACCGATGATGGGGTAAGAAAAGCCCGTTGTCTTGGACGCCTGCGGCCACCGGCGCTTCTCCGGAGAGACAGAGTTGTTAGAAGCGAAGCGAGATGAGCCGAGCTTGAAAGCTTCTGGGTCTTTCACTGCGTGTATAGATGATAGCATCGGCGTGAGACAGCAGTAATAAAAGTAAGGTCAGCTGCCACTGCAGGCGACTGCCCTGCAAGGCAGCGCTCTCCTGATAAGCCCACTGTCTCTTCTCATCGCCCCTCTCTGGGCTCCCGGTGTGTGATGAAGCTGACGTGTGCGTGTCGGGTTTTGGGCAGCGAGGGCGGCAAATAATTGGATGCATGCTCGGCGTCCGGAGCCTGTTTGTCCCTCAGACAATGATGAAGTGTTTAATCTTAGCAGGAACAGTGAGGCACACAGGCATGATGGCGCCATTATCTTTGCGGGGCTCTCTCTCTCGCCGCGAAATCTCACTCTTACCCTTGATTTATATTTCCCTTCATCAGCATCGACCACTCTGATCGCGGAAAGTCAGTCATTTATAAATGCAGGCCTTGCCGCTTTTGTTCTTATTCGACTGAAAATCACCAAATGTACTTTTGTCATCGGCTTCCTCTGTAGCTGCTCTGCCCCCGTCTCCCTCTTATAATGTGGTTGAGGTAATGTGACAGGGATGGATCTGCCTGGTGACGGCTGTGTGATTGCCTCCGCTAACAAGGGATGGAGTCGGTGGGAGAATCTTCACAGCTATTTATCCCTCTTTGATCAATTCTCAGCCACTCTGCCTCCGTGCGCTTTATCTTTTTTGTCGGGCAGATCTGTTTGGCACACGCGACGCCGCGCCCGCTCTTTCCTTTTGTCAAAAGTAAGAGAATTAAACAGCAGCAGGCTCCCCCATTGCATCATGGTTCGAATGAGAAGGCGAACGCGGCAACGATGGGCGCAGGAAACGAGGTATCTGATATCTCAAACCCATCTCCTCCTCCCCATTTGAACGAGCCAGACTATCCAGATATGCCACTCATAATTCGCTCTTTGTCGAGAGGGAATTAAAAGTTCCAGGAGATTGATAATTCATGCAGGATATCTTTCAAAATAGGAAGTGCAGAGTTTGAAATGCAAGCGGTGCAGCAAGCTAATTGGTGCCACAGGGGAGATAAAGATCAAAGAGCCTCTGTGTTAATAGAGAAGTCGCGCTGTTTTTTCCTTTCTTTTCTTTTGGTCCCGCTGCCGAATGAACGGACACAAAGCCACCATGAAAGTCTTAAAGCATCCGAGCGAATGCCAAATACAAAGTTACGTGCCGGGTTTACACTCGTTTGCACACTCAAACAAGGCAATAGTCGGTGAGTGTGTGATCTTTAAGCCAACATTATGCAATTTTTCTTGAGAAACTGCTGCCTCTGTTGCCACGTTTTACTGAAATATGCAGAATATAAAAATGCCTGCAGAAGATTGGAGCAAAATTTGGATTCTACGGACACCGCTTGCCGCTTACGGTCAAAAATATGCCACAAAGGCATTTTTTTTCTCCAATAGTTCCATATTGGTGCTTTGATATATTGCGGCAAATGATACCGATCGATTTGCGATTCTTGATTGATCTGCAATTTTCCTCAATACATCAACCACAGTCATCTATATTGGCAGCAATATAGATGTGTTCTGACGGCTCCTCCCTGTGAATGAGATTAGTTTTAGCAAAAATCCACGGACATCACCTCATTAATTAGCTCTATATTTTTAGCACATAGATGTATTTGACCTTCAGTGAGACACATGATGAATGCAGATTGAATGTTTCTTTAGATGTTATAGAATTTTTTTTATTTCTTTTTCTGCTGAGGCCTTTTGCACCTTCAGTATCTCGTGTTGGGAGGATTGTGGACCGACCGGACCGTCCGCCGCCATCATCAGCACACCTCTGATGGAAAATCTTTTTGGCAGAACGGTGCTCATCCCTCCCGGAGAGCTCCAAAGACTTCAATGCCGAGCTGCACTGAGGCTGCGCTGGCTTTTCCTTTCATTTGTCGCCTGTGTGTATGAATGTGTGTGTACCTGTGCGTGTGTGTGTGTGTGTGTCTCAGGTAGTCTCCCAAACCAAATCTGATCAAAGGACGACAGACAAACCCTTGAGTTTGTTTCTACACCTGCTGGGATGTGAGAGACTAACTAACCTTAGCAAAGCCGGCAGCCGCTGAGCTCACCTGCTCTCAGGGACACTTGGAGGGGTTCCATCTTCCTCCTGCCCCCCCGAATATTTACTAAAACAGTCTTCTCCAGCCGGCTTGCTCTGCTGCAGTTAGCTCGCATTGTTTCTCCATTCCTGCCCTTGTAAAGGTTAATTATCCAAGAATAATGAGGATGTGAAGTCCTGGGTTCTCGGGTGGGAGATTACCCTTCTCGGTGGTTTTAGTGTCACTATACAGAGTAGAATAAAAATGTTAGCTTCAAAATCGTGACATTTAGGTTCTTTTTTTCCAGCCACAAAATCGCGGCTGCTGTCTTTCATTATTCACGGGGATTAGAGCAGCATGACATGAGATTATATGATGATTTAAATTTTTGTACACAGTTTTTGCGGGCAAATTGCTGCCAATTAATGAAATAACACGGTTGCCCCCCCCCTGCTGAATGACCCCCCCTTTGCAATCCAGCTCTGTAAAGTTAAGATACTCCCATCGCCTTTACCCACTGCTAAACGTCACCGGGGGATCGTGCAAAACTCGATAAGAGGGCCGGCTTCGACTGGCTGGGTCAAGCAGGCATCCCTGAAATAGAAAGGTAAAAATGGAAGCCCACAAAATCCAGAAAAACAACACGCCGTCTGCTTTCTCGCTCCGCGTTTCACAGCAGCATCATCGGGGGGTATCCAATTATGACGCCCTTGAGGGAATGACAGTACTTGGATTTCTGTCAATACAGGGTTCAGGTAGTGTTTCTCAATAACATTGTGAATTATTGATGATGCCGAGATTGGGCAGGGAAGGGGGTAGTTAACATTCACTTTTATGTATGAAGAAGAGAAAGAGATGAGGGAGACGGGTTAGCACAAATGCCGCCCAGCATATTTTAAACTCATCTGTTTGATTAGATGACCCGAGGTAAGACTCATTTCAAAATGCCAGGAGGACCCGGCAGATTGAAGGTGGATCCTGACTGACAGGGAGCACCGAATGGTCAGGGATTTATGGGCCCGTTTCAAGATGAATCTAAATAATTAACAGCAGGCAGACAGATGAAGAGGATTCCGCTGGTACGAGCGCGATCCTTCTTCCTGTGATCGCCCTCTGGGCTTTTTATCCCCCCGTTGCAAATAGACATGAAGACAATGGATGATGCCTGCAGCGATCTCTCAGATCGATCAGAAAACCGTCTCACTGTCTGAGTCCTGCATAGATCCCTCTGTGTGAAGTCTGGCCAACTTAGCCTCGCAGTAAATAAGTCGTGATGGCGGGCCTGGCTGGAGGCGGCGGTGCTTTATTCTGAGAGCGATGCCCAGGCTGGACACCCCTCTCAAAAGTGTGTGTGTGTGTTACCCAACGAGTCCAGTGTGACCGAATTGTGTGAGATGGCACTATTTGCATCCTCGCTTGCACCGCTGATTGTGCATCAGTACGATGCTGAATTCCTAATTTCCAGAACTTTTGTCTGCTCCTGCTGTCGGCTGGGGTTTAGCTCGACATCAATCCTCTAAAGATTTGCCACGAGAGCTCAAGTTTAAGCCGAGTTCTAATCTGCGGGGATTCTTCGGAGAGGACGGAGTGGAGTAGTCTGACGCGAGGTGACAATCGATGGCCTCTGCGACAGGACAAACTGTCACTTGTCTGAACTTGCCAGGCACCGAGGTTAAAGCGGCGCTCCTCCGGGAGCGGGCTGAGTGGCATTGATGGCGAGGAGGGTCCCAACCTCCCCTGACAGACACATCTCATCCTGGATGCCATCTTGCCCCCTCCCTGCCACCGCACAGTGTAGTCTCAATGAGAGCGAGCCTACATTATACTAACAGCAGGCAGGTGACACACTAATCCAAGAGCAAAAGGACGAGGGAGAGGGCATTGATTTTCTATTCTTGGTTTAAAAAAAAAAAAGAAAAGAAAGAAAGAAGCCAGTCATCACTCCTCTTTGACTTGAGATGCTAATGGAGTTTTTAAAATGTTGCCCTGGAGATCCCCTTGAGCCGTTCTTGCAGGGCCTTGGAAGTAAAAGTGAAATCCCCAGCTACTCCATCTGACATGTTGGTATTCACAGCCCGGCTTTGGTGTCTTAGCTGTGTCAAGTGTTTATTTATGGCATTGTGGGGTCAATAACGGGTAACACCGGGAGTCTAAACTTCAGGAGTATAGAACCAATTATGGTACAAAGTTCTAAGCCTTTTGACTTTTTTTATTCAATCAGTACGTACAAACTTTTTCTGTATTGCATCAAAACCAGCCGTTGCATGGTGGGAGTTTGGAAGCCGGCGATGTCAGGGGGGTTATTTTTGAAGGTGTTGTTAATAAAAGACCAGTAAAACGGACTCACGTGTGGCATCTGTCTAAGAGCTCCGCCCGCCGCCCTCCACCGTCTGTGTCATGTGGGGGTTATTCTCGCAATTACTGCCCAGTGCTCCTTGATCCCAATTCCAATTTGCTGCGACAACGTCTGCATTAGCCATCGGAAATCTAATTAGCAAAGTTTCTCCAGTCTGAGCAGGTTGAGTGCAAAGTTGAAATGACTCCTGGGAAAGACTGGAATTGCTACAAACAGACAAAAGGGTCTAGTGATGTTTTTTGGTATATAAAATATTGATGGGATGTATTTGCTAAATAACACACCTCCATCAGGACTTTTTTTTGAATATGTTGCCTGATATTTTTCAGCCCTCTCTGTTTGGCTGCCATTCTTATAGGAGTTTACTGCACGGAGAAAAACAACTCTGTGCGGATGGCGATGCCGTGTGTGATTTGTGTCATGGGACTGAAATGAGATTGGTGGTCGGCTGAACCTTCCAAAAGGAGTTTTTGCGAGGGACAATATTGCCGAGGCCCAGACAATGAAATGTTTGTTCCACCACACGACTCATATCATGTGCTGTTTTTCCTCCCGCCACATTAACATTCACATGAGGTTGTTTTTGACGACAGCGAATCATCAGGCAGGTTTCGTACGCCAGGTTTGCTGCGAGGGGAGCTAGACATCCTGACACCCCGTTAGTATTTCATTATCCGTCCATCCATCAGCTGTGATGTTTATCCTTAAGAGGGTCACGGGGCCGAGGCGGCCGAGGCGGCGGTGGCGCCCGTCGGCTGGGAGGCAGAGCACACCCCTGTACACTGCAAAGTCAAAAGGACCAACACACAGACGGATAGCGTCTCACACTCGCATCGGAGGCCTCAATTAACCTGTGTGTTATCTTTGCTCGAGAGGACGCCTCGGCGCCCCGGAGCGAGGGGTGGGCAAAGTATGATAACTCGATATTTTGGGGGATTTTGACAAAGAAAGTGTGATATCTGATCGCCTGAGTTGTAACTTCTTAATTATATCCATTGCCACAATGTTAGCGTTCAGGTAAAAGTTATTCAAAGAGAGCCTGTAATTGAACTACAGTGTAGAAACCCTGAGCTTTGGGTAAACACCCTGATGCTCTGCTGTAAGGTTAATTGTACAGCATAGAAGCAAGAGCAAATGATAAAATATTAGCATGTGGAGTCAAAGTACTCCCATTGATTTGCTCACCATTAGCAAAGCAATCTGAATACTCAATAATATCAATTTGCACATCTTTGAAACAACCCTCACAACGTTATTGTTGCTCACCGCTGCCCACAGCAAGCCCATGGTGCAAACCCGGTGATGAAATACGGCCTTAATTCACGCTTTTTCATCTCTCTGCCATCACAGCGTTATGATTATGGAACGGGTTTTGGAGTGGTCCACCGAGGGCCGGGGATAATGTGGCTAATTGTGTGGAAATGATCGAGGAGGCCGGGGACACGCACGCCGATTATAGAGGCCAGTTTGTACCGCAAACATGTTTGTGCGGAAAACGACGGGGGTGTGTGGAAATCTCCACAGCCGAGGGGCTCCGAGACATCCATGTGCTCAGAGGTGGGAGGAGCTATTCTCTCTATTCTGTGGCTTAAAAAAAAAAAATCTGTGGATTAACTTCACTGCCATTGGAGCACTGGTGAGGTCGAGGGACATCGGGGCCTGATTTTTCACCAATGTTTGTTTGTGTGCAGCAGGTGAAAGCAGAGAGCCTTAGAGGGGAGCAGGTGGACCTGTGCAATGCGGTATATTTATAAATTAGAAGTGCGACGTCTTTATGGCACCATTATCGCGGGCCAATTGGGGGCCGTGGAACATAAAGAGAAGAAATGTTGCCGGAGATTATGCATGAATTTAAACGACTCGTCGGCCCCATCCCAGCTAAGCAATGATTCCCAAGATGGTGTTTTTATTTAAGTGTCAGTTTTGCATTAATAAAAAAAAGAAAGACTTGATATTCAAAAAGATTTCAGCAAGGATACTTCTCCACAGATGTGCCTTTGGCTAATCCACACGGATGTCAGATAATCAATGCGGTGCCTCGGCATCCCAGAACCCCGTCATCCAAAAAGGACCAGCTGCCGATATCTCCCCTGACGCACAAACAAGTCCAGTTCATTAAGAAGAAATAATCCAAGTCCTCCCATCCAACCTCTTGAACACAGAAAACAAACATGTGATGAGTGCTGGCTTACTTCCCTGACAGCTGTCAGCTCATCAGCCGTCCACTCCTTCCTCGTACTTCACAGAATCTGTTATTCAATCTGACTCTGCTTTGGCTAAAGTTGAGAGTTTAGATTTGTGCGCATGGGGAGTTATCAATACATTGTTTATGGATTTATAAATCTGTCTGATCATGTCAATATTTGGGCTTTGTGAATTACTAAAAATAATCTCACCAAGTCTGAAGGCTCTACTCTGGTTCACCATTTCTCGTCTCTGTTAGAGGGTTTGAATAAGGGCTCATTAGTGTGTTTTACATCATCACAGACCTTTATTCCGACTTGGCCAACTCCTGCTCCAAATGTTTCTCCTCTGGAAAATGGCCGAGGGCCACGACAGAATCGCCAGTTCCCCTGCAACAGGCAGCCAAAGAAGATTGCTTTGTTTATGACATTGCATCAGAGACGTCTGTTTAGTGTGCTGCCCACAGACACTAAGTGTTGTAATGGTGCGGCAATCACTCCTTTAATCCTGACTTTGATGCGGCCCGGAGGCAAAATCATCTCCCCATGTCCCGTCATCGCACACTTCTTCGTATCTCGAGCACGATACTTGCTCCGCTAAACGTTGCAGAGCGTGGCAGCTCCAGATGATGATGAGGACATCAGGAGGCGGTCGGCCGCGGCGGTTGGGTGTGGAAGTGATGGCTCAACTCCGGCTTGCTGGTGGCTGACCTTCTCTGAGAAACTGTCAATAAACGACGTCTAGGTTCCTCACAGGGACATCCTTGCATCGCACGGCGCTTTCAGGATGGCTGTCACAGCACACTAACAGCCCGGAGTTGGTGCAGATGTTGGCGTTTGGGAGTTGGCTCCGTTTTGGGGGAGCAATCTAAACATTTACACAACTGAAGTTCATTCAACCCTCTGAGACGTCATGAATGTCTTTGACAGTTCTGGGATTTTCTGTCACGTTCTGTCTCTTGGAACGATACCACTCTAACGCAATCTGGTCCAAGTGACTTTTCGTGTTGGCAGGCGGAAGAAAAAAACAGCTAAATCATGGCATATGAGTTGAATTCATCGGGTATATTGTCCTCGTATATCGCTGCAGGCTGGCCGCTCAAGCTGTTGTAATTCACAAAGTAAACACAAGCAGACATCCGCCCACTCCCCTCGATTTATGGCGCGATCATCGCTTGACCTCATTGCTTAATGCAGTTTTCTCCCCTGCATTTAAATGAAGGAGGCTATTATCAATATTGATGACAGTTCATGTCTCTGTTGACTTAATTTTCTGCTCCTACTTAAAAGTGTGTGCTGTCTTTGTTTCGCTGCCAAATGACTCTGCGCGCGAACCCGAGGTGGGCTTGTGAGGACCCCTGCGGAGGACATATTGCTCTTAATAAGGTTGGCGGCCGGCACGGGTCACAGCAGACTGAAGGCCGGTCAGACGGAGCTCTCTGTCGTCTGTCTGTCACCTTCTCTGCCCTCGGGCATGAAGCTGATGTGGGAAATGAACATTTTTGCACGATTGATTATTGTCCCAATCAACTTTGATTTGAACACTCAAGACAAGCCAGTTCAAAAAATCTTGGTGTTTGAGTTTCTTTTGAAACGCTAATCAGGTCAGAAACTGAACTTCTGCTGCTCGACTTCTCTTTCCACCCGACGTCCATTAAATCTGCCCACAAAAGCAAAATCAAAACATGCACGGCGGAGGTAATGGCGTTTTACGGGATATGCGGTAACGATGCGGCGAATATAAAATGTCCTTTTGATGTGGATCCAGGTAATATTCGTCCTCAACCTATGAACATACTTTAGAATATTAAGATTGCGGATTATGCAAGACTATGCAGCTTCC
>CAESWR010000138.1:276477-291735 GCA_903171835.1 Mullus surmuletus | reverse complement strand
CAAATGCCCCCTGCTTGTGAAAGGTCTGCTTGTTTGGAGGATATTTGCTGTCTGACCATTAAGTAAACCACACACACTTACACATATACACACACATGCACGCACACACGCGCGCATACAACATTCCTGTGTTTTAAGCCCACCCACCTACGATTGCTCTCATTTCTCCATCTTGTCATCATACCCATCCCTCAGCAATATGGCAGAAAAAAAGTTATTTCATGAGCACATGTGACTGGTTTCCTCACGGCAGCCGACACTTTCAATCAGTGATCGATCGACCGTGTGAACAGTGGAGACGTGTGACCAAAGCCTCCGCATGGCCACGGGCCGATGAATATCTACCTGGGTTGACTTGAGATCTCACCGCGGCCGCCAGCAGGATAAAGACGAGCTGCTGCGCGATCCCTCGGCCCTCCATGACCTCTTGGGCCTCCCGAGAAGATGCACACCTACGTAAACACCGGGGGTTTTTTAACAGAGAAGGTGTGAAAATCCGTCTCCACACTGCGTCCGTGTCAACAAGTCGTCCACAACAGTCCTTCGTCGCGGGTTGAAACTTTTTGGATGAGCATAAATAACAATTACATTTCAGAGTTAAACACTCCCAGATGCTCCCTCTCTTCCTCTCTCCCTCACACACACACACACACACACACACACACACACAGTCGCCCTTGTTTAATCCTGCTCTCCTGCAAGAGTTCCCGTATTATTTGTAATTTAAAAGCTTGTGAATATCTGCGACGCACACAGAGATAGAAAAAAAAAGGAATAATAATCTTGCTGTCTGTCATCCATCCAGAAACATTCAATTATAAAAGCTCACGCATTTAATACTTTCAAATAAATGTTTAAAGAACGCCATCGACTTTTAAATAAAACTATATCAAGCTGATTGACAAAACAGACATAAAACCCGTAAAAGATTTATTACTGCTATTTCAAACTTCCACAATAAACGTTAACTTCTCGCCACAGACGTAAGTTGACACCAACCTCAAAGTGAACGTTGACATGAAGGTTATATATATATATATAAAAAAAGGATTCAACTTACTTTTGCAAGTTTTCCCCTCCTTATGATGAAACCATCTGTCTCAGCAAATATTCCTCATCTGCCGGGAGTTGATGCCCTCGGCATTGCGAGTCGCTGACCTCTTCCTCGCAAGGACTTTCTGGGAGTGGAAAGGAGAGGAAGAGGGGGAGAGGGAGAGAGCCAGAGGAAACGGAGGCTGATGTAAGAGTCTCTCTGGCTGGTGGAAAAGAAACAGAGAAAATAACACGCTTCTGGAGTTTGAGGTGAGGCCAAAATCCCAGAATTCCACCTGATTCCGCAAATGGTTTCAATTATGGCCCGCGGAGCTGCAGCGTCTGGCAGCTTTCACCGCCGAGCGCTACCGACAAAAACAGAGCAGAGTTCTTTCTCTTTGCAAGAGGAGAACCTGATAATTACTGGACGAGACGTGACGCTTTATGAAAAAAAGAAAAGAAAAAGGACACACAGGATGCAAACACAGTGAGTCACTGCTGAGAGTCGAGGCCGTGCAGTCGGAGGAGGCGGGAGCTTCCTGTAAATCAATATGTGATTCCGAAATGCAGAGAAGCTGCCACACTTTGGAAATACATCCTCATATACTCTTTTAAATTTGGAGTATTTATTAAAAAAAACAAACCAAAAAACAGTTAACAGTAGATTGAGAGACTAGTAAAGACATTTTTCATAGTTTTTGAGGAAGCGTCCATGTAAGTTGTGTCTCTCTGTGTTATGGTAATGTATGTATGTTTGTATGTACATCCATGTAAATCACTTTGTAACCTTGTTTTGATAAATGCTCTACAAATAAGTGTTATTATTATTATTATTGTATAAATTGATGTGATATATACTTAAAAAATGGCAATGTTCAGCCCCAAAATTGTACTTTTGAGGAGATTTTTTGACACCTCAGGTCTGCTCGTCTCCTCCATGAGCGTTAGAGGGACATCAAACATAGCATCATCTAATGCCGAGTGGAGGATGACAGCACTGAGATGTGCATGAGGCGCTTTGTCTAAGTGTGGGATTACTCCTGGAGACCCTAAAGTGTGCAGCCGAGAGTAATTGGAGACTCTTTATATCCGCGGGGCCGCTGAGGTTCACTGGTTATACTGGCTACCTGTGTGCGGTTCGTGCGGCTTCACACTGGGAGCGTGATGAACCGCGAATGTAGGCCGGGCCTCGGCAGTCCGCCCGCGTCTGAAGGACACAAAGGGGACCCGTTTGATGAAAATAACATTTTGGCCGGGGGAAGATGGATGAGCTGAGCCACGTTTGTCAAACTGGGGCAGAGGAGGCGACGCCACTTATCACCCGCCCACAGTGCAGACATCAGATGGGAAGCAACACACACCTGGTTGTGAGACCCCCGAAAGCGCGGTTTGAGCTCTTATTTTAGCGGCGGATCTTCACTAAAAAGCAGGGGAAGCGGCTCATCCTCCAGGGAGCATGAATGCGCCGAGATATTTGGCTCTAAACAGTCTGCATTGTCCACATCCAGTGCAAAGAGAACTGCTGAGGTGGATGGGAGCGGGGCGAAGCGGAGTGACACTCGCACAATCACGGAAACGCGAGGCCGAGCCAACTCCTGGAGACCACCCACTATCAGCGTCAGCAGCTGCACTCGCCGAGCTGCTGTGGCCGGACGTGGGCGGGTAATGGCTGTTATTCTTCATATTCCGCTGCTTATCGGCGGCGCTGCACCGGGGGCCGCCGCTGTGCGCGAGCGTTAACCGCGGCTGACCCTTTTCTAATAACCTCGGCTGGCGGCGGCGGCGTCTCGCAGAGGGGCTCTCCGTGTCCCCCCCGCATCGCGCCGCCCTCCGAGCTGTAATCAATACTAATGAGCAAAAATGGGTTTGAAAAGGTCACAGGAAGTAGAGCCGCTTGTTATTGGGATGTATTTCGGTTGGAATCACCCACGGACACACTTCCCCAATTAGTTCACACACACAACGACCACATTCCAGAAAAAGGGCGTTTAATATGACAAGGAGGTACACGGACGTGAAGTGCACTTTCTTTGCTCTTTTTCTTTTTTTCGGGTACACTTTGTGAGAACACATAATCCTGGCAGAGACACGGCAGAGATTGATAACCGAAGAGATGGATACAGCAGATGGGCTGCTAGTGCGAGAGAGAGGTGAGGAGACTCAGGCAGAAGAGGAGGAGGAGGAAGGAGGAAGGAGGAAGGAGGAGGGCCAGGAAGAGATTAATTGATTTTGGAAAGAGCTCAAAGACACGTCCCAGATTCACTGATTCAAATAGTTGGCTGAGGGTGCGACAGCCGGCCACAGGAATATGAATGCATACACAAGTTTTTGTGTTTTTTCTCCCCCCCTCCTGCTTCCTCAACCTCCATCTTCCCCTGAAGCGGTCGAGGGGCGGAGCAACAGTGACGCAGCGGTTTATTGCTGCCGCAGTACGGCATCAATAAATAAGACTTACAATACACGGCGGCGGCGGCGGCGGCGGCGGCACCTGCGAGTGCCAGTGTGGTGTTTCCATCCGAGGCAGCTGAGCCGCCTCATCATATAAAACATAAAAAAAAAGAAATAAATCATGCAGGGAGTTTCACACGTTGTTATCAAACTATGTACATGTCATGGAGAAGGGAGATATGCATGCCCATTTCACACGTGTGTTTATACAGAGCAAACACGGTGATGTTCCTACAATCCAAGGAACGCATCAGTGAATCCAGACCGGCTTCTTTTTGTAAAGAAAAGCAACAAAAATAGCAATGTCCATGCTGAGATGCATCAACACCGACACACAGCCACAGTACAACGGGCCTGCTGAGCGCGCAATGGCCTATTTAGAATGACAACAATCCCCCGATGCACACACACGGACACACGCGCACGTCATCGAACACACACCAGAGAGCCGGCGGAGTCTGAAACGTTTATATCGACTGACAGCCTGTGACGGCGCCGGCTTTGAAAATGCCACAAAACGTGTCCTGCGAAAAAAAGGCGCCGGCGGCTGAATCACAAACGGCAGCTGAAATCAGAGCTCGGGGAGGAGGGACGGGAGATGAAAGCAAATCTTAAGTTTTCCTAATTACGGAATGTAAACTGTACCGTGTGAAACTTTAATCACAAAGAAATTACATCTTGCAAAAAAAAAAAATATAAAAGCCCATATTGTGGGTTTTTTATGAGGTCTGCAGAGTTAAACTCCAAAGTCCACTTCAAAGAGTTGCTCACTGCTCTTGAAGTGTCTAAAACCTCATTTGGAGTCAAGCTTTGCCTTCTGCTGGGTGACTTAATGATGTCACCGTCGCACTGTGTGACATCACCACCTCCAGAGACTTTGTTTTATTTTGAAGGGAAATGAGATAGAAATATTCCCTGTAGGGCAGAGAGACTCTTGCTATTGCACACAAAGTCAAAATGAGCTGATTAAATTATAGAAAAATTTGAATATTTAATTAAAACTGGTTATTCAAAATCTATATTTAATATTTGTAGGGTTACTGTAAATTATTAATACTATTCATGACATTATCTGCTGTGTGTTTATTAAACATGCACGGATGTTAGTCAGGTCACACACAGCCTCGAGCTTGTTATGGTGTCACCATATTACATTTAATTATTAAAAAATAAACGATTTAATTGATCCGATAACCCTCGTTTGATTCCTCTGGTTGCCTTTTTAACTTTTGATTAAAAAGTGTTTTTATTTTTTATTCCTACAGACTCTCTCCACCTCCCTACACACACACACACACACACACACCTCTACAAAGCATATTCCATTTGCTTAAAAGAGTCAAGACAAAATAAACACTTTTTTCCCCCTTTTTACATTCTAAGTAGATATCACAACATCATTATATAATAAACTCATTTGGCCTCAATAATCAAATCATGAAAATTGAGTTGAAGTTAAGACGTCTGCTCGGTGCACAGGAAGTGAGAAAAAAAATCAAAACATCAAAGTAAAGTTCAGAATGATCGTCTCTGATCAGCTGGACCGACAATCAGCCACATTGAGGCCACTATGACTTCTGGGTAATGCGGTCCTTCAGAGTCTGTGTTCCAGTTTGTTCCCATGCGTGCTGCTGACGTGTGAGTGCAAAGCAGGCTGGTCCCGCTACACCGCCATCTCCTCCCCCAGGCAGTCCGGCAGACTCTCGGCATTCAACACGTTGAAGAGTCGGGCGGCGGCGCCGTCGCCCCCCGCCACCACCCCCACCCCCTCCCCGTGCCCCCAGCTGTCCCGGTCATCACTCTCATCCGTGTTTGATTCGTATTCCGAGCCGATGCCCGACTCCCTGAAGCGGAGCAGCTCCAGCGCCCCGAGGACCTGCTCGCCCAGCAGAGAGCTGTCGTCCGGCGCCCCGTCGCTCGGCGTCTCCCCCGTCTCCCGGCCCGGATCCTGGCTCTCCGCCCCCCGGGACGAGGAGAAACGGAAGCACTCCAGTCGGACCCCGCTGCCGCCGAACCCCAGCGGGCTGGTGTCGGCCCCCGGGGAGCAGGGCCCGGCGGGGAGGGCGGAGAGCCAGGCGGCGTCGCTCATCGCGGGCTGGGACTGAGACGCCGTGGGGCCCGCCGATGTCGGGAACGTGAGCGCGGCGCGGGACTTGCTGGGCGGCTGCGCTCGGAACGTGATCTCCAGTAGGCTGTCCTGGGAGCCCACTGAGGACGGACATCAGAGGAGGAGAGGTGTGAGCGGAGAGCGCGGCCATGTGTGTGCTGATAGGGTTTGATAAATCACAGCTACACGTGCAGGTTGAGGAGAGAAAAAGGCTCAGAATTTACTGCTGGCAAGTTAAAGGGATAGTTCGGATTTTTTGACATGAAGTTGTATGAGATCCTCACCATCAGTGTTGTTCATCAGCAGTGACTTTTCCTCCACTGCGTCCCATGAGCGGAGTATCGGCCCTGTTTTGGTGTTGCAGAAAGTAGTTCCGTCTAGCAACACCGAAACAGGGCCGGAACTCTGTTTACGGGACGCAATGGGGGAAAAGTCACTGCTGATGAGCGACACTGATGGTGAGGATCTCATAAGACTTCATGTCAAAAAATCCCATCCCTTTAATTGATGACATGTCAGGAGAGGACGGAAAAAAAAAGCACCAAAAATGATGGACAGTGGGCGGAAGGGAGCAGACAGGGCCGACCGGTGATGGGCGAACAGGATGAAAATGCAACAGACATCAATGGAGGATCACAGAGACGACATCAGAAAGCTGAGGTGGGGGTCAACATAAAAGTTCCCACTCACTGGATGATAACTGGCCGGTGGCTTTGAGCTCCAGCTCCTGGATCTGTTTGACCAGCAGCGAGATGTGCTGCAGCAGGTCCGTGTTCTGCTGCAGCAGCCTCTGGATTCGGCTCTGAGCTTCGGTTCGGGCGCAGACCTCCACCGACAGCTGCTCCTGGAGCACGTGGACCTGGAGACACAAACGCCGATCGTCGCTGATGGAGTCGAATTGAATTGGGGACTTTGAGGTTCAGTTTCATCAGATTTAAGCCGACAGACTGAAACCAAGATGAGCGTTATGAATATACCTTTTAACTTCTGTCTAAGTGGAGCTGTGAAATTCAAAAATAAAACTTCTTCAAAGGGAATGAAACCGCACTCGGGGATATTTCATCTCAAGTGAAGCAGTCTCAAAGCTTCGAGGTACGAGAGCGGCGAGGATTTAATCAGAAAAACCGCCTTTTAACAATCGATTTAACACTTCACTGGTTATAATGTTACACATCTACATCGACCCCATTAATAAGATGGAAATCCTGGACTCCTGAGGTGATTAAACATTAAACCCGCCTGATTTTCATCTTATTACTGAGGTCGGAGTCGTAAAAAACACTCCTGCGCGAAGTGTCCTTAAAGATAAAACATAAACTCTCCCCCGTCCTCGTCACCTGTGCAGAAGCTGCGAGCGCCTGCTGCTCCTGCTGCTGCAGCTGCTTCTGGAGGAGCTTCACCTGGTGCTCGGCCGAGCAGGGGGTCTCTCCCGCCGCCACCGCCGCCGCCACCGCCACCGTCTGAGGCGACACGCAGGCCCCGAGGAGCGGGGAGCTGAGCAGGAGAGAGGCGGCATCCGACGCCTGCGGCACAGACGTGACACGGATATTTAATGAGCTTTGAGAGGTTTGAGAGAGCTGACATCAAAACAATACACAACAATAATAGAAACGTTACTTAGAAAAACACAATGTTTAATCCTACATTCTTTATTCTGTTACTTTCTTCTTTAGGTTTCTTTCTCAACTCATAGGGTCTCTGGTTTCTGTGCTGCATCACGCCCTTATATGGGCATTGAAGTGGGCGTTAGTCTCTGCTGATCGGATGTTGATTAAGACCACTTGGCGCTTACAGGGTTCATCAATTTAAGAGCACAGCTGGAATTCAGCTGTTTAAGAACGGTTCATGAATTTGACTTTTCTTACAGGGGTACAAACATAAGGATTTGCGAAATCTGAAGAGATTTTTCCATCTGTTAGAGACCCCAAACATGAGGATAATGAATGAATCTGTCCCACCACCGATCTAGTTCTCGCATGATCAAATGCGATCAAACAAAAAAAGAAGAAGAAGAAAAATTGCAACAACCAGTAAACACAACATGCAACATGGAGATACTGGACATACGGGAAGAGGGAGTGACGGTGGTCTTGGACTATATTTTTGACAGAAAAATCCCAAAACTACAAAAAAAAAAAGAAGTCCACCGAACTTCCCCCACACACATTTTTGGTTGGAAATATTGAGCCAGTTTAATATATACGATTGTCGGACTTGTGGGAAATACAAGCCATGTAACTGGAATGGCGATAACTCAGGTGTGACGTCATTCCCAGCTCCGACTTCCGAGGTAAATGGAACAAGATGATCTGGCGTTGGCTGTTTGGTCGGGAAGGGGAAAGTTGTGACGAAAACAGCCCCATTATTTCTATGTGAATACCCTTTAGGGACGAATCAAAGAAAAAACGTAAGCAGACGTTGGCGAATGAGGCCCAATGAGATCAAAAAGAAGCCGGCGTGTTGGAAATGTGAAGAGGGAAAGTAACGGCTCGGGTCGCTAACCTACAAACCTAATAGCGGCGGGCGGATTTGAAATAGTGGGATGAAAACTCCACATCTCGCGTGTGAAATGCACATCTGAGGAATCCAGCTGACAGGCTGTCGGCTCCGCGTAAGAGGAGCGGCGAGGAGCAGCCAGCCCGCCCCGCTTTCATCTCGGAGAAGAAAGTCGCGCATGGATCCTTGAAAAGCCCAGATACGGAATCATCACAGGGCGATGGTGTTCACGGCCCTCGCAGCCACGCTTTGTGATCAAATGTTGAAATACACCGAATCTATGTCTCTCTTTTGCCTGATTAAGCACGCTCCCGCTTTGCTTGGTGATGCATTTTCGTCCAAGAAAGCATGCGGATTTTGTTTATCCAAGGCGAGCGTAGTCGTGTTTTCATATTTGATGAGTTTCGCAGCAAAGAAATAGCGATCAATACCGAGTCAAGCTGTCCAAACATTTCACACCCCGAGGTGGATCAATGGAGGAGCTGCGGCTGCATTCCGAGGACTCTGGGTTACATTCACATCTCATCTCTGCCTGATTCATCAGCGAGGCGTGAGACGGGCGCGCCGGGGGGAGCGGCGCCCGGGCTGCCAGGCCGCTGCGCTGACATTAAAACATGACATTTACCGAAGTTTCAGGCTGCGTTTTCCTCTCAGCGCTGAAGGTGAAAAACATCTCCATTCTTAAGACGCCACGAAAACACACACACTTCAACCTGCGCTGACTTCAGATATCTTTGCTGATGCTCTGGAGGCGTCAGAAAGAAAGTTAAACCCTTTAAATCTTGTTTTTTCCCAGTTGCCAACACTGGGCCGGTGATTGACAGGTCGCCACATGACACAAACACCAAACTCTCTCCATTACTTCAAATTTAAAACTGCAATTTTGTCCTTTATAGTGAACTTCGAGACGTCCCGCGTGGCAACATATTGCCTGCAACTCAAAGCAGACGGGGAGTTTTAATGGGGATTTGATGAGCAGAGACTATAAATAGACTGTAAATAGAGGTATAGATTGGCTGGGGCCGCCTGCTGTTGGACGTTTCCACGATGGCAGGAGTTATGACTCATACAATTACGTTAGAGTGCTGCGGACGGGAAGAGGGAGCATGAAGGACGCAGTCGATCTGTCATATCTGAGCCCCGAAGATCAATACGGCCGACTCTCTCTGCCATTAATACCCGACTGTGAAGGACACTTGACCTTCAAATTACAGACAGGAGAGGGCGATGCTGCACACGGGTCCTGCAGATGTGAAGTGCTGCTGTTTTAACTAAAAAAAAAATGATGTCATTATCATTACTCTCAATGGGAAACACGTGAACCCCTCGGAATGTGAGATCTGGAGCTGTGTGTGCGAGAAGCGCCATCAATAAAGCCAACAAAGTCATGAATATTAAAGAACCTCTTCTCAAACAGCTCTTAATGACGACTATACCCCCCCCCCCCCCGTGGGACCACCGCATCGCCTGTGCAGCTCCTCTGTAGATTAAAAGTATATCTAACGATGGGGAGACATGCTCTGCATAAACGGGGTCAATCCCATGTAAATCCGATCAAAGTGGATGATTTATTGATGGGTGAATAAATCAGGTAAAGCGCAGGAATTAGAGGCGATTACGCCCCGCGGGGAGGAAAGGATCTAATGAAGAGTCCAAATGTCACCGCAGTCTTTGCAAATCATAAAGTCGGGGGCAATGAGATGAGACTGATTAAAAAAGAGGAGTCCTGCATTTACCAAAGAGCATCTTTAATCACGCGACGTCTGCTGCTTTGAACCTCCGCATCCTCCAGGTTGCAATACCGTTAATTGCGACCTGAAATAATGATGCCACCGGGGTTACTTCCTTTTTTTTTTTTAAGAAAAGGTTCGTCTAAAAGTTACAGGCGACATTAATGTTTTCAAACACGGCTTCAGCATCGGCTCTCTTTTCTGCTCATTTGCGGTTATGTATACAAATATGATAATTAGGAAAAGTCAAAGGGAGGTCTGGGAGAAATTGCAGTTTAATGACACTTTCATAATGATAGGTTGACTAATTAAAGAAGCAATTAGTGCTCTAATGCTTAAAATGAACAGAGCTGCTGGGATTTCATCATTTTTCTTTGTGGCACCTTTGATTTGTTGTCTTTTTGACGGGAAAAGGAATGAATAAAGATATTGAAAGACACGCTGTAATTCTTTTTGTGTGTGTGTGTGTGTGTGCAACCTCCGTCGACCCTGAGAACAAACGCAGCATCAAGGCCTCTCGCAAATGGCTTCCAATTCCAGCCCGGAGACACTTTGCCTGTTCATTTCCTCCGCCGGCGCTGCATTCTGATTTCCTCTGCAGGTTTTCTAACGGAGCGAGAGAATGAAACATTCAAGGACAACTTATGCACCCCTACCTTCCCGTTATTACCCGGGACCTCGTCCTTCCTGCTCTTCTCCGGGTCCGAGGAGGAGACGCACTCGATGCTCTCCTCCGTCGTGGCTTCAAGGTCGGTCTCCTCTGACAGCGCCAACCTCTTCTTGGCTGCGGTGGAGAAGCAGGGGAGGCCATTTTAATTCTGGTTTCACCGAGAGCTTTATGGCGTGCGGCGTGACTGTGGGTGCTGACAGCGGCGGGGGGGGGGGAGCGCTGTTAGAAGCCCACACGGGCGAGGGCTTTGATCAGCGGCTCACGCGACGCCACCAACAGCAGCTGCGGCGACGGAGGAGATACTGTGCGACAAGGTGTGTGTTTGTGTGTGTGTTTCTGCAGGTGTTTTTGTTTTTGCATGAAAGGAAAAAGAGGAGTTCGTGGGGAGTTGGTTGTTTTTGACAGATGGGGGAGGAGGAGGGGGGGGGGGGGGGGGTGGGAGTGGGCGGGACCAGGATTTCGCAGGGCTTTTTTGAGATCGTTGCGGCCTGAAATGCCTGATGTTGTGGGAGCTTTTCCCCAAAATTGTGAAGATTTTTTTTTTTTCAGATTCACAAACTTTCAAAATTGCAACACCGCCCTGCATTCGAGGGGATTGGTTGAAGTAGCGTTGATGTTGCAAATGGCGAAATCCTGGAGGGTCTGTGTAATACTGCGTGTTGGAGTGTGCGAGTGAGAATCACCTGGCCCCGCCTCCTCCTCCTCCTCCTCCTCCTCCTCGCCGTCCTTCCCCTCCTCGTCCTCCTGCTCGTCCGACTTCTGCTGCAGGGTCAGCTGGTGGCACACGTCGAAGGCCTGACCCACCGTCCGCACGATCCTCATGGCCTGAGACTGAGGACAGATGGGGAAAGGAGAGCAGTGTGTGTGTGTGTGTGTGTTTGGAGGACACAGGCGTGGAAGGAAAACGAGGCGCCGGAGGAGGCGAGCGGGAAGATGAGACGCGCCCAGGTAACGATACAGAGGAAGGGTGGAAAATTGTCGCCGCCGCCTCCGAGGGAGAATTGTCGGAGCGGGAAGGAACGGAGGGCGAAGCAAACAGGAGGGGAGATTTGACCAAAAAAAAAAAAAATTCTGATGAAAAAAGGAAAGACAAATTTGAAGTCAGCAGATATGACGAGCTGCGTGTTCCCTGCTTGTCTATCTGCTCTGCATACATCCTGCTGTCATGGTGATGGATCGGCTCTGTGGCAACTAAATCTGATAGCAGAGGAAAAGATGGTTGTTGGTTTTGCTGCTCTGCTACACACACACACACTCACACACACACACTCACACACACACACTGGACTGTTTTTGGTGTCAAAGCAGTTGACTAAGGATATATATTTACTTTTTTTTTAACCTTTGATAACGTTTGCAGGCATGTTTGTGTAATGAGCCACACTGTGACTTTGATACGCAGCATGAAAAGAGAAAAGCGAGAGCCATGTTTATTTCATAGAAGAAGAAAACGCTCTTTGCTGATATTAAAGGGGGAGTTTGACGTTTTCGGCGCTCGGCTTGTTTGCTCACAGAGATGATGGCGGAGCTTTAAATATTGTAAAGTCAGATGAAAACGCATTCTCGATGTCGGTCTGTGGTAATATGTAAAAATAACTACGGCAAGTGTCAGGAGAATCTCCCTTCACGATGTACATCTGACAGTTTTTGGCCATGATTTTAAGTTCTTGTTCGTCAAAACATGCCATCTGATATCAAATCATATTGGAATAAGAAAACAGCAGCATCGCTTTCTCACTTTCTGATCTATACATTGATGAAAGTTAGCATCATTTAATGTTAATAACCAAAAATCAACGTTACTGATGGTTATGACTTGAGTGTTTTCGGGTCAAAGCCAAATAAAATCTCATTAGTGTGTGAGTAAACGTCCCTGAGGCTCTTCTGTTTGCAACGTGGATGCGAGAGCCCCGTGGCCCGAGAGACACACTTCTCTCATCGATTTCATGCCTCCTTTTTGTTTCTGAAGCCCTCGTAAGCAGTCTGGAGGCGGCGTCCTTAATCCCCCGGAATGAATTCTCATCCGCCGTGTCCTCCCTCAATCTCACAAAAAGGTGATTTTTTTTGTTGTTTTCTGTATTGAACACTGACAAAAGCAGCACCCAATGAATTTATTATCACTTTTCTTTGCTCATAAGGAATTCCGTTGATGCTTTTTTGAAAATAGTTCACTTCGGTTCACAGCAAAATAGCAAAAAAATAAATAAGGCAGGAAATTTTCTCTCCATGCCTACAATATCTAATTTTGCGACTAAAGTAAAACAGCCGGCCATGCTTGGGATGTATAATGTACCGAGCTGACATCTACAGCCCCGCTGGGCAGCAGCATGTCGAGATGAAAATAAATCAAATCTCCACTTATCATGTGGTCCATCTCCTCCTACTCAGCCACATGCTTGGTCTGCAACCACCCAGATAAAGCTCTGTGACCCCCGGGGAGGGGGGATGGGGGGTGGGGGTTAGGAAGCCGCCACCACTGGCCACCTCTCTGACAATGAGACTAGTGGTGAAAACAACTTAAATAGCGTAAATAAATGAAATGAATACCTAAAAAGAAGAAAAAGAGGAAAGAAATCCCTCTTCTTTTCCCTTCCCACCGGGATAATTAGTATTCGGCTTCGGCTAAGTCACCGTCTGTCTGGTATCCATGGTGAGGGGACGGGAGCTCAACCTCACTGATGCTCTGCCATTGTCACGCAGGAGAAAAATGGCTCTGCTTGATATTCAGATATGTGGAGAAAAAAAAAGCCCCTTCCATAACCAGCGCACCACAACACACAACACAACACACCACAACACACACCGGGGGTCTGATTAATCGCCGTCGCAGGGCTCAGCAGCATTAATGCATAGCTCAGATAACGGCTGCATCATCACGTGTGCAACAGAGCAGCGACTTGCTAATGTGATGCAATGATGGACGCTGCGTTTGATGTTTGCGGGGCATTAATAAAGCCATAAAATACTTGTACTCTCTTGTCGCCCTCTCATTCTTTCCTCCTTGAGAAAATAAAGTAGGAAATTATGCTGCGTGGGTTTAGCGTAACAACAAACGCTTGGGTCGCCGTTTGCGTCTGATGGGTCACAGCGGTGACAGCAAACACACCAAAAAAAGGAAAATAAAAGAAGCATGTTGCGTTAATTTCATAAACAGTGTTGTCACTGCGCCTCCTTAATATGCTGGTGTTTCGGATTATTCGTGAGTGTTTTCTCGAGTTGCAGTTGTGCCGCGTCCTCAGGGGGCACGGGGAGCTTCGCTGATGTATTTTCATCTTTTCCTTGTTTTTTTGTGACAGGCTTAGAGCTTTGAAGCACCGAGCTGTGACGGGCTCGGAGCAGAACCCGCTGTCATTAACCTTTAATGAGATTTGTCAACAACGAAAGCACATAGAATCGTGTTTTTTTTCCCAGGCAATTCATCTTACCTTCCTCTTAGACTTGAAGACGTTGCAGCGGAAAATGTTGCTTTGTCCATCTCTTGCTATGTAGCTAAAGATTTTTAAGTCTTGCGCGTCATGGGAGACGTAGAAAATTCTGTCGTGGAAAGAAAAGAGCTGGGTTTTTCACTCTGTGTTGGTTTATTAACTGGTTTTTATTCTCATTAAATACCTGTAAATGGGGTCCTGCGTCACCAAGATTGTGTTATCATCCCACGTCCATCCTTTTCTCTGTAACATCGGAGAAACATAGAGGTCGACAGGTGCAAGAGGTTAAATCACAGGAGTCGACAGTTGCAAGAGGTTAAATCACAGGAGTCGACAGTTGCAGGATATAAAGCACCGGAGTTGACAGTTGCAAGAGGTTAAAGCACAGGAGTCGACAGTTGCAGGAGATAAAGCACCGGAGTTGACAGTTGCAAGAGGTTAAAGCACAGGAGTTGACAGTTGCAAGAGGTTAAAGCACAGGAGTCGATGGTTGCAAGAGGTTAAAGGTTTAAAAAGCACAGAATTTGACAGTTGCAAGATGTTAACGCACAGGAGCCAATAGATGCAAGAGGTTAAAGCACAGGGGTCGACAGTTGCAAGATGTTAAAGCACAATAGTCGACAGTTGCAAGACGTTAAAGCACAAAGGTCGACAGTTGTAAGATGTTAAAGCGCAGAAGTCGACAGTTGCAAGACGTTAAAGCACAAAGGTTGACAGTTGTAAGATGTTAAAAGCACAGAAATCGACAGTTGCAAGACTTTAAAGCACAAAGGTCGACAGTTGAAAGATGTTAAAGCACAGGACTCCATAGTTGCCAAAATGTCAAAGCACAGCAGTTGACAGGTGCACAATGTTAAATCAACCCCGGCTTAAAAAAACATCGAAATAAAACCCCCAGGTTGGCCGACTCACCTTCTTCTTTTTGCGTAAAATCACTTTGACACAATCAGTGGACACGACGATGTTGACCTTCTTCTTCTTGATGTTCTTCAGTTTGAATTCGTACTGCGGGAGGGACGAGACGCAGCGTTAGCACTCAACGCGCAAACACAGCCACTTGTATTGCCATTCCGCACGCGGCGGCGGCGGCGGCATCAAATATCACACGGTCCCGCCGAGACGGGTCTCTTTGCTGAGGATAAATGATATATGGGAAAAGAGACAAGGAGAGCGATGGAGAGCGAGATCGCGCAGATGGGACGACATCCTCGACGATCTTCTTCTCGGGGGGGAAACTTGAGATTGAGTAAACAGCGCTGTCAGTTTCTGTTTCTGTGAGCTGTTTAAGCGTTCAAAGGCAGACTTCCCAAAGGGAGGTAGACTTGTTTGGGGCCCACTTTCATCCCCCCC
>CAESWR010000138.1:253744-268146 GCA_903171835.1 Mullus surmuletus | reverse complement strand
CCCCCCCCCCTTCTTCCAAGCATATTCAATGAAAATAAGCTTAACCTCTTCAAGTATAATTAAGTATTTGAGAGTGAGCGTTACGATGGGGACCACTCATCTGTATTGGGTTTGTTACCTTGGTAACCCGGTAACCATGACTGTGAGCCATTGTTTCTGCGTCGAGCTCGCAAGTTCAAGCGCCGCTGTTATTAATCACTGCTCGCACGGCAAATAGGTTTTTAAAATGAGCAGGCTGACTCATATCCACCAGTGGAGTCGGCGCCCAGATGAGCCGGGTCTTCTGTTTTAACGCGGAACCTCCACATTTCCATTCAAATGGTGTGTGTCGTCCCCCCCCCATTCTCAATGCCTTTAAATGATCTTTGGAGGCACTCTCAAAACCCGAACCCACCACGCACAACCTCTGCAGTGGCAAAAAGGGAGGAAAAAAGCTCCACTATTTGGAATACAACACACTGAAATACACTCAACCAGCGTGTAAACATATTATGGTTGCTGATGGTTGCTGAGGAAGTGGTGATAGTAGGTTGCAGGAGTATTAATACCACGTTCTCTTGCACATAATTTCTGCTTGACTGGTCCGATTTCCTGATGCCAAATATCTAATAATGACTGCAAAGCGGGTACAATCTTTCTCCATGTGACGGTTCCCGCTTATCATCGCACATCTTTTGTTATTGCTTTGATTTAGAGCCCTGCTGGCTGATATGACAAAGTACACAGTGTATTCACGACATTAAAAGTATCTCCACGCATTATATATTAACCCTTAAGAGTTAAAAAAAAACGTTCTCAATCATTACTCTAAACTGCTGTACAAATAACTAAAAATATCCATATTTTTTCCACTTTAAATGAGTCAATCTTTTAAAGGATTTAATTATTATTATTATGATTAGAGGTTCAGATGGTTTAATGATCAGCAGCAACATTGAATTTGAGGCATTCTTATTTTTTCTGCAGTGACAGATTTTTTTTTATAGCAAACTCTCTTATTAGTTCCTGGGGACAAAAAGCGTCTCCTTCCAAAAGACTTCTGTAAAAATAACATATTATTATTTTTTCCAACTTAAAATTAGTAAGTCTTGGTAATCAGCTTCAGCCTGAAAAATAGAGGGATTTTGACCCTCTAAATGGTCAAAAAACACCTGGACAAAAACTGTCCCCAGGAACTCTTAAGGCTTATCACTGAATAATACACAACAGATCACATTTGGCGGAACAGATGCATAATGAGGTAAAATAGCACAACAACAGGAAATGAAGCTGCTTAGAGCTCGACAATTGTATTGATTTAGCTTTTGAAATCTCTTGATGTTTCTGCTGCGTGCGTATTTGCTCCTTAAAGCAAACATTCAGTCTGACATCTGCTCAAATCCCCCCCAAACTACACCTTAATGATGACATTAGCTGCACAAAAACAAAAGTCTCGACACGTCGCTCCACCCGCAGGCAGCCACACCTGATCAGGCCTCTACACGCTCCTCGCCTCTCCTCAAAACTAATATTTGGTCGCTGAAATTAGCGAGGAATTGTCCCCAAGCAGAGATCGGCGCGTCTTATTAACGTCGGCGGCTGATGCGGCGGCGCGCGCACAGTCAGCCGGCGCGGCGAAGACTAAGTGACAATTAAACACCGAGTCCATCTGCCTTGCGAGGTAAACACGTTCGTCTCAGTTTGCTGAGCCACAAAACAAACGCGGGTTTTCTTCGCTTAATCTCAATTACTGCACGTCCAGGTTTTGGAACATCACTTCAGAGGGCGTGTGTGTGTGTGTGTGTGTGTGAGAAAATGACTAAAGATGAGACAGAAAGACACTCGCGGAGGAGAAACGGCCCAGTCATTTTCCACCGGGGCGAGTGCGGTGTTAATGACTTCGCCCTCACCTCTTTAGGCCGGCTGAGTGTTTGAACAGGATTCTACTTTTCCAGCGCGAGAGGCGTGGGAGGCGAGCGGCGGCCTCGAGTGTCGGCGAGGCGGCGGTGATGGACGGCGGGAGAATGGAGAGCGGGCGGCGATTTAACAAAAGGGAAGGGAGGCGGCCGTGAGTCACCGGCTCTGAGTGGCTTGCGAAGGTAGTAAACAAACCTGCCTGAGGAGGTCCTCGCTAGGTGGCTCCTGTCTCCATGGCGACGTCCCTCACACTCTTTCCCGGCACAATTATATAGCGCTGTGTGGACACACACTCGCGCAATCACACACACACACCTCCTCTTTAACAATCCTGGTGAAGTCCTTGCATTTTGATCAAACAAATCCTTAATCTATGACTCTATCAGCGCGTCCATTAATCCTAATCCTTGTTCAAACTCGCGAGGACGTCATCAGCAGCTCTCAGGGAAAATAAGTTCAAGGGCCTTTTAAAAGCTTTTCTGGGAATGTCGGAGGGGAAAACAAAAAAAGCGAGCGGGCGGCGCGGTAACCGGACCTCGTCGAATGTCAATGAAATGCAGAGATATGCTGTGATGGAGGCGAGGCGAGCAGCGGGTGACAGAAGCACCCGGCGTGGCGCGGCGTATGTTGCGTTCTGCTCCACGTTGGTGTGCGGCTTTTCAGATGGTTTGTTTGTGATCAAACAGCTCTAAAATATCTGCCCATCTGTTCACTGGTGGAAATTTTTGGGGAGAAAAGCCACAAAAATGTCCAGATTTCCGGAATAACTCCCAGACCCACGTTACCACGAGGGTCAAAAAACAGATTGTTGCAATTGACGCATGCCCCCCCCCCGCCCCCCTCCTCCTGTTACTCTGCTTCCGGAGGAAAAGAGTCACCCAGTCACACAGTTGCGAGGTGGAACCAACGATTGATTAGTGGACAGCGTGTGAGTCTTTTTCCCTCCCCCCTCCTACTTCAGCGCAGAAGAATTTTTCCACGGAATGAAGCCTCTGGAAACCCGTCAAGTTTTATTCAAATGTGTTTCTTTCTTTATTCATTTTTCATAAAATCCTTCAGATAAAAATCCACACAGTTCAAAATACAGTTTTCACTCTTCAGTTGCACAGCAAACATTCATATCATAAAATTAACTTAAATAATACAGTAAATAGTCAATAATAATAATAATAATAATAATAGGATGGTAGGTAAATAAATAAATAGACATTTGAATGCTACAGAGAGGATGTGACGTCTCCCCCAGTGGTAGTTTAGTTGTGTGAAAGCAAATAACTTCAGTCTCTTTGTTTTAAATATTCAGGGCTGAGTGCAGCACGGCCCCTCGTATGTACAGTACAGACGTCTCTTCTCGAGGCGGGTGAGCCCCAGGCCCCCCTCCCCTCCCCCTCCCCCACCCCACCCTCACAGCTCCATGTCCAGCTTCCAGCTTGGACCCCCCCCCGGATCTGTGGGACCCCTTGTCTCCAAGATAAACTCCACAAGCCGGCGTGAAACTCCTCGGCTGAGGTCTTGGCGGTTCTCGTGAGTACCTTCTCCACGTGTGCGTCGGCGAGCTTCCGCCCCCTGGTCGAGCGGGCGTTTACATCTCCCTGCCGCTCTTGATGAGGTCGCAGAATCTTTCTTGGCCTTTCTGCTGCGACAAGGAGCGGAGGAACCGCGGGTAGCAGTCCTTCTCCATCAGGGTGTAGATTTTGGCCTGGGCGAGGTCGAAACAGGACTGGCTGGGCTGCTCCAGGTTCTCCTTGGTGAGGGCTTTAGTCACATGGTCGAGATTTACCTGTTGGACGACAAAGTGACCCAGTTATGATGAGATTACAGAGGAGGCAGTCATCCAAAAAAAAACGCACACACTCACACACTATTGCTCATTTTTGTGTAATGGGATAATCACCTCTCGCGGTGCGTCAGCGCTGATGAACTGCTCGTAGATTTTCTTGGCCTTGGCGGCCATCTTGGAGGGCTTGGAGCCCCGGTAGTCTTCGCAGGCCAAGTAGAAAGCGATGTTCTCCTCGCTGAACTCCGACACGAGGAACGCTCGGAAGAGGCACAATCCATCTGGAGAGAGAGACAGAGAGAGCGGTTAGCATCTGTCATCAACATCTGGAACATCTGTAAAAAGTGTGATCTTTGCAGGGCTTACTTTGACTGGTGAGCAGTTTCTCAAACGACTCCTTCCACTTCAGAGGCTCGTCCTCGTTTAACCTGCAGCGCAAAAAAGAAACTCTTTAACACTGAAAACCCAACACATGCTGATTAAAAACAGATGTTGCGAGTGTTCCTGCTCTTACCTGACTTTCTCATTTTTCTTGGACTGGCTGGTGATGCTGAGGTCAGACTTCTGTAGGAAACTTCCAAACAAGGCTTTAAGCTCCTTGGCCCTGCGGAAAAAATTGAAAGAAAAGGTTAGTAAAAAAAACACTCTGAAAGTTCATAAATAAGCATTTCTCCTCCAAATAAGAGAGAAAAATCACCTCTCCAGGCAGGTGATGGGCAGCGAGTCCAGTCCTCGGCACATGTTGAGCTGCTGGATATTTCCAAAAGGGTGACTGAGTGTTTCCAAACTCCTGGGCTGAGACTTCCCCTCTGATTAACAAGTGAGCTGGCTCTCAGCTGGTCTGCCGCCGGAGAGGCTGAGCCGCCTATTATAGGGTGGTCCGCTCTGTTACGTCACGCCCCTCGGCCAATGGGAGCAGAGCTGTGGGAGGACGAGGAGACTCCCGATCTGCCCCCGGACTACTTCCTCAGAACGGAAGAGCATGTGAGAGATGGTTGCAGTGGCTGAATTGCTTCACACTCCTCGGTGACGGAGTGGCTGCGCGTGGCTTCTAACATCCAAGGGGAACCACATGTTCTCTCATGGAAGGAATGATGTCTTTGATTTAGCTGATTTCATTTGGAACTTAAAATACTGCACACATTCACCATCAAAACTCCCAGTTAAACAATATCTCAGATTTATGAATTCAATGCTTTATCTGTGCTCTGGTGTTTGGGTGAAAAATATACATTTCTGTGCGGTGATAAGAGCGTAAAGCAACATTCGAATCGCACTTTTGCGTTTTTGCTCAAATTTCCCAGCGGTAGAACAACAACTACATTGAAGCAGGGGAAGAAATTGGATGTGTGAAGTCTTTTAAAAACAGAGAATAGAAAATTATAACAGTATTATAAAGATTAAACTCTGTAAAACACACCACAGCGAGGTATTCTAAATGCAAATACGGCAAACTAAAGCGCACCGGGACCCGATTGGATCTGTGCTGAATGTTTTTTGTATTCTAGAGCGTCTCGCCCCAACATCATTTATTGGTTTTTCACCAAACAATCAGCAATCAGAAATCAATTCTTTCTATTTCGCTCTTTGATGTTTTCCTCATCGCAGACCGGAGGAGTGACTACAAAAGTTCCTGTCTGCTGGGTAAGTTCCTGCGGTGTATAAAAAGAAAATTATGTCTATTTATAACCTGAGGTTCTATTGTGTGTTCCGAGAAAAAAAATAGAAAATCTATATTTGCCATTAGAATGTGCGGAAGGGATGTTTCTCATTGGGTTCACAAGTCAAGCAGACAGGAAAGTAACCGGATGAAAAGGAAAAAGAGCTCATTGAAAGTGTCTGCGACCGTTTCCGCGGCCGACAGCTCAGAACAATAGCTCTCCTCTAAGTGGCTGCTCACCGACAAACAGCTCTGGGAGTCGACATCAGGTCAACTCAGCCCGAAATAATGAGCTACTCGCAGAAAGTCACAACTTCTGGGAAGAAAAATGCTTAAAAATGTGACATCTGGGTGTAAAGTGTGGATGTTTTGGCTATTTCTGACTATCTGTTTATAGGAATGGTGATTTATTTAGCTCCAAGTGACATAAATGTTGTACTTTTTGCACCTCAGCCATGTGTCTCATCATAATCTTTCTGTTTTGTGCCTTTTTTGTGACCTAAAATATGGCTGTATTTCATAATAATCACAAAGTCAGGAAAAAAAAGAAAGAAAGAGGGAGCTGATGGAGCATATGACCTCAGAATCAGGTTTATTACCCATAACCTATATTTTGTCGCTCTTATGAAAGACGGTGATCTAACTGGAGGGGAAAGAAGAACTCCAATTCGCAAACATGAAACCAAATAAGTAGGGTGAAAGTCAGAATGGGGCTATTTTTAACCTCGGAAGGCCGGTGTTTTTCAGAACGCTGCGTGATTTCGACACTCCGCAGCTGCCGCTGTCTCTGCCTCCGTCCCCATCCTGAGAGCCTGACTCCTGATCCACTGAGGCCCAAACGATTTTAACAATTATTTACAAGCACTCCATTTCCCACACCCTTTATTCTTGCATCCTTCTGGAGAAAGAAAGCATCACGAAGAGGATGTGGCGGTCAGCGCTGCCTCTGGACCCCTTCCGACGAAATGATGCACGGCAACAAACAAACCGAAAAAAGCGCGGCTGATTTACCGCCCGGATTATGTGCAGCATTAGCTCTGTTTCCATCACCGCTGCAGGGGCTTTTAGATGCACTTTGGGTCATGTTCCCGTCCACCATTTTACACTTTCGGGATTCTTGGGCTACAATAACTGTTGATGTTAGAGTGATGTGCTTGAACAAAGAAGGATGAGCCCTCGACCTTGTGTGCGCTGCAGAACTTCCCGTCGTCCATATCTACTGCTTAACCCTGGCTGTGTCCGAAATTGCCCCCATAACCCCTATATAACCCCTACATAGAGCCCTATATAACCCCTATATAGGGCCTTATATAACCCATATATAGAGCCAGATAGAACCCTGACATAGAGCCCTATATGACCCCTACATAGAGCCCTATATAACCCATATATAGAGCCTTATATAACCCCTATATAGAGTCCAATATAACCCATGTATAGAGCCCTATAGAACCCCTACATAGAGCCCTATATGACCCCTAATAAAGAGCCCAATATAACCCCTACATAGAGCCCTATATAACCCATATATAGAGGTCTATACAACCCCTACATAGAGCCCTATATAACCCATATATAAGGTCTATACAACCCCTACATGGAGCCCTATATAACCCATATATAAGGTCTATACAACCCCTACATGGAGCCCTATATATATATATAGTGCCCTATATGGGGGTTACGCCAGTTTGTAGTGGTGTCCGAAACCTTAGATGATCGAAATCAATGCCCTTAATAGGCGACTCAAAATTTCCCATAAAGCAAAGTAGTGACCATCCATCTCCAGTGGCGATGCTGAAGAAGAAAGAGAAAAATGATGTGCGCGAAAATACAAAGGATTTTTTCTCTCTCTCTCTTTTTTTTTTTTTTACATAACTTTATTTCATGAGCGTCACACATATTTGTTTACAAAATCCCCCTTTCTTAGGAATGTGGTAATTATAATTGGATAAGCAGGGGAGCCGACACATCGTAACTCACTTTATATTGTAGCTCACTACAATACACTGTCCTCCATATAGTGAAACCCTGTGGGGAGAAGAGGTTAGGGAGTGAGTGAACGGTCATTTCGGTGGCTCTCACACTCCACAAAGAAAAGACATGCAATGCGGCTCTCACACACACTTTGTAATGGGTGTTGGGTGGTGGGTGGAGGTGGTGGGGGTGTTGGAGAGCTCCACTAACTTCTGATGAGCCTTTATTGATAGCACCTGCCCTCAATGCACCCTCAGCCGCTGTCAATCAGCCCGGCAGCTCTTTAAAATCTCACTTGTCTATATATATGCGTGTGTGTGTTTTGGGGCAGTTTTTGTTTTCTCCTCACAAACTAGTATCTCCCAATCTTTGTTTCTTGGGTCGATTTCTTTTCTTGTTCTACCGTTTTGATGGACAAAGTTTGTGCTGGATTGTTTTATGATGACCTTTATGACCCCAGCTGACCCGTTTGTGTTTAAAAGTACAAGTTTTTATAAGTTCCTCAAAGAGAAATCACCATATATATCTTTGTATCTTATGGGGAAATGTGTCAAGTTGCAAATAGCTCAGGGTCCTGTTATCTATTTGTGGAGCTTTCGAGAAACTCATCATTATTCATTTAGATTTTTATGACTGAAATATGAATAATGTCTTTCATATTACATCGCGCTCATGCGGTTTCTATATACGGCTGCAAGTGTTTGATCATTATGGCTATTTTGCATTGAACTCTTTTGTTATCTTCATACACAAACTTTCTGTTTAACACCCCACACTGCAGGGATAATCACCTGGGTGTCTCGCTCTATAATTGCTGCTTTAATGTTCACGTCTCATTCAGCCGCTGACACACTTTCTCTCATGTGGCGGCTGAGGACAACAGGCGCTATTATCCTCTGCTGGGCCCGAGTCCTTTATACCGGGCGAAACTTCTCGCTGTGAATCATATTCACTCGGTGACACACAAATAATGATATAACTTGAGCCACCAGAAACTGTTATCTCGCAGAAGAGGAGGCAGCTGTGTTTGTGCCTTTGAATTACCGCCACTCTATTGTGCACAAGGACGGCCATACCCTCGACGTGTCAATTGGGAACCTTTTAATTGGCGCTGTTGTTCAATTTTGAGTCAATGTTACTCAACAATAATTGCACAAGCAGTCAGATATTACATGACAGTTTTCTCACTTCGAACGGGACACGGCACATATAAGTCATAAAAGCTCACAGTGTGACAACAGCATTCTAATGACCAACATTTGGGTCATAATCCGCCGAAACTGGGTCATTACAACAACACGAAGATACAATTGAGTTTTCTGTCTCCATCCTGGATAATGTGTTGAACTACCTCACACTTGGCCCAGAAGTGAGTAATCTAAGCAGAGAAAAACACATGCATTTTTTTCTATTAGCACACAAGGATGTGTTGCTCAGCCTTGGGTTCTGGGAAAATGCTATAAAATATTGTGCACATACAATGTCAGTGCTTCTGAAAGCAGGAGGTATAACATGGCAATGATTCACGCTATATCAGTGGGGGGAAACGACCCTGAACGACAAACCTTGCATAGGTTTGTATCGTAAAGCTGCTTAGATTATTGCTGCGATACAGAACAAACCTGCATGAAATCGTGGCGTTGCAGTTCTATAGGCAGAGCTACTGACCGGTAAATCAGAGGCTTCGATCCTCTGACTCTGACAGTCGATCATCCTTAAGAAAGACACTGACCTGTAATTATTCCTCGAGGAGCCCAATGTAGGCGTGTGTGAATGAGTGAATATAAATGTATGTAATAAATGTTATCTAAGATATAAGTTTAACCTACTTTTCACATTTGAACACCTGTTTCCATCAGCAACGTTGATTACACCATCCACCTATCACTCCCACTTGCCCTACTTTTTAATATGCATTAATGTCAGTGCACATCACAAACACTGACAGTATGTGCATCTGTAAGTTTGGTAGAACATGCTTAACTAATGCATAACTTTTATTCTGGTCAATGGATAACTTTATGTTGTTGTTGTTATGTAGATTGCAGAATGCAGAATGTTCCAGTCAAGCCGAAACAGTGCTACAGCATTTGACATTTTAGCAGAAAACTCCTCTCTCGTCCAAAGTTGCAAATAAATACATTTTCCATTTCACTGGCTCTTATAGGTTAGGGTCAGCTGACAGCTTTCCAGAGTTCCTTACCACGGAAATTTATTTTTGTCATGAAAGCTCTCTCGTTTTTATCTGTTTGACCCAGCACAATCTCATTAAATCTGAAAGGGGATTTATTCCTCGGTTTTCCCCACTCACCAAAGAGTGGAATAGCAACCTTTTATGTGTCTAAAAGTGTGTAAACAACCTATGGATACACTTCAAAGGCCTTTTTGGAGGTGAAAAGGGAATAAAAGGTTTAAATTTGACTATAACTTAACTCCAAATCTATGGTGTAATAAGGCTTCATAATATGTTTTTGCGTATTTAATTACTTTTGATTAGTTTTTCCTGGTTAAATCTGATGCCTCAGCCATGACCCTTGTCACAATCAAAATGTGTTGTGTAATAATCCTCTTTATCCACATTGGGGACCGCAACCACTTCCTTTCCTTCCCTGACTTTGCGATGACTCTAATCAGAAGTCACAGACTGCTTTCTGGAAGAGCCTTTCACATCCAGGAAGTACAAAACACCATGGAATTCCCAGATAGTCTGTCTAATTCCCAGCAGGGGTGACCCTTGCCTCTGTCTGGAAGCCGGCCCAAAAATACGGCCGCTTCTTCAGTCCTCCCTCTCTAGCACCAGCACCAAGACTCACGTGTTTGGCTTACAGAGCTGGAGGTGCAAGACGAAGTGGACAACAGCACTGGGCATTTATTAGATCACCTCCAGCTTTGGACGGTGTATTTTGGTGCCGTGCAGTGCTCCGACTCCAGATACAGCTCAAGAGGCACCATCTGGCAGTGGACAGAGAATACATCATCTGCATATTCAGTGCCGCTATCTATCTGACAGAACAGGTGGAGGCTTACCTAATACATCCCAACTAACAACAGCGGCCCATGGCCAGCAGTGGTCCACCTGATGCTATCTATGTCTTATCAAATGTCAACTGGCCATTGAACATCTGGGGATGCAGCAGCAGGGATGACAAATCAATGATAACTAACCCCAGGTTCAGTGGAATATCAATGACTGTACATGAAAATGAAGATCCAGTGCGTGTGGATACACCCATCTGTCTCAGCAGCGTTCTGAACCTGCCAGCCACACATGCCGAATGCATTTTTAATTGTGACACACTGGCTTTAAAAAAAAAAAAAAATCTATAAAAAAAAATCCATGCATGAATTGTTTTTCACCCATCTGGTATTAAGTTACACTTCTTGGAATAATATGAGCCAGAAAAAAAGTGGTTTTGTATTTCCAAAGAATACTCTGTAGGAGGCTAATAGGTTTGCACTCACTAGCACTGGGACAAATGCGCCCCCAGCAAGACTAGCAGAGCACCAGCAGGAAGTTGGTCGACGCGCGGCTAATTGGGTACATTGCCAGAAACCTGGCAGCGTGCGAGAAGGGGCTGTAATAGGAAATGTCAGGGCCAGTGTATACCACTAATGTGGCTACTCTTATTCTGAAATATGGCTGCCCTGCGAGACAATGGGGTGAGCGGGAACAGGAGGTGCAAGTAAACAAGACGGAGATGTCACACCGGTATGATGAGGGCACCAAGCGTCTCTTCCATATTTATAACATAATTTATTGAAGTTAGTTGCACAAACCAACCCATTTGGCAATATAGCGGCGTGTTCTTTTCAAGGCCCAAAGAACAGCGATGAATAAGAAAGATGAACGATCTGTACCAACTGTGAGGAAATGATAAATTACTGTTATAATTGAGGAGTAAATTACATGAAATAGTGCTAGAGAAAACATAAACATGAAAATAATCTTTCCACTTAGATTTTAAGAGTATACCCCCCACCCACCCGCATACAAACAAACCCAAAAGCATTAATCTTTGTCTTCACCCTCACCCTGTTTTTTCCCGGCCTTTCCATTAGGACATGGTGTGCAAATGTTTGCCGTTTTTTTGAGGCCCCGAAGCTTTTTGGGGGAAAGGTGAAGCTAGACTGCTGAATGTATCTGGGTGAGAGCGTCTTCCTGCTGGGCAACACTCGAGTAGGGAGACTTTCTGAGAAAGCAACTGCACACATTGGACCACAGAGGTGCTACACACACTCAGCTAAGTGCCTCATCAGCATGCCAACTGCACAATGCTAACACGCTAATTGGCAACCTGTTTTGCGGGGTGGTCGTTTGGAAAGAAATAGTTGGATATTGGACCACTGCCATGCTACGCACAGAGCTAAATGCTTCTTCAACATGCTAAAAGCATAATGCTAACAGGCAAAGGGTCAACCTTTTGTCGCGGAGCGGCCATTTTGAAATAACTAGTTGGATATTGGACCACAGCGATGCTAAACACTGAGCTAATTGATTAAAAAAAAAGCATAGGTGTTACTAATCACATGAATTAAGTCCCTCCACTCTTCAATAATGTGTCCAGTAATATCCATGTTTATCTATTATTTCCTGCCAAAATGACTGATGAAAATATTAATTCAGGGATTTTTCCAACTTTACATAATTGGCAATAAAGCCTGCTGTTGGTGCTGATGGGAACATTTGCAAATTCGCCAGGTCGGTCATTTAGATTTTAGATCGAATAAATACTTAAATGGATTAATTGGCAGATACACATTCATGAGAACCTTTCAACACCGCAGTGTAAAAAGCTGAAGACGCAGCGCCTGTGAATGCATTTTCCGGCGTGTTGGAATCAGCTCTGTTTGCCCATCCACAGATCAGATAGATAAACATGAAATATTCAGGGAGTAAAGATAAGTATTCCGCTGAAACAAATGTGTCTTAAGAAAAACAAACCAACTTGCCGGTTGATGCCTTCACAGACGCATACGCACGGTGGACTCGTATTGATATTTAAGAAAGAAAAAAAAACATAAATAAATGACGGGAGTGCAGCATGCATTTTAAATGATGCGTTATCACAGGGTTTTAAGCCTGTAAGCTTGATGGGATTGCTCTCTCTGCGAGATACGCCTGCTTTGTTCTGCCAGTGATCCCTGCATGCATTGCACAGGGAATAGCTCACTTCTCATGGAAATTGAACAGAAGCTGGATTGGCCGTCTGGTACATTGTGTATGTTGGAGCCTTTGAGTCAGACGGCACCTAAAGCCGCCTGCCTGCCTCCCGGCCTGCCGAGAGCCCACAAGACACTTGCAGGGAATTAATGTGCAGGGCGATTGTTTCTCCTGCTCTGTCACAAAGCCAAGCCGTGAGCGTTACGGGTTGCACAGATGACAGCTCGGAGGATGCAGGAGTGCGGGCGGCGGCGGCAGGGGGGGGGTTGTGGTGGGGGGTGCCAGGTAAACTCCATCCTAATTAGTGCTGCAGCTGGATGCTGAGGAGAGAAAACGCTGATGAATATTAAAATGGGCAGGAGAGAACTATCCCATCCTCCTGCTAGGAAGCACAAATTTCAGCGTGACACAGCTGAGGTTGAGACATTCGCGAGACGTCAAAAGGGAATAAAGCTGATTCTGAGATGCAGATTAAACGCCTGCGTAACAAGCGCGTCCCCGAGAGACTCCGGCTGTCATCATCCGGAAGGGAAAGCGTCGCAAAGGCAAAGCACAAAGTCAAAGAAAACCTGCAGTCCTGTCAGCAGCCAGCAGGGGCCGAAACCTCCTACTGAAACACAGCGTTCGGTCCATTGTAAGCCTGAAAGAAAACTCCCTCCCGCTTCCTTTGTTTTCCTAATACATTTATTTTCAGCTTCAGGTCTAGCGCCATTCACAAAATGATGCTCCCATTTCGGATCGGACAGCTCTCTGGACGCGGCCTCCTGCTGCTCAGAGGTCGGGGACGGTGCAGAGCGGCGGACCGGGGGTCGAGCCTTCCATTTTTGAGGAAAGCGGGCCGGAGGGTACGCTCCAGTTATCAGGACATCATACCGCTCGACCTCTCTCACAGCTTCTACCCGTGTTCCACAAAGAGAACAAATGTGATTCACCGTCACTGCCACGGCGCCAAACAAACCAAGAATAAGTCTGACCTGCACCCCGGCTTTCATTAAAAGGCTCTTATTATAACAAACCGTGCTATGGATCGAGTAAAAATAAAATGAGATACACTTTTAATTGCATCTGGTGAGTCACCAGTATACCTATATGACAGGATGGTATTTCAAGCAATGTTTTTATTCTATTTTAGAATACTTGATGGCAGTAGGAGAAAGTGTCCAGGTGGATGAGTCACTTTTGCAGCAAATGCGCTTTTTTTGTGTGTTTTTTTTAGAGCTATTTATGTCAGAAACTATTAAAAAAAAGTGAGCAAATGGCTTATCTTACAGAACCTGACACTGTACCGGCTGATAGGAGACACCTACACTGATTGATAAAGGTCTAGGATTTATTTATGCTCATTTAATCATCACAACTTCATAATTGACATGAAACCACGCCGGTAATTACAATGATAAATATTCATGCTCCCCCTCCATCTTCGCGGAGAGACTGCGGCGCACTCCCAGTGGAGGCTGGGAAATTGTAAACCATTCAAGCCCTCACCTCTTCCACGACTGCTGAAAGGAGACCAGAGTGCGCGAGCGCTAAGGGCGGAGGTGGCGAGGAGAAGAAACGTGAGCAATGACACATTCGGAGGCTTTGCGGCGAAACAATCGGTCTGAAACGCAGGGGAGAACTCGCTGAATGCCAAACGCGACGTGTTCCCCTCCATAGCAACCGGCGGCGAGGGGAGCAGCGCCGCTCCACGTCTAAGGCCGTCTCCAAGTGACTCATCACCGGAGAAATGAACTTCCTGCGGCGCCATAATGAAACAATCAACTTTGGCCTAATAGACTGAATTTACTTATTAAAAAAGAAATGCAAAAAATAAAGCAGTGTGGGCAAAGAGCCGCAAAACAAAGGAAGGTTAATTAGCACTTAGAGTATTGCAAATCTCAGCGTTTCGCTGTTATTATATGGCGAGGAGGGGCTAGTGGTAGTGGAGG
>CAESWR010000138.1:162921-173356 GCA_903171835.1 Mullus surmuletus | reverse complement strand
CCCCACCCTTTATGAGTGCAAGAGTGACAGATGTGCAAATACCCCCCCCCCCACACAACTCTTTCCTCCCTCTCTCATCTCATCTTCTGCTCATCACATTGGGATGAGAGGGTGTGTGTGTGTGTGTGTGTATACAGTGTCAGCGGCGGTCAGAGCGACGCACAGAATACTTAGGATACATCGGCGTGCCTTTAATCCAGCGCCGTGGAAACAATAATGTCAGGCGGGACCCCTCGCGCACGAATATCTGAGAGAATTCGTGTACTTCATCTACGTGGATCGCAATATTTCAGCATGCGGAATGGAAGGTTGCGTCACTTAACTTCCTCAAAACAGCTCAAAGGCTTCATCATTTGACTGGCGAGGAGACGAGCGACGCGGCGGCGACACGAGGCTGTAATACGAAATGGGATTTTTTAGCAGCGATGGGATGTGTTCTTTGAGTGGAGGGGCGGGGAGAGAGCCAGAGAAGCCCGACTCCCCCTCCCCCCCGCGCCCGCCCCCCAAATCCCGTCAGAAGGGGGTTTTTTTGCCTTCTNTTTTTTTTTCCAGAGCAGCTTCTCTCACCTTTAGGCGGCAGTCAGTCAGCCGCGGCGTGTTTTTCTATTCGCGGTATCGCGTTCCAGCACGAGGCGCTCAAGACGCTCCCAGTGGAAATCCTTTTTTTAGGACGCGCGATCCTTCCAAGATCAAAAAGACGCCGTCGGAGCCGTTTGGCCCTATAGCGAGCGCAGAAAAAAAAACAAAAAAAACCCTCTTTTGTTTCAGCCGCTCCCTCGTGATGAACAAAGGACGAATAACTCCAAACAAACAATCTCCAAATTTAGACCTTCATACATTGTTCATAGAGGAAGGGTGCCGTCTTTTTATAGCTGTAATTTTTTTTAGGTTAGTCGTTAGCCGAGGCTCTTTCATTCACTATTTACAACGACTCCCATGTTTTATTTGCTCTTTAATTATTGTTCGAGGCAAAACAAAGTGTGACTAACCAAAGAAGGATGCTAATATTTCTGCGAACACTGGATGTTTACTTGCACTTCATTCTTCCGTACACCCCCAATCACTAATGCGACAAGCCGCACAACATGCACCAAATAATCAAGGACGTTTTTTCAAATATCTGTAATTTTTTTTTGTGTCTAAGCGCTAATTACGTATGAATTTTTTATCCCGGGTCGCTCTGATTCAGAGGACACGGGTGGCTAACACTCCTTGTTGGCTGTACTAACATTCATATTGACTCGATTTTCATTCCCCTTTATTCAAATTTCATATCACTTTAAGCTTTCCTAATCATATTTCACTCGACGGGGGGATGACATTATTACTGTGAAGGTGGACCGAGAGTCAAACACGCTCTGCTCTTATACCGTCTCTTGTATGTTTGGCATTTTTACTGTATCGGCCTGAAACTCATCCATATGTTGACATGGAGGGGGACCGTCCATCCTGAGAAAATACGTGTAAACAAACGTGAAGCGAAACGACTTTACAAGCTGGCCTCCATCTGCTGGATCGGGAAACGGCACCGTCGCAGATTTCCCTCTTATATTTTGTATCAAGGGTGCATTAAGAACCCCCCCCCTCACCACCACCACCACCACCACCACTACCCCCCCTTGAGTAATCCGCCAAAAATCGAGAGACCTCTTGGCGTTACTAACTCGGCGCCGCGCTGCAGAGGATGCATCTGAACTCCTTGGCACGGTCGTGGAAATTGAGCCTCATTGCTCCACTTGCTTTCCATTAGAGTTTTAAATGTTACGTTTCCATATAGAGTGGGTGAGGCTAATATCACTTGACTCCGGACACGAGGTTGCTTAATTGCCAAGAGACTAATTCTCTGGAAGCAGCGCAAACCGGCCTGCCTCTCCCGGGAAGCGTGGATGGAGGGATAGTGGGACCTGCTGAATATGGAGCAGCAGCAGCAGCAGCAGCAGCAGAAGAAGAAGAAGCAGCAGCACGCCTGTTAGAGGACTCTGGTGAGGGTGCGGGCGGCTGCAGGGACTCTGTTTGAGGGAGTGAATGCAAATCTGACGCTCTAACTCATGTCTTGTCAACATCATACTCCTCAAAAAAAGCTCTGAAGTGTTGTTTCAGTCAATCATTTCTCCCTTTTAATAAAGCCAATTGGTGTTGTATTTTATGCTATTGGAAACCCTGATTAGTCACCTTTACAACAAGGTACAACTTGTAAGGATTGTGCATTCGTCGAATGAGCAACACAGCTAAATGTGTGGGTAATGTTAGAATCTGACCATTACCTAACAGAAATGCACCCCAAAAACGTGTCAAAATCACTCAAAGAAAGTTGTAGATGTAATTTCAGTCAATCATTTCCCCCCTTGTATTTTATACTGTTGGAAAGCTTGATTAGTCACTTTTACAATGAGGTGCAACTTGAAAGGATCGTGCATTAAGGGAATTAATAACACAGCTGAACGTGTGGGTAACTCCCCACCCCCCCAAAAAATGGCCCAAAATCCCCATTCATACACCTGTGACTGGCACACAGTTTGGCAGCACTGAAACTCTAAACAAGAGTCAAATTGCAGGGGGTTTTAGGCATTTTTTTTTTTAAATGCCTGATTCTTACACTAATTGGTATTAATAAAGGGGAGAAATGAACTTTTTTGTTGAAAGTTATACATAGTGATGAGTTTGGATACAACCCTCACTTCACTGTTAAATAAAACAAATATGTTATAAAAATCACCATTGTGGCATGGTGAAAAGTTTAGATACACTCGGTTTTGCCCTGTTATTTTTTAGATCTTGCTTAAAGAGCATTCATGGTTATGTACCCCCCCCCCCCCGCCCCTCCATATGTATTGTGAAACTCCAGGGGTGCCTTCAAATCTGTGCTTTTCCAATGTGACATTTCATAATAAATACCCCGTTCACTCTCAAATATATTTTGTCCGCGTCTTAAAGTTCACACAGAAAAGGTCTCAATGATAACATTTGTAATAAATTGAGCATTCTCTGGGAAGTATACCATCAAAAGTTTACTTAAATTCAAAGAAATACGATTGATCATGAGAAAAGAGCCCCTCTTATGGCTACTCAGTGCAGTATAATAGCTCCCATGCTGTAATTAAATCGGACTATTTTTAGTGCTCGGTATAACACATCATAAATTCTCCCTGTCACATAATGACAGGCCATGAATCACAAAACCTCAATTAATAAAGTTTTGATTGATGGAAAATAGCGTTGGCACAATAAATCCATGAATAAATAAGCTTCGGCAACCAATTTGACGTAACTCGTAAAAAATAGCGCATGCAGTCCTTTTTTTGCGTTTGAGTCTAAAATTTCAATCTTGCCCACAGCAGGATGACAATCTGCAAAAGTTCAATTCCACCCTCACATCCATTTTTTTCCGTAATACTTTCGAAACTGCATTCCGTTTTAATGTGTGAAGTCATGGCAGAAAGAGCCAAATATATAACAAAAACAGAAGCAGACAGGAACTGAGGAGGATACAAACGATGTAAAAGAGGAACCTGACGATGGATGAATATGGGAAATGAAAGTGACAAAATGAACAAATATAACCCCGGCGAGGCTGAGCAGGAAAAGTGAGAGAGAAACTAAGGGAACCGAAGTACAACAGAACTAACAAGCACCATCCGAGAGAGCTGATTGGCCGAGGACACGACAACAAGGACTGATCAACCAATGAGGGGGGGGAGACATTAAAAGGGGGATGAGTGGAACACAGAAGAGCACAGAATTAGGAGGAACAGGAGAGAAAATGTCAGGCAAGATACAACAGGAAGCAGCCAAATGTATTTTCCTCATTTTGTAATTTTGTGTGGATCAAATAAAATTAAATAGAAATATAATTTGTTGTATTTAGATTGAATTGAATTATAAAACAGGAAAGAAAACATCAAACGTGATACAACAGGAAGCAGCCAAGTATGTGTTTGCCTAATTTTGTTATTTTGTGTGGACAAAAATAAAACAGAATAAAATTAAATAAAATTAAATAAAATAATAATAATAATATAAAAATGTTTCCAGACGTATTGCCAAGTGAATGTAACTGGACAACACACACATATTTCCACCCTTCTTATCTCTGAAAAACCAAACAGGCAATTAAGAAACAGATCTATACATTTGCATATTACTTACTTAAGAGTCCAACATGAGGATTCGGTGCTACAAACCCGGAAAGAGGAAACACCCAGAGGGGATTTGAACGTATCAGCCGAGGAGCCAAACAGACAAACAGACTTAGCTAATGTGTGAAGAAAAACTGAATAAGAAACTTTCTATCTGCTGTTGTTTAGTCTCACAGGCTGATTCCAAATGAGTTCACTTAGCAAGGATACATTCCCCCCCCTGTTATCTCCTCTCGTCGCTCTATGAGTGGAATATAAATCAGACGTGCTGAATAGAAGATGAGAAACTCAGAAAAGCGACAGTGGGATAATTTCATTAAATGTTTTTTTTTTTTTTTCCTCAACTTTGTGAGGTCAGAGGGTGACAAGCTTTTAGCACAGACTTCACTCCGGAGGTGAAAAGTTAATTATTACATCAATCCGACTGAGCTGAAATCGCACGGTGAGCGCTATTGACCCGCATACACATCTTCTTTCTTTTTTTTCTCCCTCTTTTTAAATCAGTTGTCAGAAAGTGGGGCGTGAAAAAAAAAGGACGCTGCGCTCTGATTTGGGTTTTAAAGTGGATCCATCGATTGCTTTCCACCGCTGCTCTGTCAGTGAGTGATATGGCGGCGTTTTGAGGATCTCTGCGATTGATCTGTTCCCCTTTAAGAAAGCAAACGCCCCAACTTGTTCGAGGGCTTGATGGACACGGCGAGTTTGAAATAGCGACTAATTCACTTTGCCATAAAATCTATCGGCCACAAACCGGCATTTTCAGGATCGGTAGTCTCTGAATTAGAGAGAATGAGTATTTGAGTCTGGACGGGAGTGGGGTGGGGGGGCGAATAAAAATGTGTTTTCCCTGCCTATTAATTAGTTCTTATAACGGCGATGTGGGAAAGCAAGTGTGTCCTCTATCGCACCCGGAGTTAATCCTCCGGAATATTCAACGGGGAGGAGGTTCCCCAACAGGTCTCTTACGGGCTCGCATGAATATCAAATATGGACTTTTTGAAGTGGAGAAGAATGCCTCACCTATCTAATTTCCTGTTATTTTGTGATAGCGCTTCCCTCCATTGAAAATAAATCACGTCATATGGTGACCACCCCCTCCTCCTCAGCAGCTCCCCCCCTCCTCTCTCCACACACAGACAAAGAAACATAAAAGAAGAGAAAGAAAACCGCTCGCTGATGCACCAGAAGTCAATTCATAAGTGAGCCTTGACGTGCTTCGGCTCTGGTTTGGCTCTGCTGGGCCCAGACACACACACACAAATACACAGGAACACACACACACTGCCAGAGTTACAATTGGTAAACCACCCAGTGCGTTGTTCTTTTACCCTTGACTTAAAACAGAGAAGATTGTGTCCTGAAGACAAATGAGGCCGACTGCTGGCACAGAATGAAAGGTATCGTTTTAATCTTGGCCTTGGATACGATCTAAGTGGGTTAATTAAGGCGAAGCTCCACTCCTTCCACCAAAGGGAAGATGTTGTATTGATACATCTCAACAAGGGCGCGATCTGAGATGCATGGATATGAGGATGATTCACTTAGATGCTTTTAAAGGCTGAACTTTAATCTGAAAAAGAGAAGTGGAGGGAATTAACAGCAGTCCGGCGGTCCAAGGTTTTACGCGCCGGCCGCTGGTACACCTTGACAGTTTACCCAGGACGGAAGCTGTAAATATTAGATGAAAGACTTAAGGATCCCACTCGCCGGTGCCATTTCAATCGTTTGGAGACCAGCGACGAAGCCACGTCTTGATCGAGTGGCGCGAACCTTGGCGCCATTCAGTCTTGGACAAAAATCACTTTCACCGCGAGAATGAATCATCCTGACCTGTGTCATCTCGCCTACCGCAGCTTTGTATCTATACTCCCCTTAAAGTAATAGTCAGGTTTCCTTCTTCTTCACTATAGTCTTTTAGTGCAGGTTTTTTTCCTTGCGGCATTTTTCAGGAGGGAAAAAGATGATGTGCGATTTGATGGCAACCGGAATGGATGTATATTTGTGTATTTAGGTGGTATTTAGGTGGTGACCATCAGGGACCAAATTCACATACCTGGGAATAGAGCTAAGCGATATGGACCAAAAGTCATATCCCAATATATTTAGGCTGAATATTGTTATACGATATATATCCCGATATTCTTTTCGCAAAGTGAGCTAAATGTTCAGTCAAAGTCAAACATGACATGTCTCAAGTAGTTCTATTGAAACCAGCTATTTCAATGAAGAGTTGCAAAAACAAAAATCAGTGTTTCTTCACCTGGTTCAAACTTTCCTGTCAAATAACAATTTAAACACAACAACTACGTTATAACAACAGGAGTAACTTTTTTGAAATTATAAAGCTCCATGTAAGGTGCACATTATAAAATATCTTTAAAGAGCCCCTAAAATAAAATAAAAGGACACTTTTTTTTCAAATGAATATAAGAAAAGTAAAGTATCTGCCAATCTTTTTAGCTTACTTTGACAACTGAATGGATTATTAAAATCAAATTACAGATTTTCTTCTCCTTTATAACAAATATACTATATAGGGTGATATAAACTGTATGGTCTCATTCCATATCTAATTTAAAAAGATAGCGATATATTTTTTATATCCATATATCGCCCAGTCCTACCTGGGAAGTGTAATCGCTGTGGACGATGAGAAAAGGGAGAGAAGATGAGGTCGAGACAAGAATAGGAAATGCAGGAACAATCCTCAACTTGTTAGATAGGATCTGGAAAACCAAAAACATCTCACTCAATACCAAGCTCAAAATCTTCAACCCCAATGTTAAGACCCTGTTGTTGCATGGATCTGAAACCTGGAGGACCACCAATGACATCGTCAATACTCCAATATTCCATCACCCGCTGCCTAAGATGCATCCTTGGGATCTTCTGGCCAAACAAAATTCAACAACACTGACAATGTGGGAGTTGGTCACACACTAACCAAACAGCTGGAGAAGATGGCTCAAGACAGACCAGGGTGGAAACTTTTCATCAATAAAATGAATGAGAGGAAAATGAAGGACTCGAGAAGGAAAACAACAACCCTGGTGAAGACAGGATGTGCACAAGCTTGTCTTTATCCACCTGATGTGTTTTAGATAGACATCCTCTAAAACCTGCAAATTGCAAACAGAGCAGTATTTGTACTTGTGGAAAGAGTGGCGTTGCAGTTGAGACCTCACAAACCAAGGCCAAATAAATATTATAACAGCAACAGAAACAGCCTCTGCATTATTTCTATTTAAACAGCACAATGCAACAAATCAACAAAGGTCTTTTTGGTTTATTTCCCAGAAAATAGGTATTTTTCTTGACAACATATTGCTTGGTGCAAAGGCAGCTATTCCACTCATTTCAAGCATTTGATACATTTTTGTTTCTATATCAAAATAAGATATGGATTTATCAGGTTAATGCTGACTGAAATCAGATGAGCACATTTAATAAGAAAGCAGAAGCTGCAACTTGGGGGAACTGATCGATCTACCAATGATTGGACGTGATTGGCTGTTGTGGAGAGCAGTACACACACCGATCCCCAGTACAAGACCAGGAAGTAGAAGTTTCCGCTGTTCGGTCTTGCAACATCTCCCTCTGAGCTGCACAGTTTCTTAGTTACAAAGCCCAATAAATCAACATTTATTGTGCTAAAGAGGTGATCTGTTTCTTTAAACCAGCAGCAACAACTCTTTTTAATACTTAGTTCCAGCGTAAACGGATTTTGCCCACAGTGGCTCGACAAACAAATAGGTCTTATGGAGCAACACCATCATTCATTTTCATTTGCGTTCCTTGCCAAGCAGCTCGTATAAATCCAGCATACACTCTCGCTGTGATTCGTCTTTGCTTTTTTAACAAGCTCTTACTGGAAATATCTGTCTCTTTACCTGTTAAATGTGCTCACAAGTACAATAGTACACACTTGTATAAACTTGCAGTTCTATAGGCTCCATTGAGCTGCATAGGAGGTGGAGTGAAAGCTCCACCACTCTGAGCAAACGTGTGATTTAATGAGCTTGGAGAAGAAATTACATAAACACTTAAAGGTTTGTTGATCACACTGCATGAAAAAAAAAAATCATCACGCCGCAATATTCTGCACAGTCTTGCGCTGAGGGGAGCGGCGGGGTCTCTGCATGCCCTGGAAACAAACAGCGGAGACTGACAGCCGCTCACACTCAAAATTACGACGACTGGGAATTCAGACTGTCTCTGCGTTTTCTTCGGGGCTGAGAGTTATCTGAGAGTTTTGGGGGTTGATTAGCATTCACACTTGCAAGTTAAGGAGTGTACAGAGGAGGAATCTGCATAAAAACGGAATAAAAACTAATCATGCGCATTACCGGCAATCGTCCATAACCCCGCAGATTCATTATAAAAGCCAATAAACAACAAAATGGAACACACACATGGAAAAACTAGTTTCATTTTTCCGCTTTACTCTGGACAACCGCATTGTTGTGTGTGTGTGTGTGTGTACAGTCGCAGCTCCCAGCCTCCTGTTTATTCTGAGCTGCACATCAGCGACATATTTGCTGGTGTGTGTCGGGGTGTTTGCGTTGTCTGCTGCAGGAGAAAGTAATGGCACGGCGGCCGTGTGTGTCATCACACCGGCCAGCTGGACGGCTGTCTCATCCCCGCCGCCGCCAGGAGACGGGGGGCTGCAGCGGCGGGGGGTGCAGCCTTTGGAGATGATCCTGAGGGCTCCAGCCGTGCAGTCTGGCTTTTAAGGCCCCCCCCCTCCCGTCCTCCTGCCCGGGAATGGCACAGACACACACACACTCCTGTCATGGCCTGTCCATGGTAACAAGATCCCTGACAGCAGTGAGTGTCGCCTGGCAGCTCCGAGTCGAGGTGACCACAGCCCCTACGCTGATCATTTCAAAACACATTTTACACCCTCAGAGCGAAATGCAACACTCAGTTTATCGGGGAGCCACTGCAAAAGTATTGAATTAACACTTTCGAAATGATTAAATATTTAACGCCACGGCTGATATTCCCTCTTTAACACCCAAAGTAGAGTAAAAAATCTTTCGGAGACTGTGGGATTTGCGCCCACTGTGGCTCACGTGTATGTTCTAGCGTGTCTATAACCGCAGATTGGATTAAATACCAGCTAGATTAGATTGAACTCCACCAGTTCACCCAATCACCACATGTGCAGGTTTGTTTTGCTGCAGTGACAGCAGATTTGATTTCGAGCTAAGGTTGATTCAATTGGGCGCACTTACAGGGGAATTAAGCCAACGCGAACAACAATTGAAATGCAGGAGGTGGGCGGGGCTTAAATAACACTGTTGTGAATGACTTTTTTCGGTGGAATAACTCCCACCACTGCGCAGAATGTAATGTAACAACTGAATAATAAAGAAAGAGTGCTTTGAAAATCGACTGCGGAGCGATTAACATCAGAATTCCAGAGCTCAGGTTTTTTACGCGGGAGAGGAGCAGGTTGCCGTGGGTTTTTCGGGAGAAGCGGTTTTTCTCGCTGATTGTTCTCTGTAGAGCAGCGTGGCGTTTGATGTCGCCCATTCATCCCGCTGCTGTGGATTCCATCGCCACTGAAGTGTCTCTATGAATATTAATGCGGTGGAATGAGACGGTCTGCAAACCCATTGTTAAATGTGTTGCCAAAGACTCCCCTTTTTTCTTCTTCTTCTTCTTCTTCTTCTGTCAGCCGCGGTGCGACGGTTCAAGATCCGCGCTACCTTGGAGGACCCGACCCACAGCTTCCTCGCGTTGAAGCGTCGGTTGGCCCTGTTTGTGATAAGCTTTTTTTTCCCCAACTTGCAGGCGTGGTGTTAATGAGATGGGCCTCCAGTTACCACATGAGCTCCATGGGTTTGAAGTTCTGCGGAAAGGAGCACATATTTGATGTCTTGCATGCAGCTGGAAGTGTTCCATGCATGTAGGAAAATGTTTTTAATGAGTGAGAACGGAGGCCAGATCTTCTGTTTGCAGCCTTCGCCACGAGGGCTTTGCTTTAACGCGCAGGTCAGTGTTCTCCAAGAGGCGTGGGTATTGGATAGATTTATGGAGGGTGAGTGTGTGCGTGTGTGTGTGTGTTGGTCAAGGCTGTTGTAGGAGCACTGTTGGGGATATTTTCTGTTTTCTTGGTAGGTTTTCCTCCTCCAATTTAAATTCTATTCCGGTTTTTCCTTTTGTGTCTGCTCTTTGTGCTTTATTTTCGCTAATTTCCCCCCCATCTGTTGAAGATTTTTGTTTTCCCTCTCCCCACATTTGTTCTGAAGAGATTTCGAAGGAGAGACGTGGAGCCAGGGGGGGGGGGGGGG
>CAESWR010000138.1:127715-139122 GCA_903171835.1 Mullus surmuletus | reverse complement strand
AAAAAAAAAAAAAAGGATCTGTGCACAGTTATGACACACCAAGGTGAAGCAGAATGAAACTGCAGGAAGTATGAAATACAAAAATGACAGACACCGAGCAAAAGGAAGCTCACAGACGGGTGTTGCAAGCGATAAAATGTCCAAGATAACAGTTGATGTCACCACAGCAAGTTATCAACAGCTGCGTTCCTCCACAAATTGACACTGACTGTCAAACTAGCACAAACATGAAAAAACAATGAAACAACAGTTCTCAAGTCCTGGAGAGGCTCATTATACTTTACGGGGTGTTTTCAGGCTATTTTGTTTTTGCTTTATGCACATTCATCAGGCTCGTATCTTATTAATCAGACTAGGTTAGAAGACACTTTGGGAGATTTATTGGTATAACACTGCTGACAACAAGCTCTTAAAAGCCCTCTCTGCAGCACGTCTACTTACCCACAATGACACATTCTTTGAATTTTTCCAAATATTCTAAAACTGCTTTGATTCGAAACGTTATTAAATTTGTCGGGGTTGGAAGCTCGAATGCAATTATGACGATTACGGTTATGATTAAATCCATCGACAGATTATGTTGCGTTAATGAAATGCGGCTGAACTGAATACGAAAAACAAATGGTCCAAAATACAAAGGACGGAGGCACAGATGATACCATGAGACATGACGGAACTCTAAAATCTTACCGACCGACTGACCATAAAGTTTTACCGTCATAAAAAGAGGAATTGATACATAACAATTTCCTCCTATAAAAGAAAACTCTGTAAAGGTCCTGACACACATTTTAAATTAGACTGAGGAACTACACCTCGGCCACAAATAATATCTGAGGAATTTCCAGGGGGCCGGAGCTTTTGTTTTGTTGAACGCTATCACACCGGAGCATAAAGTGGACATAACAGTCTTCAACTTTATGACTTCTTTAAATTGGAGTATTAACTAAATGACCTGGAAAAGCTTTAGTGACACAGTTTTTAGTGTTTGCTGTGTTTCTTGTTTGCTGTAGTCTAAATACTGCACAATATTAGGCCCCCAGACGTTAAAATATTCCAATTAGGCAATCTGAAAGTGCCTCAGGGTTTCATATTCAACACTCCAAAACAACAGAGAGAATCATATTGCCAATAGTTGGGGTGTTCACCTCTTTTGTTGGGAACAAATACAAATAAGGAAGCACTATTGTACATGAGTCACAAGGACAGACTGTGATTTAAAAGTTAATTTAGGCTCCAACTCACAATTTTCTACCAGTAAACAGAATAAAATCCATCTGCAAGGTGTGTGAGCTGGGTCACTGCACAAACAACACGCTACAGTGGCTCACTATCGCCTCTTCAGGCACAAAGCGGTACTGCCAGATGACATGGACCACTTTTCTGCCCTCACAAATTTTCCAAACAAATATCTTACATGTAGATCATTTCCTTATCTATACAAAATGTAAACAGTCGCGGCTGTTCATCAGTATAACCACAGTTTTACTTGTTTGCTTCTGGTGGGCAACTTGGTCGCTGTATGCCAGCCCCCTGTTTCCCCTACACTTCCTGTGTACACACCATCCAACGCGCTGAGTGGAAATGTTTTGATGGCCGTACTATTCACCTTTTTGAGATACACTTTATATTATAATAGTCTTGTCGAGATTTCGCTGTATAGCCACCTTTTTCATCCGTTCAGCATAAAGACCTAAGCTCGCCCTCTTCATGTGTGACCCAAAACGCAGGGAAGAGAGTAACCCTTAATGCAAACACCTATTGCTCTTGTGGAAATGAGCTAACAAAATTAAGCTTTTACTTGCCCAGCTAGCTTAATTTGTAAATTCATTTGAATCAGACATTAAGTCACCAAACCCTTCTCTATTATCAGGGTGCTTCTGCACTGTACTTTGTAGTGGATCGGTAGAGTTGAGGTTGTTTACTCACAAAAGTGTATATGCCAGAGGTATCAGTTCTTGGGCCAAAACAGGACAACAAGGACAATATTTGCCTATCAGCTGCTGAATCTTCCACTGCGCCATTTGCATCCTCGGACTGTGAAGCAACAATCGACTATGCTATATACTAAATAAAGCGCAGATGGCTGTGGATGCATGCAGCGTTGGTTTGCGTCATCACCAACTTCCCCTTTTTTCTGTGGTTAGCGCCGAGCGATGCTATGACGCTACATCAAGCGTGTTTCAGAGTCGTTCTGCTTCTATATAACCTGACGCCCAGCGGATACAGCAGACAGACAGGGTGACAGACGAGCAGCGTCGCTTAAGGCAGCTGAACAGACAGTTGTAGACACAAAACCGTAGTTCTGCATCATTGCCATGCCAAGTCTAGTCACATCAGCACCCAGTGAGCTGCAGAACCTCAACATGGACTCTGAGAAAAAGAAGATGGGAAGAATCAGGTAAATATTCTATTTTAAAACCGACGCGCCCGGCCTGCGCTGTCCTCGCGACTTTTTTCTGATGAAAAGAAATGTATGTCACAGTTAAACCTTGGTTTGTGTGTTTTTATTTAACCAGGGGAGGATACCTAAAGTCGCGTTTGCAGTGCAGATCGCGTCAAACCGCCAGCACCACGGGGTGAGTGAAGAAACAGGAGGAAATGTTTCATGTAAACTATATTTGTTGTATATGTTAATGACACCAAATCCTTCATTGACAGGCTTTGTTTCGAGGAAATATCTCAGTGGTCAAACTCCCTGGAGAGACTTTTAGCATCGAAATGTAAGCAAATCAAAATGTACACTTTTTTATTTTTTTTATTTTCATTTCCTGTGCAGGTTAACAGCAACTTTTCTTGTCTTTTGTAGATGGAACAAAGATATTCCAGGCCTTCTTGAAGTCAGAGTTCAGCGATGAAAACATTGAGTTTTGGCTGATGTGTGAAGAATACAAGCAGATCAGGTCCTCCTTCAGGATGGCATCCAGGGCCAACAAGATCTTCAATCGTTACATTCAAGCTGAGGCTCCGCGAGAGGTCGGCATTTTGTCATTAACCCATCGAGTAAATACGTGGAAAACTGTGCACTAAGTACTATCGGAACAGTGATATTTATCAGTCGCCATTGTTTCTTCTGCTTCCAGATCAACATTGACCACAGAACCAGGGAGCTGATCAGGCGAAACATTAAGACACCCAGCTCGGTCTGCTTCGATGACGCCCAGAGGATTGTTTATGGCCTGATGGAGAGGGACTCGTACCCGCGTTTTCTCAGGTCTGACATCTACAGGGCTTTACTGGACTCCATATCAGAATCAGTGAAGTTGTAAGGAACAGAGGAGCAGAGTAAAGACATTGTGCTTTTAGAGGCTTAACTTTGAAGACAAGCCAAATCCTGTCCAACCTGAGAAATTGAGAGAGACAGCAGGCATTGGCTTTTCCTGGGGGCACTGGTAGCAATTCTTTAACTCCAAAAGCAATGTGGAATGCTCTCGGATTGGCCTTAGCCCCTGGGGACTCTTGAGACATAGATGTGGCAGCTCTGTAGTGGAGACACTGAAAGAGCTCAGAATCAGATGGTACGACATGAAGTGATGGAGTCCAGCTGGAAGGGGGGGGGAAAAAAGCCTCACTTGTACAAGAGGTGCTGTGCAAGCAATGAAAAGGGAAAAGGTCCTCTCACGCCGTCACCAAAATGTGCCAAAATGTCAGGTACTTTCTGTATGTGAGACACACCAGGAAGTGTATGTATTGCAAACAATGCACCCTGTGTGCAAGATGCGAGTGCATGAGATGGTATCTACTTTTGTCCTCGTGTTCATTTTATTTTCATCTCACTAAAATGATATCTTAGCATTCTATGTGGGGATGGGTTTCTTTTTTCAGTCCAAAGCTTTTTTTTTTCTACATTCTGACATAAAGGCTGTCCCTCTGAATAAGATTGAGTATTGAATAAGCTAAGTGTTGACAATATTCCAAAGACTGTAAAAATATCATGTGAATATATGTATATTTTTTATGAAATAAATATTCATCTTTGTGAGAGTCATGATTACCGGCTTTTTTGACATTCACTTTCGGTTTATTTCTATGTTTTTTCATACATACAGTCATTGTATGAACTATGATGTGTACATTTGACATATTCAGAATCTGCTTATATCCACTTCTATTTTGATTTTTGTGCCATTGGTTTTATGTCATGGCTCATCATTTGATTTATTTAGCCTCTTCAAAGATTTTAGATTATGCTTATTCTACAGCATGAAGGTCCCTCATAGTCTAAGAAGAAAGAATCAAAAGTGAAGCTGCATTCATACCACACAAAAAAGTGCTAAAAGGGAAGTGTCCTTGTGGGAATAATAGGTATCACAATCTCCGAGGCTGCAAAAAAATGGAAGGGAAGTGCCGAGACCAAACGGCGGCGCCACATCCTCTTTCGCTATCACTCGTGCATTCCCCGGTTTGCTCATACACTCGCAAGACACACAAGTAATGACATAATGAAAGATTTTGAGATGGTATAAAGGACTTACAGACTTACACAAAAAAAAACCCTTTCAGAAAACATCTTTTTCAGAAATGCAGCACAGGGCAGGAAGCTAACAGGAGTGGGCGAGTGTCTGGCCAGTCATCCCATCCTCATGTTCCCTGCTTCACTTATTAGTAACCAGTTGCACTTGTGGTAGAAGTGCGATGCAACCATAAAAACCAGAGGAGTCAAGGCAGGATGTTGGTATTTGTGTCACATAATGTGCCGCTGATGCAAAACTAGGAAGTCAGCTATCAACTGCATCTGTAAAAGCTGAATGAAAACACAGCATTTGTGTCATGTGTGTCATGAGACAGGAAGTCATCCGTTTGGGCCACATGAGGTGAAGGAGGTAACTGAATTAGCGTGTGACGTGGCATGACCACTTAAACAAAAGTCTTGCTGTTTCAGCAGGTGAAAAATTTCCAAGGGGCATTTTTGTCAGATTGAGGTAAAAAAAGAAAAGAAATCGGCATGTCTTTGATTTCTAATGTGAGTGGTGGATAAATAATGTCAAGAGAATCGAGGTGTATTTTAAAATTCATCTGTTTTTTCTTAAAATAAAGGGAGACAAAACAGTTGGCAGCACAGGTGCACATACTAAGAGGGGGGAAAAAAACAGAAGAGATATTTTTCTTATTTTCATTTTCTGGTTTAAAATTAAAGTTAGAGATACGGGAATCCATTTACTTATGATAATTCAGCGTGCGTTAGCGGGAAGGCAGCGAAACAGCTGGAGCCCGCCGCAGACCGACTACCTGGCCCACATGTCCCAAAAGTCCTCGGACCGTGGGCGGAATAATGCACATGTTAACATTCCTGTTACATGTTAAACCCAGCTGGGGGAATAGATGCTGAATCCAGAACAAAATTACTTCAGTGGACCCTTGAGGATGCCAGAGTCAATGTTATTGAAAGAGTATTGCTCTCTCTGCCAGCGCCCCAACACCCCTCAAACACGCCGGCCCGCATGTTAAACTCAATAACACATCGACGTCTCAGCCACTGAACCGCGGTGCTGCTCTGATGTGCGCCTCGAATGAAAGGCTGTGAAACTTTGGGCTTCTAGAGCTGTATTATGTAAAACTACAATGTGATCAAAGGTGTACCCCAATGGCTTCAAAGTTCAAAGGATATTATGCTAATATTGGGTCTACATTGAATCCGCAGTATGGTGAATTTGTATAATTTCTTGTTTTAGGACCGTGCGGCTCTTATTTGTTGCAAAGTTTTACTGAATTATTCATGAAAGGCTCTCAATACAAAGGAGCACACTGATGACTGCGGTGATTAGACATAATGTCGACCCACACAGGGTTTTATTCTTCTGCTTTAGCCACCAACGGTTGTATTTTATGGCCCTGAGTGTCCTAAATGTGTGCTCATACTGGTTTTTATCTAGGTGATGTTGGAGCATGTGAAAGCAGACCTAGTTACTATGTTCAGCTCAGTGCGTTAACACCACTTCCTCCTGTCTTGACCTTACGTTACATTTAAATGGAATGCACTACAAGCACACACACACACACACACAATGTTTTTGATTTTTCTTTTCATCAAAAGGAAAATTAATCATTTAGGCTCCATCACTGATTTACTGAAACAACTATTTATTTAGATGAGTGGATATGAATCTCCAAACATATATTTTTATATTCAGTACATGAATCACACATTATTCAAGAAGTGCACTCCGTGTACTCTTGCTGATGTAAGAGAGACATATGAAACCATGATTCATAATTTGTCTCACACCGAGGAGATGCTCTGAAAGGGAACATCTCACACTGCGTATACACTATATTCACACATAAAAGCATAAACCCACATATCCCGGATGTTGGAGACTGACTAACTTATTTCCTCTGTTGTTACTCAATCAGCTCACAGTGTTGAGCTTTGAGATTATAACGAAAAGGCCCGCTGTGTACAAGATTAATTATGTTGGAGTGGGTAAAGTGTGTAAGTGCACTCAAAAGTGCATGGGGAGTATTCTGAACCTCATTACTCCATTTAGTTCATTACTTAATCTTGCTCTCAGAGTTCTGCTTCTGACAAGTTTGCGGTGAACATGCCTCCGAGCATTTATTGCAGCAAGTTACCCCAGTCACGGCTCTTTCCTGAGAAACGCAGCCTTGAGGATCACATGCCGATTCACATACATAACATCTCCAGGTCGACTCCGGTTCAGTATCTGTTTCACGATGACGCTGATCTGTTTACAGTCAGACCATTCACTCATTTATTTTGGAACAACTGATAAGGATCTGTGCCGGTGCTAGAGATTTCGTGTCTCTCATATGAATGGTATGTCATAACAAAGTGACGAGCTAGACTAAAAATCTTTTAATTGATCGGGGATGCGGAAGTTAACACCCTCGGTGGTATGACTATCATTACTCAAACATTTCAGAGAGAAGACTATGTCCAAATATTGAACTGTGGTGCACTGAAGTTCCCCTCCAACCGGTCGTAACCTTTTCATCCAACTCTAACATTGTCATTGGGTGACGTTAATTGTCCAAAAAATGTCCCAAAAAGTCCCATCTGCCTACTTTGTGTTTAGAGCTCATTTGCAAACATTATTGCTAACACAGAAACTCAAAAGGTGAACATGGTGCACAAGCTAATATCAGCGTGTCACTGCGATCACATTAATATGCTGATATTAGCATTTAACTCAAAGCCCTGCTGTGACACGCAAGCATACCTTGTCAATTAACATCATAATCACACCATAATCACCTATTAGGCGAAAAGCCACTGAAATGTTGACTGCGGTGGGCTCTCCAGGGACCGCTGTCTGCAAAGAGTGTCAGCAGAGAAGCTGAAAACAGCCTTGCATGGCCACAGGTGGAGCTGGGCACACTCGCTACTTTTAAAGCAACTCTTTAATTCTAGCCAATTTTTGGCAATCTCCTTCAGCGCGGAGCCACTTAGCAGGCCTGTGAGAAAGTAACTACCCTGGAATACTTGCTCCATCCCTGGGAGAGTCCTTCATCAAGTGTAAGGCTTTTGAGTTTGCTTATGCAGGTTGGTTGAAAGATAATAAGCCTTCAAATACATTCATCCTTCTCTCTTTCAACCCCTATTGCACTATTGGCAATAATGCCACTTTCCCCTGACAAGGCGGTGACATAAATGTGTGTCTCATTTTGAAGTCCGTTCAGAGAGTCTATAAAGAGTCCATCAGGGCTATTAAAAACAAACTTGATGCAATTGCATATGACTCATTGAACTGGTTTTCCTTGGCTCCACCAGGTTTTATTAGTTGTAGCCAGAGTGTGTTGCATAATCCTTCTAATAAACAGACATACCGGAGAAAAGCATGACCTGCTCGGTGGGTGTTATTGTATTGATATATTAATATTGGCTGTCTGATTTGTATGTAAATTATTGGACTTGAAGGATGTATCATATAGAATTAATTAAGTGGTGAAATATTGAACTGGCTCTTCTTCTTATTATTTTTCTCTTAAGGTGACCCAGAATCTGTGAGTGGCGGCTAGAAGGAATGGCATGGAATGAGAAAAACCTCCTGAATTCCAGAACCTCATGACCGCTTGACTTGTGACTAAGAATAGCTCAGGCTTGAATGGCGGGCTATGTGACGTAGAGGCTGGATGACATTCAACAGCCTATGTGATGCATTTAAATGGGAGGAATGCGATGGCTGTCTTGATACAACGCAAAGTCCTGTTCTATTTTTACATGTTAAGGAGGAGCACAAGATTTTGACGCACTTAGCATTCATGTGGCTTCTCTTCTAATTGTGCAATCAGGCTGCATGTCAAAAGGAGATAAAAATAGCAACACACACGGAGGGAAAAAAAAAGTGCTGAGGCGTATGACTCAGGGAGTTGTGGGATGTCTTCAAATCACAATCGGATTCCTTTCTGGCTTTGGCCCTTGTCAGTGAGAGGAGCCAGTCTGGATCCACTGATGAAGCTGGGAGGTTGGAAATCCTAGAAGTGGCCTCAAGACTCAGCCATATCATGTAAACTGGGAAATTACAAATAAACGATGAACACTATCCGTACAACGACGACTCTGGATCATCACAACTCCAAGAGAATGTAAGTATAGTGACTCTTATTTTGAAGGAGACCTTGATTTTTTTTCTTAATGCTTCTGTTTCTCATTTTAATATTTATGCTGTTCTTCTCTTGTAGACACAATGCCTGGAAATCCAGAATACATAACTTTGTTCACAGTCCATTGCAGTGGAGCAAAATCAACAGGTATTTTATTTTAATTAATCCCGTATGTTAAATTTGTGCTATTTTCTTTGAATGAGAGAAAAAAGCCAAACAAATCCACTCTTTTCCCCCCCTCTGCAGAAAAACAACAAATGAAACACACCTCGTGGGAGAGTCTCTCGAGACCCTGCTCTCCCAGAAAAGTAATTTGCATGCTTTTGAGCGATCCAAAAATGCATATCGTGGTTGTTAATTACTTTTTTTAATTACAACGAAATTGTGCTCTATATAAAAGGTGGACAAAAAGCATTCCGGAACTTTCTAAAGTCGGAGTTTTGTGAGGAGAACTTGGACTTTTGGCTCGCCTGTCAGGAGTTCAAAACCTTGGGTAGTCTGGAGGAGCTCAAACGGAGAGCAGCGCGCATTTATGATGACTTTGTCAGGGCTGAGTCTTCCACACAGGTAAAAACATCTGATATCTGGTTTGTGCTGCAAAATAAACAGAGTCACTCTCTGAAAAATGAAATGTTTTTTGCCAAAAAACTGTGATGTGTTCTAGAACCAGAACAAGTAATTTGAGTGGTGGCAATTATGGTTGCCAACCACACCCGCCAGAGGATTAAATAGTTCCTGTGGTGACGGCACAGGTGCAGGTTAACGTCAAAACGAGGACACCATGTTAACTTCCTTTTTGGGTTGGGTTTTTTTTTTCCACTTTGCAGGTAAACTTGGATTACTACACTAAAGATGCCATCAGACAGAATCTGCAACACCCAAGTCCATCATGTTTTGTTGTGGCACAGAAAAAAATCTTCAGCCTAATGGAAAATGGCTCCTTCCCACGCTTCATTCAGTCTGAACAGTACAAAGTTCTTTTTGATGCCGCTTCTAAGCAGGAAGGCCTTGGGAAGCACCGAAAGGCCTTGAGGATAAAGAGCACTGGGGATTTAGCGCAGCATGAATCCAAACCAATCAGCCTGCACAGTAACATCCATCTCTTGTAAAGAGAAAAAAGAAAAAAGGAAGAAAAAAAGGACTGCTGATGATGTTGGTGTTGCAAAGAGGTTCGAGTTGCTGTTGACACGTCCCCCCATCCCTCAAGATGTCACCTCACCTGCGTGGTACAGAGCAGGACAGGGGGCTACGCCTGGTCCAAGGGGCATGACAGAGTGGTGGCAGTGCCATCTGGTGTTGGGCAGTCATACAAGCAGAAGTAAAAAAAAAAAAAAAGAAATATATATATATGCTGCCAATGCCCTGAATGCAAATGTGACTATTTATTATTCTATTCATTCCATCATTTTACTATTTATTATTCCATACTTGTCAAACGCACACAATGGTTTGGATGTCATGTACTACGTGAGCTCGGACTAAATGAAATCTTGATGATAACAGAACGTTCTGCTTGTCATGCCTGTCTGCATCATGAAGTGCTGCAATCGCCTGGCTGTTATTTTGTGATGAATTCTTAGGGTTGAATTATTGCGACAACTAAGCTGAATAAAAGACTGCGTCCCCATGGGAGCAATAAACACTGAGCTGTTCCCCAACGACTGCTGGCTTCTACTGCCATCCAGTGGTGAGAGGAGAGAACTCGACGCCAAGCAATTTTTATATTAAGATTTCATAACAGCTGATCTTAAAGGGTGGTGAGAAAACTTTGTGATAATAAAGATCGATGATAGTTTTTATCAATGTGATTGGTTTGGTTAGGGTCGGGTCTGGGTTTGAGCTTTGGTTTCATCTGTAGCATAAAAGGATGTGCAATTTCAGTTAAAGAATGTTATGGAGTATGGTGTAAAAAAAAAAGGATAACATTATATTGCTGATTTAATTTTCTGATTACTTTTGTGAATTCTTTTTTATGCAGATCCATATTGTTGTTTCACTCACTCACATGTATGACATGAATTTCTCCTTTGTAGAAATCTGAAATGTATCATTTACAGTCTTTTGTACACTGACTATTTTGGCACGTCTTCCAAAGATGTTGCCAATTAATCAAACCAACAATAGCTTCCATCCTTTCCAGAACTGTGACAGTAATAGCAAAACCAATAGCTGTCAGTCGATCACTCTAACTACATTTTATACAATACCTTGTGAATGTGGAATAAATTCGGTTAAAACAATGCACTGAAATAATGCTTTACATTTTGCTTATTGGAGGTGTCTACAGATCGAAGGCGCTGCTCCAAACGTCCAAAACTCATTACCCAAGGAACAAATAAAAGCCCACTTTCCGGGGACGGATCTCAGGGACAGGCGAACGTTAAATGCAATCACTCAGGTAGTCAATAGTCCGTTTAGTGGTTTGAACCCCAAAATATGAGTCGTGACATCATTGAAATAATTTCAAAATCAAACAAACAAACAAATAAAGCTAATGAGGAGGCACTTTGGGACGAGTGGGATGTGTTCACTGAATGATCCATTGCTCATTAGGGGCTTATTAGACTAGAAAGACAAGGACCATTAATTGTATTATTGACATGCTTCCCCTCTTGTGAGGGGGGGGAAGGAAGCATGCATTCATGGGTAATCGTAATCAATACAACTCTTGTGCTTAAAAATAGAAAGAAGATGACAGATTTCAGCACTTTCAGCACACAGAATCACATCGAGAAGCCAACCAACCCTCGCATTTCGCCATCACCTTTCACCTACATATTCCGTTGCTGAGGCGGGGCAGTTCTTATTTGATTATGGAAATTGTGGGGCGAAAAAAAAACAA
>CAESWR010000138.1:115799-127710 GCA_903171835.1 Mullus surmuletus | reverse complement strand
GGGAAATCTTTCTATTGATTATATAACACCGGGAAACAGTGGGTGTCAGGGGTCAGGAAGGCACAGAGAGCTCAGATCCCCAAGTATCTATTAGGAATAATAGCCTCTCTCTCTCCCGCTCTCTCCCTGCCTCTCTCGCCCTCTCCCTCTCCCTCCGATGGGACGCTGCATCCCAGCATCCATTGCGGCGGCTGCACGAGTTATCTCAGCGACTGTCAGTGGGGAGGGAGGCCTTTTTTGGCCCATATCTTGGTAAGTTTATGTGGCGTGTGCTTGTTTGCAGAGGCATTTTTAGCGTTAAAAAAAAAGAAAACATTGTTTTGTTTTTGCTGGAGCGGTGCGGTGCGGTGCGGCGGCCCGTCCCGCGTCCAGCTCCGCCCGGCCGCGGGGCGCCGGGATGTGGGAGGGTTCGGTTACACACCACCGGTGACGAGCGTGCTGCAACACCCGTAGAACGCGTTCAACCACAAACCTTTGGGGGTTTTTTTAATCGTGTTCAACAATGTCCGCTAGCTGAGGCGGGTTAGCACTCCGAGGAGGGACTAGCCAGGCAGCAGGTGAGCCGTGTGTGAAGTTTTCCCCCATCTTGTGTTGACAGCTACCTCCATGTCTCCTAATCGGCTTTAAGCTATTTGTGTCGGTGCAGTGAGGATGTAACGTCGCCAGGAAGGTTTGTGTTGTGTTTGTCTTGCTGATGGTGACTTTTCAGCACATTAGATCAACTGTGGGCAGCACTTTCCCCAAGGCTGGACCCCCCTAAGCTGCTGTGAGCCCTGCTTGTGTTCATTCTCAGATTGGAGAAGCAATATAGTCGGTTTGATGTTGGGTGTTTGCAAGTTACATGGCTGTCTTTTTGTGGCAATGCACCGATAAATATAATTATGCAACAATGAAAGCGTTACTCATGGCTAAGATTGATAACTTTTTGTCTGCGTGGTCACTGTTTATTCCCTCTTTTCAGCCAGGGAAACCAAAAGACTAAATGTCAGTCAGCCGATTCCTTTGAATTGCCGCAAATCAAATGTAAACATTGTATGTATCAAAATGCCAATGACGATTAAAGAGGAGAGCAGCAGCCAATACTTTGTGGCTCATATATCCGCATTCAAGTGTGTTGCTATAGTTGGTGAATACAAATTCCCTCTCCCCCATTTACTGTTTCAGACTGAGCGTGACAATGGAGCCATCAGGAAGCTCTCCGCAGAATCCAAGCAACCACACTCTGAACTCTACGGGTGGTGGGTGTCAATGGGAAGTGAGTGATAAGGCCAGACTGTGCCGCTTCCTCTGCTATGGCTCAGAGGGGGACATATACACCGCCAGAGACGACGGTCGTGTCTGTCTAGAGAGCGCCACCGCCCTGCTCTCCCTGCTCCAGGAGGGCCGAGGTGCTGAGGTGGTGGAGGAGATCCAAAAGTTCACTCAAGACGGACGAGCGGCTCGATTCGGCCCCTCTCTTTTCGCCCTGGCTTTGTGCTCCCAGCACTCGGAGCTCAAGACCCGGCAGGCAGCGTTTAAAGCCCTGAAGGAGGTTTGCCGGGACCCTGCCCAGCTGTTTTCTTTCATCCAGTACAAGAAGGAATTGAAAGAGGGAATGAAGTGTGGAATTTGGGGGCGTGCCCTGAGGAAAGCTGTGTCTGACTGGTACAATGAGCAAGATGCCATGAGCCTGGCAGCCGCCGTGACCAAATGTAAACAGAGAGAGGGATGGTCACACCAGGATATGCTTAGGCTCTCTCACACCAAACCAGCACATGAAGGTGAGTTTACACAAATCCCCGCAATCAAGCGCTACGTACAGGAGAAAGTTAGCACCTGATATAATCGGCAAGGCAAAATAATCAAAACCAGCAATGATGTTTGTCCAGTTGTAGACAAAAAACTGCATTTGTAGATGCTACGACTTCAAAATCCCACTAAAATCCTTGCATGTGTCTGTTCTGTTGCTCATCTGATAGTGGCGAACTTCTGCAAAAATAACAGTGCCAATGCCGTCTATGTATTTTCAGCTATCGCCTTGATCAGCAAGTATGTAACAAAAGGATGGCCAGAGGTCCAGGCCGCGTATGCAGATAAGGAGAACTCAGAGGAGGTTGTCAAAGTACTGTCATACCTTGAAGTGGTGCAGAAGGTCAAGCACAGCTGTGATGAAACGGAGGTCATCAATTTAATAGAGGAACACAAGCTGGAGAGGGAGCAGCTGCTGACGGACCACCTCAAATCTAAGCAGGCTAGTGATTTTGTGCCTTGAAAACTACATACAGAATGTGACGGCTCCCAGGGGTCTTACTAGGATGTTCTTTGTCCTCAGGTATGGAGGGCATTGCTGAAGGAAATGCCTCTTCAGTCAGTGCTAAAGATGTTAGGTAAGATGACTTCAAACAAAGTGCTTGAACAGGGGAGCTCTGACACACAGGCTGTGTGTGACAGAATCCAGAGTGAGACAGCACTTAAGAAGGTAAAACCCAAAGATCTTAATGATTTAGGTGTTTTAACTCGCTGTCCTCGTGAGTATTTTTAAAGCCTTGTTTTCTGAAATCACCAGGCAAAGATCCACCCAGTCGGCATATTATTGGCTACTGAAACCTACAAAAGAGGCCAAGGATATCAGGGCAAAACAAAATGGGAGCCAGACAGCAGCATTCTCAAAGCGCTGGACTCCGCCTTTTACACAAGTTTCCTGGTGGGTCACATTTTCATCTATGACCTCTGATCGTCAATGACAACAGTGGCCTGATGCATCAGCTGACACAAATGCTCTCTTTCATTTTGTATCTCGATGTTGTCAGAATGTGGAGCCAGTTGGTAAGTGCTTCGTGGTGGCCGTGGATGTGAGCACATCGCTGAGCAGTGTTGTCCCGGGGACGTCAATAAGCACCGCCATCGCTGCTGCGGCGGTTACTATGGTAAGACAATACCAGAGCTGGTCGGCTTCTCCAGCATGTGTGTAATTGCGGTTCCAGTCAGAACAGCTGCGTTTATAAGCAGCCATGCCATCTTTGGAAAAAACCTGGGTCACGGAATTGGTCTGTTGATGCATACTGTGGATTCCTGTTAAATTCCTTCCCTGGTGTGATTAACTTTGTCCAGTGGGCCTTTTGCAAGTGACTAGCTGTGAGATGGGCTCACGCCCAGTGTGTGATATTGTTTGAATTTTTGTTTTGATATGCAGCACTGTGTTATGGTGTCATGCTATTCTTTTGACACGTCTGTCTGCCACAGATTTTTGCAAGAACAGAGGCAGACACACAGGTGCTGGCTTACTCTGAGGGCGCTGTGGTCCCCTGCTCTATTTCTGCTGACATGTCCCTCGCACAAACAACAGTTGAACTTGTTAAGGTAAGGTTATGTGAACAAATTATTAAGTTATTGAAGAGGCACAGTATTAGCTTGTGTGTGTATGTCTATATACACATACATACACACACACGCATTGTTTTTGTGCGGTTCTGGATGACATCTTAAAATAGTACCATGCAGCTGACATGTTTATAGTTTGATGCTTACACTCATAATACACCCTTTGCACGATTGTATGTGTAGACTGGTAAGAATATGACTGACTTTGCCAATACCAATACAGATAATGAACAATTAAGGCCCATAATGGCAATAACTTACGTCATGCATTCCTATTAATCATTCACAAGTTTACATCAGGAATGAAAACTGCATTACATTAGTTGTCAAAATACAGCTTGATTAAGCAGCAGAGAAGCTGTTGTTGTTTCCGTGATGTTTTAGTGTCGGTGAACATACCTTCCTTTTCATATATCTTCACTGTCTTCTACGCTTCAGATCCCAGGTGGGAGCACAGACTGCAGTCTTCCTGTCACGTGGGCCACGGAGAATGGGAAAGCTGTAGATGTCTTCATCATCCTGACCAACAATCCATGTTGGAGTTTTACTGCCAGCCCAGTGGAGTCCCTAAAGAAGCACAGACAAGTACATTAATTTATTCATTCTAATTGAGTGGATTGCAGGTAGTTGAATAATATCCCTTCAGATAATGATTGTTTTAGGAAAAAAGGACTGCACATACATACGGTGCAATGAATTTTTAATTTCATGGGCCAACTCAATCTGACAAATGGAATATTAAAGCTGAAATCGGGGCTTTCAATTTACAGAATGACGACGAAACTGTTTACATTTAAAAAATATTGTGTGCACAGATGGCTGCCATGAGAGATCATCAGAAGTGAAGCCCCAAAAAAAGGCTGAAACTAAAGATAAAAGGCCATGGCCTCTTATCTTTAGTTTCAGCCAGAAAGATTTCAGCCAGAAATGTTACAACATTTAATGAGACCATGACCCTGTTGTTCCTCAGTCACTCCTCACTGGAGTCAATTTGCCACCAGTTAAGATGGCAGAGGCCTTATTTTGGATTCATTTTTGTACCACGGTTGGAAGTGAAGTCATGTTGTCCATTTTTATATACAACTAGGAAATCATGATGATGCTGACGGAATTAACAAAATGAAATTGCCATCTTCTCTGTACCTTCAAAGTCATACTGACCATACACACCCTATTTTCTTTCCTTTTTACTTTCTCAACAGATATCAGGAGCGTCTTCCAAACTGGTGATGTGTGGGCTGACCTCTACTGGACACGCCATTGCAAACTCGGAAGACAGGGGTTTACTTAGCATCTGTGGCTTTGATCTCGGAGCGCTGAGTGTCATTCGTAACTTAGCCCAGGATCTCATATGAAAAAGTGTTTGGAACTCTGTGAATCGCATCATTAGAGTGAAAGAAGAAGGTGCAAAGTGGACCAATGTGGCTCATGGCATGTAGAGTGCCCAAAAAAAGCACTAATCCAAAAGACGGTGACATTTACAATTCCAGTTTCTCTTTTTGTATTATGTCGCTTACAATTGACAAAGTGTCCAGCAGGCTGGACAGCACTCAAGAAATGTCATGTGCATATATTTTTACAGAGAAAAAGAAAGTGGCAAGACGGGAAGTGCGATTGGTGTTGTCAAAGAGTTTAAGGGCGAAAGGCCCTCGATAGTTCAGTACTGTGGTTGATTTTGGAGAGACGCAAACCTTATCAACAAGAAATTCAACTAATTTATAGAACATTGGGTGATTACGTAAGGGGAACAGTGTAAACACCTGAGTGTTAGAGATGTAGTGCATCTGTAGGGCTATCGTAGGGAGGTTTACTGTTTCTAGCATATGTTTGATATGATTCAGCAGGTTTGATGTGATGGAGACATTTTGAAGTTTGAAGGCCTGTCCTTCCAGTTCATGTAGCATAATTATTATCAATTATTTGCAGATATACTGTAAAAGAAGGAAAGCACCAAAAGTCAACAGAATACCTGCATTTTCTGGTAATTCTGTTAAACTATGAATTAACTAGTCTTTTTTAACAGTGGTGTGAATCAGTAGAAGCACATTAACGTTTTTGTTTCCGATAGTATAGAAGATACAGTTAGAATTGCATATTTTTTATTTTCCTGACGCCAATTTTATCTTGAAGCTGAGAAGTGTGTTCTGCTCTTGTCAAATTCATTCTGCATAAGAATACCCTTGGTGCTCTTAAATAGCGATAATAGATTTTGGGTGAAGTATTTGGGTTACAGTATGACTGAAATTTCCACTTGTATTACAATAATGCCAATGTTTGGACTGTAAGTCAGTTTAATATAAGTTTTAACTATTTTAGTCTGACTTCTATGCATCAAATTTGGGATTTACTGTAAAATGTCCAGGAAGAGACCAATCATAGTTATTTAACAAAGGTTTACCCAGACTGAAGCGGATAGCACAGTAAAGCTTCTGTATTTTTGATGTAAAAATGTCAGTTATGCAAAAACTAACATAAATGCTTCTCTTCCTGGAATACAATGAATTGAATGTACTTTTATAAAGACATGTGATAGTAGAGAGATTTGAAGTACAGTGCTTAGTGTGTCTCCAAAACCAGAATAAACACACATGGCATGGCGGGTCATGGTTTCAGGGGCCAATTCATTTTAGGGAAACAAACAATCACTGTTTTAGTGAACAATATTCACATTCAAGGTGTTACTTAACCTCCATTCTGGCGTATTTCATTCTTTAAGAAGACAAATAAACTCCTGACCTTGTTACTGTGAAACAAATTTTGTCCAATACTCACACACATGCTGTTGTATTTAGTGTTGAGACAATGTCCACTTTCTGTTTGGCCAAAGGTCAAAGTGCTGTAAAGATAGAAAATATATATATGTAACTATGATTGTTGATACAACAGATAGTTAAGAGTTATGGTAGCGTGCTAAGACCTCGGTTAACTTCTTTTACAAGCAGTTGTGTTGCTTCTCATCTAAGTACTTGATTGTAGTGACGATGCAAACCCCTAATAAACACTTTGCTGCTAGATTCCTGTTGTCTGGTTGCTGTTTTGCTGCTTAAATCTCAATTAATGTGTTTTTGGTCACTGAAAACCAATAGCTGTAGCAGCTTTGTGAGCACTAACTGAAAATGAGGTTAAAAAAAGCAGGTGGTACATCAGCATTGTGTGCAATGCATTGTGGGCCTTTGTTTACAATTTGTTTTCTTTTGTTTGTTTGTGTGTTTTTATGAACGAAATGTACTTTTTGTGTTGAAAATGCACTTACATTCATCGTCGAGGCCTCATTCACGGGGGTCAAACCGGTGTGGAGGAGGGCGGGAAAAAAAAAAAAAAAGTCGAATTTGGATCAGGCGTTCTGCGAGGCCGCCCCGTGTTGATAACCGGGGGCCTCGCAAACTCACTTCCACACACCGAGGCGAGTGAAGATGGCGGATGTGTTGAGTGTTCTCCGTCAGTACAACATCCAGAAAAAGGAAATCGTCGCCAAAGGAGATGAGGTTATCTTCGGGGAGTTCTCCTGGCCGAAAAACGTCAAGACCAACTACATAATCTGGGGGTATGTCAGCGTTTGAACGACATTTCCCGGCGTTCCCCGCGGGCCCGCCGTGCGCTGGCTAGGAACGACTAAGCTAGCAACCGAGATGCTAACACAACTCCAGCGCTCGTTAAAACTTCACAGACTCAACGCTCTTTGGGCTTCACCAAGTGGTCCGAACCGCACCCCGCACCGGCCCACTGGGCCTGTCAACACGTCCTCTGTAAAGTTCTAGTATTAATGTAAAAACGCTGAGCTAAAACTTGCAGCAGTGACGGGATGCTAACTGATTAGCCACGTTAGCTCGTGTGGAGTTGTGATACTGTTTTCGAGGAATGTCACTTTAAAAACACGGGGAATACGCGTGTTTTCTGCAAGTACTGCGATGGACATAAGTGTTTGTATTCGAAACGACGACGAAGGAAACTTTGCTGATTGAGGACACGGTGACCTAAAGGTTTATTAGTGGATTATATAAGAGAACTGTTGATGCAATGTGACGTTTCCGCAATGCAATAACTACATTTGTTGTTGTTGTTTTCCTCAGAACTGGCAAAGAGGGCCAACCCAAAGAATACTACACTTTGGACTCTATCTTGTTCTTGCTCAACAATGTGCATTTGCCACATCCGTCCTATGTGCGAAGGGCTGCAGTAAGTAACATTTAAAGTTGTTTAGCACATCTGTAATATATGCCATCCTTAAAGGATTGTTGCATATGAAGAGTTTCGTCCGTCTGCATTCACGGTCAGTGTTTTCTGCCTTGTCTTATTCTTAGACAGAGAACATCCCTGTTGTCAGAAGACCCGATCGAAAGGGTTTGCTGTCGTATCTCAATGGCGAGAGCTGTAAGTAGTACTTGCGATATCTCCGACTATCAAGTATTGCGTTGTGTCCGTCGTGTTACCATGTGTGATATCATTCACCAAAAGGGCACAGTTTACCGGTAATTATTTCATCATAAACCTTGGAGTTGAAATATCAACCTGGTTCCTTCTTTTATCTATTCGCAGCGACATCGACCAGTATTGACAGAAGTGCGCCCATAGAGATAGGTTTGCAAAGGCCAACGCAAGGTAAGATCATGTTATCTCTACTTAAGGGATTTATTGCCGTTATGGAAATACAGCAAAGCGTTTTAACACATTGTGCTTTTTGTACACACACTATGATTTGTGTATATAAATCTAAAGCAGGATAATGGCATTCTATGTATTCTTGTAGTCAAAAGAGCAGCAGATGAAGTATCTTCTGAAGCCAAAAAACCAAGAATTGAGGTAAGACGACATGGAATATTGTCGGCTGACAGTTACTTGCATAAATGTTGGTAACCTTGGATGTTGGTTGGTTCCTACGTCTGGAGTAAACGCTTCCTAAAGGCAACATGGGAGGCCACATTCTGGCCAACAGTAACCTCGATGCCAAAGATTAGCCTGCCTTATTTTATATATATATATGTATATATTAATACCACCTTGTACTCTCAGTAATTTACTAACAATAAGTAGTTTGATCTGATATGTGTTATTTTGGAATTTCAAATGTGTTCACTGCTTTCCTGTGAAGGATGAAGAAAGAGTGCGTCTGGATAAGGAGCGTCTGGCTGCCCGTCTGGAGGGCCACAAAGAAGGCATCGTGCAGACTGACCAGATCAGGTAGAACCTCGTCAACTAATTGCTTGTTGCTATATGTTGTTATAATATCAGAGCTTTAAGTGATCTGAACATTTCCTGTTGCACAGATCCCTGTCTGAGGCTATGTCGGTGGAGAAGATTGCAGCCATCAAAGCCAAGATCATGGCCAAGAAACGTTCCACCATCAAAACGGATCTGGATGATGACATCACCCTGAAACAGAGAAGCTTTGTGGACGCTGAGGTGGATGTCACTCGAGACATTGTCAGCAGAGAAAGAGTGTGGAGGACACGGACAACCATTCTCCAGAGCACTGGAAAGGTTAGTCTACAGACTATAATTCCCCAGTTTGGACTGTTCTTTTTATGGACGATCCAAACTTTCAACAAAAAATCTCAGTAAAATTTTGTTTTGTTTTTGTACACTAAAGCTTGTCGAACACATACCTGTAGAAAAGAATATCAATGCTCAAAGAATCGTTGTATGCTCTAATTTGCAGTTTGCAATTCAATAATGTGCATGATACTGCCCAGATCATGTTTTAAATTTGATCACACTTCTATGTTACTGCTTTTGGTCATATTCCCCCCCAAAAATATTCAATTGTAAGCCATTTTGTCTGTAATCATACAAGCTCTGTTTTGCTTCCCTGCAGAACTTCTCCAAGAACATTTTTGCCATTCTTCAGTCAGTGAAAGCCAGAGAAGAAGGCCGAGCACCAGAGCAAAGACCAGCACAGAACACCACTCAAGTGGTAAGACTCATCCTGTCTGTTAGGTAATAGAGTAGACGTGACGTTTTTTTTCTAAGATTTTATAAATAAGCAGTAAGTATACTTTAAGTGGCGTTCTACTTCTTCGGATCAGTCATATCATGATAATATTGTTGAGATTTATTGTGATTGTGTGTAACGTGTACTGATTTAACACGAAGAACACAAAGATGAGTAGGTTATATTTGCAGTGGTGTAATCACATGCATTGTCCAGTAGAGGGCGCTCTGTAAACATTGTTTACAATTTTCATAGCATTTGGAGTACAGTTTTTTTCACTGATTTGAGCAAAGTTTTCCCCTCAGTCTCATTTGCCTTTTTCAACCGAGCAGCAGCAGCTAACTGTGAAGATATTTGAAAAATGTATACATTGGCAAGTGTCTGAAATTGTTTCCATTTTAAACTCACAAATATATATTTGCATCTTTCCATGTTATCCATAGGACCCATCCCTAAGGAATAAGCAGCCTGTCCCAGCTGCCTACAACAGATACGATCAGGAGCGATTCAAGGGAAAAGAGGGTACGTTTTATTTGTGCTTCTCTCAATTTTGAAATGGCTTTAAAAAAAAAGGAATATACCAGTTTAATGGCAGTTATTGGGTTTAATCGATCGTCATATTAATTCTTGCAAGAGAGTGCAAACTGCAGTTACTTTACTTGTAGAAACATTTCCATTCCAATTTAAAGACATTCCAGTTGAGACAGATGGTCTGGTCTGTGAGAAATTTGTGTGACTGTGCTGCTACAATCAGTTCCACATTTCTGAAACTGATTTGGATTTAAGGGATCATATTGAAAATGCGTTAAGGATTTTCAGAAAGTTGAAAAGCAGATTTGTTTAAGTTTATACACCACTCATTTTATTCTCTTGAATAATCAGCATTTCTTTTTCTTCATAGAAACGGAGGGTTTCAAAATTGACACAATGGGAACCTACCACGGAATGACTCTGAAGTCAGTGACGGTAAGAACACATTTCATGCTTTTGCTTAAAAGAATGCACGACAGACATCTGGAAAAATGTTTCTTGTCATTGGGAAACCAAATTGTTAGTGTGGTATTTTTTTATTGAGATATTTGCTTCTGATGCAGTACAAAACAAAATGACAAAAGATATGACGCGTGTTTTTTTTTCTCCCATGATTTGCAGCATCAGTAAGATGACAGTTTTAGTATTAATATTTGAAAAGCTGCTGTGGAGATGAGAGGCAACCATACTTTTTCAAATTGAATTTAAAAACAATTATGCATTTTAAGTACATAGTAAAAAATGCTATTCACATAACTGACTATAAAAAACCATTTATCAGCAAGGGAAGATTGCGCCGGTTTCTTATCGATTCTTGTTTTTGCCTGCATACATAAGACGTGCTGTGCTTTAGATCTCACATTTATTACAGAAAGCATCCCCACCACCATGGCGCAACACCTACTACACTCGTGTAAAATATAACTGTAGACATAAACTTTTGTGTGATTACTCGCACATATAAACACATTTGCTCATACAAAATTATCAGTCTCTACACAGCGTTGATGTAGAAACCTTTATATTCCATGGGGATTACTGCAGTTTATTTTATGAATCCTGTCCACTCTCTAGATGCAGGTTTTGTGTTTGTTGCTCTGCAGGTGATGCCAGTATTTGAGTATTTCATTGGGGTGAAAGCCATGCGATGTTATCAGACGGCTGTACTTGCAGCTTGAGTAAGCCACCCGCCAGTGGTTGAACAGAAACTGACTGGGCGGTGGACTGGGTGCGATCCCAAGTTTGGCCAGGCAGATTCCCACATACACATCTTCCAAATGCAGAAACTGGACAGTGTGTGATGTCATGTAAATTTCCCTCGCCAAGTCACCAGAGAACACATACCCGGTCCCGGAGCAGAAGGTTGGATACCTTTTACCAGGATACAGCTCAGGGGACATGTACCACTTACTGTTTTTGTTCCGGTTGGGTGAAAAGTTTCTCATGATGTTGCCTGTAAAATAGTTGTTTTTGGGTTTCAGTTCTGGCCTGAGCAGCTTTTGGATTAGGAACTCGATGTTGACAAACATGTCGCTGTCCGTCTTCATGACGTAGCTCGCCTGCGGACAGTGCACCGCCACCCAATTCATTCCCATCATTGTTTTAATTGTTAGGTTCTTGTACGAATCCAGAAAATCCTGCTGAATGATATCGTGATTCCGCCGGCTCTCCGCTTCAATCATCTTTTGCTGCAGAATTCCCAGCTCCCCCTGGGTTTTCCCCAGGAGAAACAGCCGGATGACTCTCACAGCTGGCGTCAGACTCTCATTCCCCCATGTCTGCCGTATGGCGTTTCTCGCCTCCAACTGCCGGGCCTCGGTGGTTACGAGCAGCACCAGATAAGGTGCAGTTCTGCTGGCTGCACATTTGTCCGGCTCGTTAATGACATACGGGAAAGGTCCCTCGGTTAATGTGTCACCAAGCCCGTCCTGCACCGCTGAGTTGTCCAAACCCTTTCCTTTGCCGTCTTTCTCATGAGAGTCCGCGTCAGCTTCTATCTTGAAAGTCAACTGCGGGACGATCACAAACCTCCACAGAGAATGTTGAGAGCTGGCGTTGAGTTTGTCTTTGGCGATGTGAAGTCTGCCGCCC
>CAESWR010000138.1:89297-108305 GCA_903171835.1 Mullus surmuletus | reverse complement strand
AGGCATTAGCTTCTGAAGGGCAGTGTGTGTATGTTGCACGTAAAGGCTGGTTAATATTGATATCATTTTTGGAATTTTTTAACGACTACAAACCAGCCGTGTTGTGTCAGAGCAGCATAGTCAGTCATTTGCATCTCTCAGTCACAACTTGTGCAGAGACAGTGAGGAGAAATGACAGCATTATCTCGCCAACCAATCAGTCAGAGTGTTGGGAATGTGTGTGTGCGTGCGTGTGTGTCAGCCTCTATTTTTGGTCCATAACATTGCATTAACACCACGTTTGCTCACTCACACGGCGGGGAAAAAAACTCCCTGTAACGGAAACCAACTAGGTCATGTATATCGTATTGACTTCCGCCCAAAATCGGCGTGTTTACACATGGCCAGAGCGTGGAACATCTGTGCATGATATCTGGATCAAGCCGCCCTCCATGAATGGGACTTTTTGTCAGAGGAGAAGAATCGCATGTCTGTTGGCCCAAGATGCTTGATTGCAGCTTGTTTCTTTTTTTTTTTTTTTAAGGTTATGTGAGAGCAAAACAAGGCAGCAGCAGTGTGTGTTGACTGGACTAGCCCGCTATCACACACTTGTCACAAAGTGAGGTTAAGAGATCAATTTTGTGGACAAAGAGGATTGTGGGACGGAAGGAATGCAGGAGTTCACCTCTTGAAACAGAGCAGAAAGCAATCACGAGCTCTCTCTGTGTTGTTTCATTGCCAATGTTTTCCAGCTCCTTCGCTCACAGTTTTTTGTGACTCCATCACAATTTATTTAAAAAGCCCTCCTACACTTACTCTTGTCATGTTTATTCACAAACATCTGTCTTCATTTCTTTTTTCCCCCTCTAGTTTCACAAGCCAGACCCCCTCCAAATCAAAAGAAAGGTAATTTGGCTTTGATGCTTTGATTCAGTTAAGTGTGTGTGCGCACAATAAATACTATTACATACTACACACACGCAAAATGGTAATTGGACCATCTGCCTGACAGGGTCCCGAACACCAATTATCATCATCCCAGCTGCCACCACCTCACTCATCACAATGCTCAACGCCAAGGACCTCCTGCAGGATCTAAAGTAAGTGCATATCATTTCAATATATCTATAATTTTCGGAACTTATTTACAAATAGATTAATTGCATCGTTGTTTGGGTCTGTTCACACTTGAATGGGAGAAATTTGCTCCCCAATCACAGAAACAAATCACTTGATGTCGGGCGCGTCCTGCTTGATTATGAAGCTTTGTATTTCACGCACCACACGCCATTTTCCCTGTAATTACAATAATTACAGCGCATGTTGATAGGGTGCCAATATGACGATTCACTGCAGCAGAGATGCAGAACGTATACAAAGCTTGTTGGACCACAATTATTAATAGTTTTACAGCAGTCTCTCAGTGAAAGCCAAGCCGTTTGTGTGCGTGCGTGTCAGCTGGCAGCGTTATTAACTTTCATCAGTGGATTTAAATCAGAGAATCACACCTTTTCCTAAAGAAAAACTGCACAAATCACACTTTTGTGTAGTATTTTTGATTTTAATAGAAGACGAAATGAGAGTCAACAGAAACTCTGCACCCCCTCCAGGTTTCTCACGTCAGAAGAGAAGAAGAAGCAGGGCATCCAGCGCGACAACGAGGTTCTTCTCCAGCGGCGCAAGGACCAGGTGCAGCCCGGCGGCACCACGCTGGCCGTCACTGTGCCGTACCGCATCATCGACCAGCCGCTCAAGCTCGCTCCGCAGGACTGGTGAGGATTCCATACAACGATGCAGATCGAGGATTTTTTTCCCCCCAGTTTCGGTGTCAGTGACCCACGTGCGTTTTGCCACAGGGATCGCGTGGTGGCCGTGTTCGTGCAGGGTCCCGCCTGGCAGTTCAAGGGCTGGCCCTGGCTGCTGCCCGATGGATCCCCCGTCGACATTTTCGCCAAAAGTAAGAGAAAGACCTCATGGATTTACTCTTTATTCGAGGATGATTACCAGTTTTATACCAGTTTTTACTGCTCGCAGTGGTGGTGAGGTATTAAAACTGTTCTTGAAAGTTCTTGAAAAAGTCTTATTAAAATTGACTTCAAGATTCCTGTATATACCCTGTTATTATGGTAAAAATACAGACGAGGCCTCCGATGCATAAAAAAAGAACTAAAAATGCCCGTGAGAAAGGTTTGTGAGTGTACGTGTTGTCCTTGCAGTCAGAGCCTTTCATCTGAAGTATGACGAGGCAAAGACGGACCCCAACGTGCAGAAATGGGACGTGACCGTGCTGGAGCTGAGCCGCCACCGGCGCCATCTGGACCGGCCCGTCTTCCTGCGCTTTTGGGAAACCCTCGACAGGTTGGCGAGCGCTGCTCTTAGTCCGGTCTGGGTGAACTACGAACGCGTGTTGACACCAACTCTCCTCTCTTCCCTCTCCATCAGATACATGGTGAAGCACAAATCTCACCTCAGGTTTTAAGCTCACAATACAGCGTCCACCCCCTCCCCCCGAAGAACCCTTCCGACTCCCCTCGGCCCCGATCCAAGCTGCGACCCCTTCTTCCGACACAATCTCCATGATACCAGAAGAAGAAGGACGGGGGCCGCCCAGTGGACTCGTCCTCCCAGCACTTCTTCGAGGGCTCCTGATGCAATACGCTGGAAATGTTGCTTTGGACACTAGAGAGGAGATATAGCGGATTTTTGTTTTGTTGTAGTTTTCTAATGTTTTCATGTAGTCAAACAAAAATACCAAAATCTGTTTTATATATAAAAAAATAGGCAACATATGTTGGAAACATAAGATATCAGGAAATGTGATGGGAAGGGGCATCAGAAGAGTAAAGAATAATGTTGAATTCAGCTCAAACTAATTTCACCTTGGTATAAAATGCCAGAGTTTGAGGGAAGAGAAAATTGTTAATCTCTTTGTTTTCGGGGCGGGCCGGGGGGGGTTGGCAGTGGTGGTGGTGGTGAGGGGGGTGGTCCGAATGTACATATTTGATTTAAGTGGTCAGAGCCAAAGCTCTCTGAGCAGAGACGAGAACACACCGGTAAGAAGCTTGTCCATACTCGAGTGCGCAGCTGGTGGGATGAAACGCCCCCTCGGTGTCAGCTCTGTTCCCGGCAGGTCAGCACATCTTCTTCTCGGTCATGCGATGACCTCGTCAGCGTCTTTGTTTTTTCCTTTTTGTTGATGTTGTGATAGAGGACAGAAATGATGGAAACTATTGCTTTAAGTCATCACATGAAAATAGACAATAAAGCCTCAAAGAAACAAATACCTGCACAGCGTTTTATGTTTTATTTCACCTTTAATTTTCTCAACACAAATGGGGGGCGGGGGGGAGTGGAGGCCGGTCATGTGAGGTAAAATTATTTTTGAGAGGCACAGTAATTGGGAGTGTTCGCAGTGCTAAAGTGACAAAAAAATACGTGTTCACGAGAGGCACAAAAGTTGTGAAATTCAGCACCTACTTTAAGAGGGACATTTGTTTCCTGCTTGCTCTTTTTTCATTCTCACTTCAGTTTTTTTTTTTTCCTCCATGCTTCCTCCTTTTTCTGAGCCTCCACGGTTGCCACCATGTGAGCAGCCTTCTCATACAGAAAAGTTGCTTCATGCATTCTTACATTTCAGTTTTTTATCCTTGCATGTGCTGAAATCAGGGCGGAAGTGCCAATTTCATGTACTTGAAAGTCTTCATGTGCACATGTTAGTACTTCACTGATAGATCTTACAGCACATGGTAGGGTGGAAGTAACAGTTACATCAGCACCAAATGTGCAAAAAAGTATCACTAAATAATATTTCCAGCAACACGCAGGGCTTCTTGTGTTGAAAAATGTAACACCTCCCCTGTGGAGTTTCGGTGCGTGGAGGAAGCCGGCGGTTCCAGTCCTGTGCTCTTGAACAGTGGCTCCACTTGGCCGGAGGCATCAACACACTTCTGAGATACCGGTTGCCTCCTCCCATCTGTGTGTGTGTGTTACGAGGGTGTAAAATATGCAGTTTTAAGAATAAATATTCAGCCGCAAAGCTTGGACGGGGAAGAATCGGAGCTCCTGTCTTTGCGCCGATGACAGCATTGTGCTGCGAGTTGCAGGACAAACAGTTTCTGTTCGCTGTCCTGCTGTTTTCGCCGACTTCCTGGCAATTGTCTTCCCTTTGTGGAAATTATTCAGCAATGTTTTTGAAGAAGTCTGTTTTTAGAAATGATTAGTATCAGTAGACACAGTGGAGACATCCATTGGCCTCTGGATGCAAAATCAGGCAGTTTAAACATATTAAAAGCATTATTTCGAATAAGGATGGATTCCAAGATGTCATAGTTTTAGTCTGTTTGCTGCAAGTAAATAAGATAAATCTGTGTCAGTGTGTCGGCCACAGTCTGCATCGCACCATGGTTTCCATCCCCTGCCAGGGAATGGATGACTCTAATAAAGTGTAAGGGGGGGAAATCTAGGACGAAGTAAGATCCAGAGTGACAAGGCAGAGGATGAACGAGGCGGAAAAAGTGAATTTCATTAATCAGCTGGGGGAGGATGGGATTGGGAAAAGCAGATAACGGAGGGAGGAATCAATACACGCCGCGGGAGAGTCTCACACAGAGCGGAGGACAAATAGCGTCCCGTCGTCCTGTCTGTTTGATATCCTCCAACCTCTTTCTAAGCACCCTTGGCGGCGGTGCAGCCTTTGTAGTGAGTCACTTATTGTTCTGTGTTGTTTGTTTGTTGTACAGCGAAGCCCAGGAGACGCTTCATTGTGCTGCAACCCCGCCAGTGCCAAATGAAATGCCAGGTCTCCGTAAATAATAATAAGCAGATGCACCGTCAAAGAGGGGCCCAATAAAATAGGCGGCAGATGTGACTCATCCATGTGTTTATATGGAGACCTGATATTTGGATAATTATCAGTTTACAAGTTCAAACAAAATGGGAATTACAATAAGGAAGCTCAAAAACTGATTGAAATTAAACTCTGAGATTGAGTAACATGAGTTCAGCAAACCAATACCATCAGACTGAAGACAGGCCATAATGAGCGACATATGCAGGTTGTTTTGAATTATTGGTGAGGAAGGAGACGAAGACGGGCCATTACGTTTGCACAGCTGTACCAGTTCAACATGTCGGAGCATATAAACAGCAAACAACACTAAATCACACCTCGTGCAACCTGATGAGCTCGAGTCTTCAGCCAGAATATTTGTAAAAGGCCTGGGGAGCGGAAACGCATGAGCAGGAAATAAAATCAAAGTAACGCCGCAACTTAAAAGTGAATTTCCTCTGTAATCAGAGCGCTTTGATTTCACGCACCTTTTACACACATTTTTGCTGACCAAGCGTAATTAATTAAAGCTGGAATCGGTCAAAAAAACCAAATTAGTGGATGGAGAGTAAACAGCGCCCTCTCCTGCACCCCCGAGCCACTTCAAGCCAGAAGGCGTTCTTCTATAGTTTGGGGTGTTTTGATTGTTTGGAATGTCCTCCATAAAACTTAAAAATGTCCACCTTCCTCCTCTTTAACCACGAAAACAGCCGCCCATTCCATGAATTCCGGGTGAAGACTGTCACGTAATCAGAGACTTAAAGCAAAGATATTAACGAGACAAACCACAGCGCTGGGTTCACCACATTAGGCTTTATTTGGACTTCGTGTTTACAGATTTGCTTTTTTGTGTTTGTGTAATGACACGCCTGTTTACGTGTGTGTGGGTGTGTGTGAGTGCGGGCGAGTGAGTGGATGGCTGGGATGTGGACCGTGTTGCTGTGTGTGATCGACTCTGGGGCGCTTGTGTGTGTGTGTGTGTGTGTGTACTTGTCTTAATTGTGTCAGACAAACAAATGACAGCATAATATGATGTTTAAAAATAACAAGTTATCAGATGGCTTCATCCTTTTCTCTACTGTAGCACCTTTAATGTTAATACTGAGTTTGTGTGTGAGAAAGAGGGAGAGAGGTAGAGGAGGGAGAGGAAGCGGGGAGGAAGAGTATTTTCTGCAAACTGAAAAATTAATACAAAAACAAAATAAAGCCTACGACTTCTTTCGTACACATTCAATAATCATACACCTCTCCTGTGGGGTACTTAGTGTCTTTGGGCGGGAGTGCTGCCCATAGAGTTAGAATGAATAGAACAAACTAGTTACAGGTAATTGGGCCTAAATGATTTTCTTGGCTTTTCTGAATAAATCTTCATCCACATCAGGATACTGTAGCTGTCTCAGTGCCATACATCCAGTAATGATCATTTTCATAGAGGTCTGGTTGATGCCTCTATTGTCTTTGTGAGTTTTCTGAAAGAGCTGGTCCTTCTGTCATTCTACGAATTCTAATTCTACGGCGCCGAGCATTACAGTTCCTCACTAGCATATCCAGCGGATGAAGCGCTCAAAGAACGAGGGTTTGGTCAGCATGTTGTAGTCATCTCCTCTGAAGACGGCCGACATGTCCCCTAGCGACACCTTCTGCAGCACCTCGTCGTCCGTGTCGCTTCCCATGGCGATGACCGTGGGCACGCCCTCGGCTCGCTTCATGGAGGACACGCCCTCCTCCAGCTGCTCGGCGGATGTGATGCCGTCGGTGATGAAGACGAACGCCAGCTCGGCGTTTCGGCGGGCCAAGCGCCTTCCCTGCAATGCACACGTGAGGTTTAAAAAAAAGCCCTAAACGCTGGGTTTACTTATTGAGTGTTATTCAAGGTGACCAGACATCCCCAAATTCCAGGGACAGTCATGTTGCACGCAGACAGCTACAGTTATTACGGTACCCAGTCGTGCGCCGCCCTTGGGGAAGAAGAAGACTGTCCATCACAGTTATGGTCAGTAACTGTCCCAGTTTCTTCATTTCATCTTGATCGCTTTTAATCCATTTTTATCTCTGAGCTGGAAACGTCCCCGGATTTACTGTTAATTTCAGAAATCTGGTCACCTTAGTGTTACGATTGGTTTAGCAGCAGTTAGCTTAGCATTACTAAGCTATCTAAAATATGTTCCTGCTAAATTTATCCTACAATCCAGGCTCTAGTCGTTGAATTCACACGCAGAAATTTGGCGAGTTGTGGTTGGTTTCAATCAGCGTCGCTATGGTGACACGTTTACATGCATTAGTTCTCGAATGTCTTTCAATCCTGCTGCAAAGATGTACATTAATAACATTCCTCATATCGATTTAATATGGAACTCCATCCTGGGTGATTCGCTTCACTGTGGAGATTGGATTGGTAACAACTTGTGCCTTCCAGGGAGGTCATGTGCTGTTTGTTGACCTCCTGGCTTCCTGTCAAACACCATTAGCTTAAAATACGATGCATCTGTCATGTCTTGACGGTTGCTGTATCCAGTACTCAAGTTGTAAAAGGAAATCCGGGGGGGATGGTGGATTTTATATGGGGACATGATTTGTGCTGATAATGGTGCAGAGGGTGGCAGACCATCTCTGCACCCTTTTGATTATTGTTAAAGCACAAAGATAATGATTATACTCCTAAAACAACATGCATGTTATGGAGCCTCGCCCACAGTATTTTACTCAATACTGTGGAAAATCAATGATGAAATAGCATTTAGCATTTTTATCATTGATAAAATGACATGAGGGATGGAAAGGGGGGGTGGCCATTTTAGAAGGGGGATGATTTTAGATGTTTTTATTTCAGGGGGGATGCCATCCCCCCTCATCCCCCCTCAACATGAGGTATCTTCGTATTGCTGCACATACATGAAAGCGGTATCTGTCTTCTAAACAAGCCCTTAAAACAAAAATTCCCCAAATGTGTGTGTTTGTGTAGGTGTGTGTGTTTGTACCTGAGGGCCCGACTGATAAACCAGATTGTTGACAGCGTGGATGATGGCGTTGCCCAGAGCAGAAGAGGAGTCCATGTAGTTCACGCCCGCCAGCGAGTCAGCGATCACCGTCAGGTTGTGTGTGAGCGGGAACTCCACCCGCTGCTCCGACGGGCTGCCGTACTGCAGCAAAGCAAGACGGGCATTCCTCTCATCCGCCTGGCCGTTGGCCAAGGTGAGGCGGCGAGCCACGTTCTCAATGAACTCCTTGGCCCGGCGGTGGTTCTCCACTCCCATCCTCTCGGAACCGTCCAATAGGAACACCACATCCACAGGACGCTGCGCACAGCTGGCCACGGCGGGCTCTGAAACACACACACATACGTAAAGTCTTAAATCAGGTGTGTCGGTGATCTGCAGCTTGAACGCAGATGCTCAGAGGTCAAAGTTGGCACTCTAACAGGCTACCTCCACATATGCCTGTTGTAGTCGCGCATATGATTTCATTGAAACCTCACCAGACCAGTCACGGCCTCATCAGGAATGCTCTAATATGCGCTATCACTTTATTTAGTTTTTGAGATGACAGTATGAAAACATGAATACAACCGTTTTTTATACAAAAAGTTGTTCACAACAGGGAATTGCAGTCACGGAGCTAACATGATACCCTAATGTGTAAGCAGCAGTCTTCCCCTCTACTCATCCTATTTTCCTAGCAGAGCCACATGCACAAGAACATGCACCATTGATTATTGGCAACAAAAAAAAAAGCTTTAAATTTTACATGACTGTGACAGAATACTTTCTTCACTCTCGTTGCAAAATCAATCAACGCATCATCCACTTACACCACCCGTCTGACTCATATACAGTATAATGTGACATATATAGAGAAACCAATATTTTCCACATCTTTGAACCAACACAAATCATTCACAGAGTGCAGGGAGGGGGGGGGGGGGTGGCTGTATCCATGGATATGTGCAAAACAGCTTAAAAAAAGAGTCATCAGGGTGACTCAGCAAGCCGGTGATTCACAGTCAAAATGAGGCTTCGTTAAAGAGCAGTTTGAATGGCTCTACACAAAAATCTGCCTCCAACAACTGGATGACATCCGCTTTCCGTGCAAATGGAAAAACGGCCTCCCTGTGAAAATGGAGGAAATGATATGCATGTACCACATTTTAAACAGACGTAATTGATCATGAGATGTTCCTTTGTGCAACTGTGTGGAAGTAATCCAATTGGAATTTTACAGTCACATCAAAACAGGAGTTACCATGTGGAACTTTTCATATAGAGCGGGGCTCGGGGACTGCGAATACTCATTTTGACCATCACATTCAGTTTCTAAAGCTTATTTATGACAGGACCAGCTTTGTATCATGCGGTTCACTTGCACCAGCCCCGTTGAATATTGCACCAACAGAGTTTTTTTTTTTTTAAATGCCCAGTTTTGATCAAAACTATTCTATGTCCAGCAGTAAGCCCACTTGAATTTGGCATCCAGATAGCCTCTAATGGCGAGGTAGCATGGTTAGCATATTAGCATCAGCAGAGTCCTAAGGCTTTCTCTGGGTCCCCCATTATGTCGCCATAGACATATTTGAAGGAGTCGATGAAGAGCTTGGTCCACTGCTGTCTGTCCTCTCCCTGGGCCAGTTTGGCTCGCTGGGCTGTGTACGCCATGGTCGCCACGCCGACCCCATACTGCTGCTCGCTCAGACCGTTCAGCAGCCTGGTCACAGCCTCCAAAGAGGTCGGGACCAATGAGGGGCTGCTTTCCTCGGACAGTGGCTTCCAGGGGGGAGGGGCTTTCCCTGTAGTGACGCCCCCTCCTGCAACAAGTGGGCGGAACAACATTGTGGGCGGGGTCCCACGAACTCGATGCATCAAGGTACACCGAGTTGAACCAAGCGGCAATTTAGATTTTTTTTTTGTGCTCGCTTAATGGTCACGGATTAATTACACTGCCGGAAAGGAGGTGTAACATTGTATGGTTGAAACCAGCTCATTCTTCACATAGCTTTAAGGCGTCCGTATGCTTCCAGCAAAATTGTTGCTTGAAAATCAAATGCGACAAGGTGAAAAACCCGATGTCAACAGAGTTGTCCATTGAGACTAATTGTGCTAATTATGGGAGATGGGTTTTTTTCCCCAAAAGGCATGTGCGGTGTTGCATTGTGCTCACAGAAAAGGGATGGAAAACAATGTGAGGAGACCAACTTCACACCAACTTCATAAACAGTGTTGTGTTGGACTTTCCAAAACGAGGGTACGCTGGGAAAAGACATTTCATGGGAAGATCCGAATCACTGTTCAAAGCATACTGACGCTTTAAGAATGCTGGTAACCCCAACGAAGTTCTAAAACTTTAATAGACGGTCAGAGAACATTTCCACATGAGAACATTTAGATAGCTTACCTGTCTTACAAGGGAGATCAGGGCAAATAACGACAGGATCTGAAGCAGAAGAGACAGAATGTTAGAGACCAGCGGCAACATGCGATACAAAATGTCTCTTGTGTGAGCGTACCTGGGCAGAGCACCGTCTCGATCTTGTCGATGAACTCCTCGGCCACCAGGTCTGCGAAGCGCCTCATGCCCAGCACCCTGCCGTCCCTCTGGCAGGCGATGCTCTTCAGACTCTCGTTCTCCTCAATCTGGTCGAACATGTCTCCGATGCCGATGGCGCTCACGTCAACGCTGGGATCGCTGCACACCACAACATGCAAACAAACAACCAAGTCAAACTCCACAAAAATGCTCTTTGCAACAAAAACAAACCAAATACATGGCGGTGTTGCGGCACCTGCACAGGTAAGTGAGCAAGGAGTCGTCGTCTCTGGGGTCGAAGCGTCCGTCGGTGATGACCACGACGGTGACGTTGGCCTTGTGTCTGCGGCTGTCCCTGATCAGGTTGTCGTAGGCGTACTTCAGAGCGGAAGGAGTCCACGTACCTCCAGCGATCCACTCCAGGCGCTTCACTGCATCCTGGATATTAGAGAAGACAGCGTGTAAGTGGTTTCCATGTACTGAGGGGGTGTTTGTTAGCTTGTCTAATATTGTAAAATTTGAAAAAATAACAACATTTATCAGCTTGATCTAACCCAGAATCAGCGTACACCTAAATGAGAAGAAGGATAAACTATCCCAGACTTCGGCAAGTTGCATTTTTTTGATGGTACAATCTGCAGTCCAGATTGTATGTGTTGTTTACAGCTCATCAGAAACATCGATAGAGACATTGTGTTAGTCCCATCTGCCTTGTGTGCGCACACACAGACTGAACATCTGATCTGGCAGCCGTGGTGCCAAACATCTGAGCAATAGAGACTCTAAAACGGAAATTCTGCAACATCCTAAAAATAAACTTCAAAGCCCCTATGCACATCTTTGCATCTGTTTCAGTGTGAGACCTTGAAAGCCGCCAGGGAGTCAATCTTGGGGTCGTCGAGCCGAATTGCCTGGAAGGTTCCGCTGTGACTGTACTGGACGACTCCCACCCTGGTGCCTGGGGACAAAACAAAAACAAGTCTACAGCCGTGCCCTTCTTTGAATTGCAGGAGCTAAATCTGGCACGGCATCAGAAGGGTTACCTGTGTCAGCCTGGGGGTCTTTGGCGAGGGATCCCAATCTGTTGATGGTGTTGATGACAAAGTTTTTCTCCAGGGTGAAGTTAGTCAAACCCACTGACTCCGAGCTGTCAATCACAAACACGATGTCCAGGGGTCCGCAGCGTTTCTCACAGTCTGCAGTCACAAACACAAACACGGACCGTGAGCGTCTGACTGATACTGATCGCAGATGGCGGCGCAAGGGAAACTCACCACAGCAGCCACATGTTTCCCTGATGTAGTTCATGACGTCGCATTCCTACAGACACAAACACACGTCATATCCTTTTAGTCCCACTAGACGTCTCATCTGAAGTCATAATAAAACAGTTGTTGGTGCACTCACAGTGAGACCAGGATCTCCCTCGGGGCCAGGATCTCCCTATAGGAGAGGAGACGATATAATAAAATCCTGCCTCTACATTGTGACTCACAATGTTTGGATTGGCTCATAATACCTGCATTTTTTTCCTCCTGCAATTTTAATGTGAAAACATAAATCTACTCACTTCGCGCCCAAATTCTCCCCTTGCTCCCCTCAGGCCGGGTTCACCCTGGGGCCCTGGTTCACCCTGTTGTGAGCGGAGATGTTAATAAAATGCACGTATACTACACGCATACAGCTCCAAAGTGTCACTCACATCTTCTCCCGGAGTCCCTTTCTCGCCAGGCCCCCCCTTCTGACCGCAATCCCCTCTGCTGCCGCGAGGTCCACGGTTGCCCTTCTCTCCTCTTTCACCCTACAGAAGAGCAAGAGGGGGTCATGACAGGCAACTATGGACATCCATCTTGCAAGAGGAATGTGTGCAGGTACCGAGGTTCCTCTTGCTCCAGGATAGCTGAATCCAGGTCTTCCAGTATCTCCCTGAACAGAGGCAAAAGAAACAGCCAGACAAAATATAAGACACTGACACCAAGTTCAGCCAAAGATCACTGACTGGACCACAATTGACACTGACCTTTGGCCCAAGCGGGCCAGGCTCTCCTCTTGGCCCGGCATCACCGGGGTCGCCTCTGGTGCCCTACAGTACAAAAAGTGTCAAAGCGTGCTCCGTTGCATCGACAAGTGCAAGTTGCCGATTGATGTGTGACGCTCTGCCCTACGTTTCTTCCGGGTTCTCCTGCTAATCCTGGTGGTCCTCTGGGGCCGGGCAGTCCGTTGTCTCCCTGTTCAGAGGAGAGACAGTTGTCAGCGAGGGTTAAAGACTTAAAGAGTTTTGTTCTATAGTTTGTAAACATACAGAGATTATAGTGAATACACATCTCACCTTTGTTCCGGGGTTTCCTTCCTCACCTGGAAGGCCTCTTGGTCCCTCTGGTCCCATTTCGCCCTGTAATAAAAAATACCTATCAGCCCCCTAGTGGTGAAATCATTTGTGGCAATGGCCACTTGAAAGACATTCTTTGATCTGCTCTGGACATTTGTGTAAAGAAAAAAGATACCTTATCGCCCTTGATTCCCTCTGTTCCCTGAGCCCCCTTTGGCCCATAGTCTCCTCTTCTTCCCTAGAACATCAGAACCAGGAGAAAACGTCAAAACAACTAGAGAAAAGTGAAAGGTCAAAGGGTTATGTTTTGTGCAGATAGAAGTTCTTACAGGCTCTCCTCTGGCTCCTGGGCGTCCAGGGGTTCCCTGAGAAATAAATGACATAGTTGAGATAACAGATGACAGTAAATGTTTGTTTGAAGGTATTTCTGCTTGAGTTGAGAGATCTTACGGCGCTTCCTTTTGATCCAGGGACACCAGGTGATCCAGAACTTCCTCTCTCTCCCTGTGGACAAAGTGCCAGGGGTGAGCTTTTCACCTGCATCAATCCTACTTTTGATCTTCTGCTCTTCCGATGATGGCTTCTTTGGCTCCGAAAGGCCATCATTGGAACTGACAGCTGATCAGATGTACCAAAATATTTTCGTTTACCTTTGGGCCAGGGTCTCCAGCTGGGCCGAGAGGACCAGCTCTTCCAGGGCGTCCGGGATCTCCCTATAGACAAACACAGAGTCAACCAGCGGTTTGATGGATTAACTGTTGATGGATAGATTTGAAGAGATGAGACCAAATACCTTCTCTCCCTCAGTTCCACCGAGTCCACGTTCGCCAACATCTCCAGGGTGACCATCAGGACCCTTCAAATCACCACCGCACCAAGCAAAAAAGAAGCATTAACACACCTCCGTATGATTGTACCTACGCTGTTAATATGGGTTTAATGGCGTACCCTGTCGCCTGGGTCTCCTTTACAGCCGGGAGCGCCAATGCGTCCGATTTTACCCTGTGATGAAGAAACACAGATCAGCAGAGCGTTCCATGAAAATGATCAACTGCAACTTCACTTCAAATTTCAAAATAATGGTTGTAAGTTTCGTTCCCTTGAAGGTCTGGAAGTGTTGCCTCATTTCATTCCTACCTTCTGCCCATCTGTTCCGTTGCGTCCTGCGATTCCAGCAACACCCTGATAACAAAAAAAAAAGACAGTTAGGAAAACCATAATTTACAACACAGAGTGAGCAATGATTGGGAGGTTGGGTTTAATAAAAAACCTACCTTCTTTCCTTGAGCTCCCATCTCTCCCTGTAAGAGGACAGATTGAGAATCATTCCACATGTGATCAGCCACAGACAGATAGAACTGAATTATTCATAGACAAACCAGCTGGGATTGACTATAGCCTCACCTTGTCACCTTTCAGACCCGGCTCTCCCTACAGACGGGTAAAAATAGAGAGGAGAATATTCATTTTAATGACGTCATGGGCAAAACGACTACTTCTTGTGCTGCAGTGACAGTTGGATGGGTGGTGCCTTACTTTGATACCAGGCTGACCAATTGGACCCTCAATACCTGGGTCTCCTGGGCGACCTCTGTCTCCTTTCAGCCCTGGATCGCCATTGTCTCCTTTAGCTCCCTGCAAAAGAGCAACGCTGTGTGAGGACGAAGTGTGAACATTCATTGGGAAGCGTAAACGTGTGTCTGTGTGAAGCCTACTTTTTGTCCTCTGTGGCCTTTTGGACCAGGAGGCCCCGTTGTCTCGAGACAGGAAACTTTGTAACACTGATACGAAAGAAACGGAGAGGAAAGTCAGGGACGTTGGGAACAGTTGGGAACAGTTTTGACACATCTTCAGTTTGGTCTACTGTCTTACCTCCACATATGATAGATGTTGCTGTGAATAAAAAAGAAACAACATGTAAGGAGAGGAGTCTAGGGCGTATTTCTTTGTGTTTTTCTGTGTTGGAGGATTGGTTTGTGTGTTACCATTGTCTTGATGATGCGGTCAATGGTGTCCGTTTGGATGACAGGTCTTCCGGAGCTCAGATCGACGGCCATGAAGTCCCTCCTGTAAACCGTCGCCGGGGAGTTGGCGATCTCCCTCAGCCCCGTCTCATCCACGTTCTTGGACGCCGCAATCACAAACATGCGGATGCCCTCGTCGCGCGCTCTCTCTGCTGCCACCTTGATGCCGCCGCACGGGTTCCCGGTCACGTGGCCGTCGGTGATGACCATCGCGAACCGGAGGGCGTTCGGGTATGTGGGCGAGCGCATCATTTCCTGGGTCATGTTGGTGAGGGCGCAGTCTATGTAGGTGCCCTTACCCAGGTAACGGATTGCCCTGAGACCCTGGAAATGGTGACAAATGTGATGTGATATTTGTTTCAGTTAGATTTTGTTTTTTCGTTTCGCAGATCTAGTTGCCATTTGTGTAGTAAAAGTCAAAAATGAATAAATGAATACAATTGGCCATATTGGTTTACAACTCTTCACACCTTTGCTCTAGTCCACTGTTCAGTAATTACAGAAAAAAAATTGAAAATGTTCATATATGTCCAATTTAATATTGACATCATTGGTTTGAAAGTTTTGGAAGGAAATCTGAGTAGTATTATCTTAGCCATTGGTCTGAGGGTATCTGTGTCCAACTCACGGTGATGAAGTCGCTCTTGGGTCCGATGCGGCTGAACACTTGCTGCCTCTGGGAGAAGTGCAGCCCACCGATGTTCCAGTTGATTTGCACAGCACCTTTGATCTCTGCATCCTCTAGACGCTGGACGAACTGCTCGGTGAAGGTCTACAACAGGACACGAGTAAACATGTTTTAGAGATGGTGACATAACACATCAGCACTGTTTTAAATAGCAGAGATAAGCAAGTCACCTTGATGCTCTCCACCAGCGCTCCCGGGGGTTTCTCCTGCAGGGCGATGGTCTCTGATGTGTCGATGGTGAAGTACACATCTATGGGACATTCGTGCTTCTCTGTGGGGAAAACAAAAACCCACATGAACCCTCGGAGGCATTTATGTCACTGAAGCGGTGCTGAGATTTCAACAACGCGGCGTGCCACTGTGGCCGCCCGGGGGTTTGGATCCACGGCACTTACTGCTGCACTCTGGTGTCTGGCCGTGAGTCAGCGCTCCCAAAGTGAGGCACAGCGCGAGGGCCTTTAACCCCAGCATCTTCCTCGGCTCCTGTCTGACATAGAAAAGCACACAACAAACTCTTCACCCACACTGACTTGAGAGCCAACAATGAAAATAGAATGAAATAAAACATGCAGACCTGAATACATTGCGTGGTTATTTTAATGTGCAAATCATTACCAGCGTAGCATCATCATCCCATGTGTGCTGTCAAAGCCTAAAATAATTCAACTACTGCGATCTATCGTCTGTTCAATGTTGCCAGGGGAACAAAATGGTTGCCTCAGAGTTATGTAATAGGTTTGTTAGATTCCCATGAGTTGAACATGGCTCCGCTCTCAACTGTGTGTGAAATGATGAAAGCAGCGGAGAGCGGTCATAAAATACACCAAAAGAATTCTGTAGTACTTATGATTAAATATGCCCAAAAACTTTCATGTCTGGCCAAACTACAACCGAAACCACTGCGGTGTTGTGCAGGCTCTAAGGATTTCATTGATTCTTCATGCTGTTTGATCAAACTAAACTTGTAAGATTGGGTTAAAACGTGTCCAAAACAGTGCACATCACATCATCTGTTGCATGGAGAATTAACACTTTTTGCAATGTTCAAAAATTCTCAAACTGGTGCCATTTGGTAAACGACCGAAGAGCTCGTGAGGCCTCAGTTTGCTGCCCTCCTGAGAAAATCACTTCCCTCGCAACGGCAGATTTATCCATTAGGGCCGATAACTTTTTATACGGAAAAAGATGTACTACTGCTTGATCTGATTATTTATTTGACAAAAGCCACATGTTTGCAAATTAACAGCTAACCAAACCAGCAAAATCTAATTGGCAGCATCAGAGTACTTGAGGGACAAGTGCCCGTCTACTGAAGACGGTTGAGCCCCGTCAGTTGCGAGTTCAGGGAAAGACTCTGGGTGGCAGCAAACCGTCCTCACAATGACAGCGTTACCAGCAGCAAGATGGCAACAAAAACAGCAAGTGTCTCAGTGTCGTCTCCACCCACTCCTCAGATCTCATCATACAGTGTCACTGAGCCCAAAACAATTCCCAATTGTTCTGCTTTGGCAAAATGTCATTGGTCCTTTTCCACAGCAGCCATTTTGACCTCGCAGGTGGACACAGGTGAAATCAATCCCATTAATTGGGGGCTGGATGTCGGTGCAGAGCCTTGATTGGTTTCATTTGAAAAACCTGTTCACCTTCTACTTAGCAAAATCACTTCTGTTAAAAAAAAGTTTGAATTAACAATGCATTCTGAAATGGCAAGTGGATTTTAACTCTAATGACCAGCAACGCGGTAATATCTGAAAAATCAACGTGCAAAGCGAGGAGCAGCGGCCACCAGCGCGCAGCTGTGGCTCCCTCTAGCGGCCGAAGAGCGGTGGGAAGCGGAGGACGCCAGGCTCCTGCAGATGTTCCCACTTCTCGCCTACTGTCCAGGCCAGGACAGCAGGCGGGAGTTCCCAAACAACTTTTGGAAAGTGACTTTGTAAGGTACGCGCAATCGCTCATCTTCCTCCAACATCCGATTTTCAATAATGATCAAATCAATCAAATAATCAATAATGTGTTAGTCTCCACGCAGAGTTCGCGCAGCGGCGTGAATTTGACTCCCAAACGTCCCAACTGAGACGAGTTAGAGTCTGTGAGTCTCTGAGACGCACAGAGGAAACAGACGGAACGCGGAGAAAGTTCGGTGCGTAATTGTGCGTAAAAGTGCCACTCACCCAAACTCTGTCCAACTCCAAAACTCGGTGCGCTGATGAGCCCCCGCCGATTACCTCCTCATCTCAGCACGAAGGAGAGCTGAGAAAGAAAGGGGGCAAAAAAAACGGGGAATAAAAGCCCTGGATGCGCGTTAACTTCCCACAGCAGCGCCGTCCGTGCGCTCTCCCGTCCCGGTTCAGCCCCAGCCACGAGTTGTGATCCCTCCTCCTGTCCGCGCACGGCGCGCCCCGGTGCCCACTGCCGCCCGCTAGGAGGCGCCCTGGCTCCGCAGCCACCGCGTGTGTGCGCGCACGCGTGCACGACTGCGCCTTCTCTCCCCCCCCCAGTGTTGACTGGCGCGCACCAGTTAGGAGGAGGATGACAAAGAACAGTTGGGAGTCTTGAGCAGATTACCCCTCTCAAATTCACATTATAGTCCACAAACAGACCATAATATCCTTAATGCAGCAGGAGATGCAGAATATTATGGATGCGGCCCTTCAGCGGAACACATGGTCCGGCCCTGCGGACACTCAGAAGTTTTTATGAGCTTTTATTTGGGGAGTTTGCACATTTGATCTCACACATGTGGGGTCAGATTGAAATCAAACAGGACAGAGAGCAGACAGCCCCCCCCCCCACCCCCGGCCCCCCCAACACTCATAAACGTACTGACGAAACGGCCCTCGCTTGTGTCTGGTAGTCTGGTTGTAATTAGTAGACCAAGTTAGAGGAGTTTATACTCGGTGTAAACACTGGCAGACTGTCCATGAGCCTGCTCTCCATGTTTACAGGCGTGTAGGTGCTTCAGCTGTGTGTGAGCATGTTGGAACATTTACATATGTGCAAGTGCTCCGAGACGTGGTGGGAGGTCTCCGCTTTCGGGGGATTCACCGTGTCTGTGCACATCGCACCGTGTGCATGCAAAGCACATGTGATTTGATGTGTCGTCGGTGATCGTTCGTTGGCTACGGCAGCCGTTGCGACATGTCAGGGTCTCCGATTTCCCTGAACTCGCGGCGTTGCTCGCACTGCCAATAATGTGTAATCCATCCCAAATCACAAGAGGCAACATCACACACAAACATCCAAGTCCGCATCCTGTGTACAAGAGAGCGGCGATGGAGGCGAGGAAGGTCATTTAGGGTCAACCGAGTTAGATGTGTGTGTAAGGCACAGGTGACTCCGTACGGGCTGAGGGGATTCACCCCCTCTATTCCCACCGAGGAGAAACGTTCCCACTAGACTTGAGATCACAGTTGAACTTTTTCCATTGGGTCCATCAGTCTGACGCTGCTGCTCCTTCTCTTACACACAGATCTTGTATTTGTACAAGTTTAATCCCTCGCACTTGGAGGCACGGCGGACTCGGACAAGTCCAGAGGTGGCTGGAGGTAAGACAGCAGTCAGCATTTTTGCCAAGGCAACCGGTGGGATGAGAAAAAAGAGGACGAGGAGAGGGGTGAGGGTGGGGGTGGGGGCGCTTGAGGAG